>CALNVZ010003435.1:3349703-3524463 GCA_940671915.1 Paracentrotus lividus | reverse complement strand
CCCCCCCCCAATCTTCCTCAAGAATCCTTAGCTGGCTGGTCTTAAAACAACTCATATTGAAATTATATTCCATGCATTTGAAAGACATGAAATCAAAGACACATGTTATCCACCATAACGTTATATATTACAGATCCAACATTCCCCAATCAATCATCAATCAATCAATCAATCAATCAATCAATCAATCAATCAATCAATCAATCAATCAATCAATTAATCAATCAATCCTTCCATCCATCTATCAACCAATCAATCAATCAATCCATCCATCCAACTATCAACCAATCAATCAACCAACCAACCAATCATATAGTCGACCCTAATTCAAACGTTTGCTCAATCAATAAATTAGTTAACATGATCGAATCAAACATTCACTCAATAACAAGCTCCACTCAATCAATAACTCAATCAGTTAACACTTAAATAGGTACTCATATTGTAAGCTCAATCAATTAAAAAGTTAACATAGTATACAAGTAAATAATCTCAACGAATCAATTCACTATTCAAACAATCAATCAATCAATCAAACAATCAGTCAATCAATAATTTAATGAAGGAAATAAGAAAAATTTTACTCCATAATACACATCTACATGTATTAAGTATCACAAGAAATTCACAAAAAATGTATGTGTGCACATTGCATCGCTTTTTATTTCATTTTACACAGATTTTTACCATGTTCGCAAACATAAAAATTATCACTAATTTTATTATTTACAATAAAGAATTATATATTTGCCTACTTTGCTATTCGTCCTCGAATCGGCCCAAGCGCAACCGATACTTAACACCCGAAAATGACTTTGCTGTCTATTGGGTCGCCTATGCTTCGCTCCTCCCCTGTGAGAAGGCGCCCTCTTCATGGATTGAGGGCACTCAGGCTCAAAAGCATTCCCTAACAACTCCTCTTGTCTCATGACGCACCTGCTAAAACTTTTAAGTATGATGGAACGGGGGACGGAGGGAGGATTGTAGGAAAATATATATATTCTTATTGATAAAGTAGATAAAATATTGTGATGAATTTTTCGAATGATTTACTTCAAAAGAAGTGATATATTTGCCTACTTGTGCTATACGACCCAGCACCGAATTGTACTGGGTAGATACATACCCTACAGTTTTAGATAATAGGATGACGCCCGTAGCAATTGATAGAACAAAGAAGAAAAGTTCTTCCATCGCAGAAACGTTGCCACCCATTATAGGGGTTGATAAACGATACACTATTCCACGGAAATTCCTTTAAAACATGTCCCCGAAAGCGCCGTAGCCCTCACATCGAGGTCCCTAGGGATAAACTGAGTACCTTGGTCCTCGGGTCGCGCACTATCTCGAGATAGACTCCCAGTACTGGTCGCGAAAACATTCCATGTGATAAACGCAAAATTTGGACACTTTGTTCAGGAATCAACAGATGTCTTCAACGCGCGCACAGTTCCGTCAGTTGCGCAACGATGAAAATTGACTAAAGGACGTAGGAAAATTTTAACAGACCGGAAAGATCTCGTCTGATTTTCGTTCAAAGCATGTCGAAAGAGAAAAAATGATTATCTCTATTCCAACCTTAGTGGCTCGTTGATAAGAAGAAGAGGAACGATGCAATAAACTTAGCGTTTTCCCCGACATACACCAAATCAGGAGAAACCTAGAAAGAATCTATCCAGTCAGAAACCTTAGAAAACTGTGGTGTGAAGGAGGTAAAGCTTTTAGGACCTGATGTCCTGCGCGACTAGCTCAAATTAGAGAACCCGAGTTTGATAGGGACTCTTAAGAGATAGAAAATAAAGGAGAGTTGATGACAGAGAGAACCGCTGAAATGACTATCGCTCGATAAGAATTTGAAAGTAGCTGGGATAGCTGGAAAAAGCTGGGATATGCTGAAAAAGCTGGAATAAGTGAATAGCTTGATCCAAATCTCGTGGGCGTAATCAGAAACATTACCCCGGTCGAGTGAAGATGATGAAAAACGGTATGAACGTGGAAGATAAAGTTTTTCTTCGGAACCCACAGAAATATACCGTTCGGAAAAAGGGTTTACTTAGGGATACAACCTACTCCCTTAGGTCGAGAGGAGCACAATCGTCGACATCCTGTATTCGAAAGTTGACTTCTTTGATAAGGCTTGATATTAAAAGGAAGACGTTTTCAGGGTTCGAGGTTAGCTCTAACCGCTGCTGTTTATACTAAAGACTCACACCAGCGCAAGTGTTTATGGTTCGTCCGTTAGATCAGAGGACGAAACTATCGCACCGAGAGTCCGCGGCTGTGCGTAGAGAGGAGTGATGATAATCGTCGACGTCCCTCTGCCCTTAATACTTCCTAGTAAATACAGGAGAATACTACCCGAAAAACCAAGGTGATCCGGTCAGTTCCGATGAAAATTGAACACTACCTGGTAAACCCAAAATATCTCCTTTATATAATCCTAAGCGTCAGAAACAGAAGATCTTTACTGACTTGAGGAAGCCAATACTGAGGAGTAAGTCAACTGGTCGGCCTGTCGACTAGTCGTTGTGAAATCTATGAAAAGCGCGACTACTCTGAAGAGTCACTATACGTCGTGGGAAAAAGGAAAAAGGTTCATGAATCAATTAATTTTCCCAAAATCGGTATGTGCGAAGCGGACTAGGACCGATGTGTCTCTATTGTTGCATCAGAATAGAGTTGAAAGGTCTACTCGCTCCTAGCAGTGAGAGTAAGATCCTCTATTGCGAAATGAATAAAAAGACATTTTTTCATTTTCCCCTTCCCCGATTTGTTTTCTTGTTTTTCAACCTAAACTGTCCCGCTATCTGTAAAGGTTCCTTGAAGTGAGGAAAAACTGTTCTCACTTCAGGCCTCCAAACGGCGTTGGCAAAGAAGGTCTCGGAGATCCAATCACCGAAGTCAAGGGGCCTCGATAATGGACTCTCCCCCTAACTGTGAAGCATATGCGTCAATATAATTGAAGAACGGAGGCCGCTCCATGTCTTCCCTGGGAAGTGAACTCCTTAACTCGCCCAATAAAGGAATATGAGGTTAATTTCAGTAGACAGGAATTCTAGACGGAGGCGGACTGAAATTCAGGGCTGGAAAATCTCAATGAGTCGAACATTGAGAGGTCACGTTAAAAGTCTGCAAATTGGGAATCTGGACCAACAACTTCGATAGTCAACATGACATCCTTAATGTAATAACACTTAAAAACCTCCTCAACGCGATCCAAGACTCTCTAAGTAGATCGGAAAGTTCTACTATCGCCAAACTGGGTCTCGTCAGATGATTCGCGGTGTCCGGTTGAGTCCCTAATACAGTGGAATCAACTCTTAACTCAATCAAAACATGATGCAGTTTAGAACTTAAAGTCTGCTGCTGGTCCTCCCAACTGAGACTATGTGTATCGAGTCTCGCTTTGGGGAAAGGAATGTAGAAATTAGACACAATTTAGGTAGATTGTGACTTCTCGATTTCTCCTTTGAGCTATGTTCCCGGAACAAGGGACACGTTAAATGGTTGTGGTGGATGACTCTTGAAGACATCCCTGGGATCGAGTGTTCTCAAAGTCTAAAATGAGACCGAATCTGATTGCCAAACGATAATAATCTTTTGAGATCGAAAACAAATAGTCGTTCCATCGGACCTAAATTTTTCCAAACGTAGTGGGAGGTCACCTCAGGCGCTTCCTACCCTACTAAAGGATGAGAGTTCGAAGCGGATCTGAGCTACTCCTATCCTGACTTCATCCCACTGACCAGTAATGATTTCCTCGACCCGACTGTTGTGATGAAGAGTGTTATGTCTGACTTCCTTTGTCAGAGTGTATCTCAGTTCGTAGAAAAGTTGACGTGAGGATTGTAATTACACATCAAAAAGTAATAACAGACTTGGAGGTTGATATCAAGCTTTTCTAAACTACCCTAAAGTTCTTTGGGCCGAATTCTGCCTCTGGAAAAATTCCGACCCCATCGGGATTTTGGGTCCACCGGAAAGCCAGTCCAGTGAAACTGGGGATAAGACCACCAACCCAAGATGTTCTCAGAATCTCTTTCTTGTAGACACTGTCCCTCTGGTGGGACAAAGGGCGGAGCGAAAGATCGACCGTGATGAAATTTTTCAAGGTAAAAAATTTTCCTGTCTGAACTCGAACTCCAGTTCTGATCTAAACCTCCCTTCATTTAACTACGGGCGATCAGCCCATTACAAGAGAAACTTCTCTGATCATGAGATTCAATTAGTGACCCATGTATTCGTCTGTTATCTCCAACATTATTGAAGATAATGTCTGAAAGGAGGCCTACGTCTCCTGAGTGAAGAATAAATCTCGCCTTAAACCTTTCCTTCATTCTTCCTAGTGAGTTTAGGTAGAAAACTTAAGGCTCTGTATCTCATAAAATCTAATTTCGGAATCGCTGAAATCCTGAGATACTTCCGGTTTGAATCCTAACATACAGATCGTTATATAGGCTAAATCTCGTATTTCTCGGACAAACCCGTTGAGTCGAACTGAGTAGTGAACTTCTTCTTCTGAAGAACAAAACGGACCTCAATCGGTTAGACGGGCCTAAAACGTCGCAGTACGATAATCACAATCATCGAAGCGTGAACTGAATACCTTGCAAGGGTGGAGCGATGATCTTTTATCAAACACCCCTTTTTTTTTTTTTTTTTTTTAAGATAGAGAAATCTAAAGTTTTCTCAATGCGGATTCGTGAGAACGCGAACTCCGAGAAAGAAGAGTAACTCCTCAATCTAGTGCGTAGTCTTCTTAGTCTCCGTGAAATCCTACCAGCGGAGTGGTCGGAGTGACGCGACTCTGAGAGGAAGAACTGCTGCGACGTCTGCTCCGAACATAATCGTCCGGTAATTACGACATTGTAGAATAACCCATTCGAGCGACTCCGGTACCAATCCTGAGTCCCCTTCGGGTGGTCTCGAAATTCGCTTCCGAACTCGCAAGGAGAGCTTCTATTTCCGCCCTAAACTTGCGAAATCGATCTCCTCGGGGAAGAACTCGAACCATCAAGTCTACTAGATAGGTACTCTACCATATTTAAAAATAGGTCGATATTGAAGAAAATAGACCGAGAAGGGAATATCGAAAGGCTTGAAGAAGAAAATTTTCTAAACACCATAATGTTCCGTGAAGGAAGATATTCCGACAATCATGGTAGATTGACCACCCTCCTGACTCATTAACTCTGGATCGAAGTCAAGTCAAGGTGACCTATCAAAGAATAGGAAACCATCCCATCCCAAGCCGTTCATATCGCAATCAAATGTGGTGAGCGATATGACATATAGCTGTAGAATGATCCTTCCCTTAAGGAAAAAGTGATATGAGGTTCCGTAATAATTTACCGGAGAAAGTGGACGTGGACGTGACTCCGACGAAAAGTCCCCACTTCTGCATCCTTGTGAGTGGTAGTGAACTCCGACTTTGATCACGATGAAATAACTACGATGGTATCTGACTTGATTATTCCCATAACCAAACCAACATGATCATTCTGTCTACAAATGAACTGTCGGGATTGATTTGCCAGGGCAGAACCATGGGAAATCGAGATGTAGAGAACAACATACTGTAATCGATTCTGACATGAAATCAACAGAGATCGATTTAGTGAGATCGATTTATTATAATCGATGTTTCATGATCGATTCCTCGGAGATCGATTTGGGCGGGATCGATTCAAATTTGATCGATTGGCGTGATCGATTCATCGTATCGATTATATTGTAATCGATTCAATCGTGATCGATTGTGTGTGATCGATTCAAACTGTAATCGATATGTTGTGATCGATTCAATCGTGATCGATTATGTTGTAATCGATTCAAGTTGTAATCGATTATGTTGTGATCGATTCAACTGTGATCGATATTATGAAGTGATCGATCGATCGATAATGTTCATGATCGATTGATGTGATCGATTTACCTAACGATATCGATAACGATACCGATACTGGCTATCGATACTAGACCTATCTCAGGTGGCAAGCCAACCTTCGATCGATTCGATCATGTTGAAAGATCTCACGATCGATCCTACAACTTCCACTAGATCGATGTCAAGACATGATCGTAAACGAAGTTGCCCTCCTCGATCCCTCACCAAGATCGATTGGGTGCGTCGCTGGGATAGGCCGACGATAGGCGACTGAACCCGTCCCCAGGAGTTCACATACGTGACTCCCACACGACGACTTTCCGGGGGCTCGCGGTACCGTAAGTTGTGACTTACCAACTGCCACCGGCCCATACTCGCCCCGGCGGTTGTGAATCCCGACTTACTTTCGTTGAAACAGATGTAAACAGCTTTCGTTCCCCGTCTAACTGCTTCCCCCGTCTAACTGCTTCGCGGCCTCTATAAAATATGCAGAGAATCCAGACTTCGTGCCTTCCTGGTAGATGAGACTCTCCGATGAGTCGGCGATGTTAATCTCCGAGATACAAAAATGGATGAAATCTTCTTCCCTCGGAATAAGAAAACACTCTGCAATATATGAAAAGAAAAGACACTTATACAAAGGAGTTTAGACTCTGCCCTGGGACAGGAAGGGTCACAAAGGCCTCTCCCACCCAACAAAAGGCTTCACTGAACTGTGTGAAATGAAGCGCGGAACGGAGAACAAAGGCCCGCACCACAAGGGTGTAATATAAAAACACGTACGTAATGAATGTCAAAAAGCTAGGGAGAAGGCGCCGTAAATCCAACAGAATTACTCAAAAAAACGGCCCTCAAAAAACTCCCAATAATAGGAAACCACGACCTAGACATTGGCTAGGACAACTAAGAGCAAGACCCCACAAATTAGGCATCAAAAAGGTTCACAAAAAGTGAAAAACAAACCCATTTGCGGAGCAAGTTCTCGAGGTTACTCGCTCGCGGCAGCCGATAGAAAAGAGGAAGTTTGTTGGGAATGTTTGGCTGAGTGCCCTCATCATGAGAGGGCGCCCTTCTCACAGGGAGGGGAAGATAGGAGACAATAGAGCAAAAGTTTCGGGGTTAAAGTATCGGTTGGTTGGGCGATTCGAGGACGAATAGCAAAGTAGTAAATATATCATTCTTTGAAGTAAATCATTCCTGTTCCATATTCAAAAGTTTATTCAATATTTTGTTTTCTTCTTCCTATTCCGTACATTTCAGATCAAACTCAAAGTGAATCACCATGTAAAAACCAATATAAATAATATGACAGGAAAAAGTTATACAAAAACTTCAGTATTTTTACTATCATTACAAGTGAAATCATAAATGTTTACATTGATTGTGCAGCTAAGATGCCTTTGGAACAAATCATAAACAAAGATACAACATAAATTAAATAAAAACATATTTCTGACAGGATTGAATTGCGCAAGACATTGATTATACTATTCAACATATATTTTACCCAGATATAAACTATTACAATCGTTTCTTAAACTTCATTTTGTAAATTAAAAAAAAAAACACCAAATTGCAATACACCTTATTTATATATACTTCTTCTTTTTCTTGAACTTAAGGAAATAAACAATAGACATATCTTTAAAATTTTTCAATTTCTTCACAAATCAATATTACATAATTTGATATCTATGTTAATATTACACGTCACTGAATCTAAAATTTGTTGATGTCTATATTAGAAGAAGGATAATGTACAATGTATACATTGTATTGGATTGGCAGCAACATAATAATCCAAACACACTTTGGAATATACAGTTTTAAATATATTATTCCTATAAAAAATATACAAAGTCAATAAAAAACTTTCAGAATGCTTCATCATTTAGTTTATTCTCGAATTATCTTATATCATAATGAAAACTTCTGGTCTTTTTTCTTGTATCAAACTGAAAACTTTGCATATATTTTTTTTATTAGAATAAGAACCCTGTGTAATAAGTTTAGCCATTTTAATGATTGATCTACCTATAAACTGTATGGTTTCCAAGGTATCTAAACTTCTCCGGAATTTAGGCATACAAATTTTGTAAAAAATAAACTATGGATGGTATAAGCAGATACTTTCAATTAAGTGACATCAAACTGCATCCACTACTGCTCACAAATTATTTTTTCATCACTAATTTCATGTACTAACTTAAAAATTCTGAAAATGTATACTCTTTCAGAAAATATGAATATCGCATACCAGTAACCATTTCCCAATATATAGAACAAAAGTCTATGAAAATGTGCCATCACATCAAAAGGAGTTTTTTCAACTTTTCTAGAATAAATTTAGCTCCGACAGCTATTGAACATTTTAACTCCTCACACATACAGTACTTTGGATAAGATTATGCTATATAAAGACATATCCCAGTATATAACATTTGTATTTCAGAAGGACATTTTTGATGCAAACAACACCCAGATCAATACAAGGCACTCCTTATTAATTTGCATCTAAATTGTAAATGACATGTATTTCATTCTAAATCTATGCTAAATGTGACTTCTGGTAGAAAACTAGTCACTGCAAAATGCCAACAATATCCATGTTCAAATATTTTATTTCCCCCAAGAAACTTTAAAAGATGTAGTATTATAATTGGCATAATCCAAGGCTTTAATCAATCATTGTTTATAACACTCATATCAACATTTTACCAGCATTCCTCAAATGATGTTATCAAATATAATTTCCCTACACATGTGACTTCATGTGATGCAGTAATATGGAAATTACAACATACTGAGGTTATTTTCGGGATGACTTTATTTTCGCGAATTTCGCGAGTCAGTCATCACGAAAATTTCCACTTCAATAAAAGACAATTTATAGTAACGAAATCATCACCAAATTTGCGATATTTTGCTCTCGCAAATTTCCCCAACTAGTCCAAAATCGCAAAAATATCTGTACGCGAAAATATTGGCTTCTACAGTACCCTTCAATCTTACCATCTCAAAGAAACTTGAAGCTTTGACCATATTGAATCATTTGAAATCCTCAGAAGAAAATATTCCCTGGGGCTCTTAAAACAATGAAAAGCATTTATTTGTAAGTACTTACAGTGCATAGTAAACAAGTTCAATACATGCACACACACATTACATCACTGAGCAAATGTGGAGGTCACTCAAGGTCAAGTACATTTGAGACAGCTACCACAGTCAAATGGAATGTAGTTGACCCAATACATATGACCTGTATTCATTCGGAATCAAGGTGTCATGTGAACCTAATGGAAGTTATGTCATGATAGGTTACTAAGTGTATGCAGTATGAATAATCAACCATTGTAATTTAAAAAAAAAATGGACAAATGGTTTTAAAAGCAAGCTAACAAATCTATATATTTTTCTTTTATATTTTTATTTATACATTGATTCCTAATTGAGTGCTGAAAAAGTTAAACAAATGAACAAAACAAACAAAAAGATAATTTAAAAAAATGTTATTACAAATGATATGTTTACTCACGAGTAATAAACAATTGTACATTTTAAGAGATGGTGTAGTGGAAAATATCAATGTATGAGGAATTTTCACCCAAACCCATATTTAAAAAAATGATTTCGAACCCATGTGATTTGTTCTCCTCATTAAATAGACGGTAGTACCAACACAAGTCAGATTATAATGACTTAACTCAATAAAAAACAGAGTGTAATACACTGGAGAGTTTTGTGTTGGATTACAGAGACTTTGCAACATCCACCCCTACAAATGTATATCCTATAGGGAAATAGTAGATAAAGCCATATCTGCAATTCGAGACTACCTCCAGACATTGCCCTTGTACAATAGCTGCTCTTGACATTTGAACAGCAAAATACTATTGTGCCTGTCCCATAGGAGGCTATCGTTATTGCGACAACATGCCAATGTCTGACTCCTTAGGAGATCACCTAAAAAATGGCTATTATAGACCTTCCTACGACTCTTTCTATGATAAGCCTCAACAACAACTTGCAATAGCTTGTTCGCCAGTTGTCGCAACTAGATCGCCTCCCGTGGGACAGGTCCTTAACAGAGTTAGAGTAGGCTCAATATTTTAGAGTATGTGCCTACAGTCATACTTGTACCTACTATTAGTGTTGCTATAATGGGCAATCGCTGACACCATCACAGGGTGAGCCGTAGTATGGAGTGAAGAGATAATAGACATTGACCAATGGGAACATGATGCAAGCTCCGATCAGGGAACCGAACTGCGTCACGGCTCCAAAGGCGATGAGAAGCTTGCGATTGTGGGGCTCGTTACGGAGGATCCAACCGATAGTGGCCTTGGTGTACGTGAAAAGACCCATGACGAGAATCCAGGCAAGAACCTATGAAAGTAGCAGGAGAACAACACATTATGTAATATTAAGATGGAGAGATATAGAAAAACATAAGAAACAGATAAAGAGAAAGAGAGAATGGATAACAAAATCATATAAATTCATGAAAATTACAAGGGCAATAGCATTACCAAAGGCAATAGTCAACAAAATACTATCAAATGATGATGATTAGCAAATTACGTGTACCCATATTTTACCTCTCCCAACAAAAAAAAATACAAAAGAATATCTTGAAGTTGTTTTTGCAGCATGTACAGTTGAGGCCATAAGTTTACATACACTTATAGGAAATTCGATAAAAATTGTACATTGCCAAGCATCAGAAAACTTACTATATATTCAGGAATATTAGTGCTGTCATGACAAATTTGTTATCATATAAAAGAGCTTATTATGCTCTTTCATGTGAATGGGATGCTGATTGCACTAAAGTGTATTTTGAGTGAAATTTTCTTTGTAGAAAAGAAGTAATATTTGTGCCAAACTTTTTCTATTATTAGTCATTATATTTTCAAATATTGTTTCATGGCAACATGCAAATGTCAAATCTAGGATTGATATTACATTTGTTATCATAATATGTAACCACCAAACAAACACAAATGTAATATAAATTGTTTGTGTTCAGAAAAAAATAATAAGCACAAATATTAAATGTTTTGGTCAAGACTTTTTAAAAGTTTGTCTGAAATATCAAGATTTATTTGGGGAAAATTACATGTAAATATATGTCATCTCCAGATGGCATGTCATTATGTTGAAAGAGCATGATATACTCTTGTTTGATACCAAATTTGGCATTAGAACACAGATATTCTTTAAGATACAGTAAATTTTATGATGCTTGGCAAGTGCACAATTTTCATTGAATTTCCTGGGTGTATGTAAACTTATGGCCTCAACTGTACATGCACATTGAACATGATGATCATGATCGTTCCTAATATGATGGCCTTTAGAAACAATGCATATTGAGAATTAAACCCCGAAGGATAATAAAACCTCTCAAAATCAAATTATTTAGCATGTTCTTTTGCATAAAATTGTGTATTTCAGAGCTCTTTTGAGATTTATATTGAGCAATTCCTCCATTCTTTTGAATTTTATCCACTTCTATGCAAAAAAAAATATATATTGGGACTTACCACAAGGACAGTTCCAATGACTTCATCCTGCAAAGGGGGTGTAGGACTGAGAGCAGCAGTTGCTAGACAGTAAGAGCTGATGACGGTCCCACAGAGAGCTGTCACTCCAACAAGGATCAGGTTCTTCTGAGGGAACAGCATGACGATGAAGCAAGCTACTGGATTGGCTACGTTGCCCAGAGTCGCTGCCAAGAGATAAGCGTTGAAGCTGTACGCACCACAGGAGTAGCTCTGGATGGACGGAAGGATACCATTACTAAGAGCGTTCACAAAGCCCAGGAGGACGAATATGTAGACGAAGGACCTCTTTGATCGCTTATCTTTTGGAATCATGGGGTCTTTGACAGTCACAGGTGGCGTTTCCATTGATGTGTCAAGGTTTGCTTCCTCTCTTTTGGCATATTTCCCACTGGTGGTCATGGACATACTGTCAGATGAAGATATGGATTTGACAGAGTCTGAAGATGCGGCTTCCATGAGGCCTTCTGGAGAGTATTCTCGCTTTACGAGTGGAAGGGTGTTGAGGAGGAAGAAGGAGATGAGAGACACTGTCATCATGGCGAATAGGAACCAGAAGAAGTCCTCTGGAGGGAATCGTGCAGGAACCGTTATGCTCATCCATGAAGTGCAGTTCTCGCCAGATGTGGTGTTGATGTACGTGTAATTCGCGACACAATCATCATTCCCGACCCCTTGACCCAGAGCGACGAGACTTGGCAAGAGGGCGCTAAATCCTTCTCCTACAAAGTACCACGTCAGGTATCCGCTTTTCAGTCTGGACATGAATGGAGTGAAGGCTACAGATGAAGTGCAGTCAACGATTGATATAAAGAATGCTAAGCAAAGTAGAGGTGTGCTTCTTAAGACACCACCAATGTATGACGTCACATCCCAGAAGAAGACAAGCAGCAGACATGCTACGCTTCCGATGGGAAGGATGATGTAGATCGCTGGCACTTCTAGGCGTCGACCTTTCATAAGATAGCTCATGAGGGTGAAGAGGATGGGTCCTATATTGGCAACCTGGATGATGATGACCAGGTAGGAAGCAAGGTTGTATCCCTCAGGGATCCCCAAGGATACCAGGAGTGGCAGTTCTACCCACAGACCGTTGATGGCTACCCATGATCCAGTCCCAAACAGGACAACTAAAAGGATCACAGGAAACTTCAGAAGACTCTCTTGTAGGCCCATCTTGCCCATTAAGTCTAGCTAATTATTCCTTAAATTTAATATTTCACAGCCTCTTGATTCCTTTGGCAAGCATTCACAATGACAAAATTTGTTGATGAAATAACAGCTTTTGATCCAGTTACCACAGGAACATTAACTGAAGTATCCAAAAGAAGTATTAAATGTGTTGGAATGGTTGGCATGTATTCGGCTGCACTCTTATGCAAACATCTATCCTTATACTTTGTCTGGTGCTAAACTAAGGTCAATTACATGCAACTTCCATATCACATAAATTTTATACCCTCAGGAAACTACTCAAACACTTGAGCATACTATCTCCTTCATTCAATGTCCTGATGTCAAATGTGCTGGTATCTGATCAATCGTGCAGGTTTTATAAAAAGAAGCTTCTTGAATGTGTTTCCTCAGTTCTGCTACATGCAGATAAGAGTCCTTATCCTTCCAAGAAGAAGCTATATGATGCTGGTTTGGTTTGCTCCTTGTTTGTCCAATCAGGAAAGAAACCTGCAGAAAAGAGAAGAGTAAATAGGTTGCATCAGAGGTCATGGTACTTTTCAGTTCTTAACTGTTATTAAACAATGTTATTAAACAATGTTTAACACTGGTTACTTAACAGCCTTACATCACAGCGTGAGATGCAACTATCTGTTAATATAAACCCTTGTCATGCCATCAATGTCTAGCAAAAGAGGGTAAAAAAAAGTCCCTCATAATTGTTCCATGAATACTTTTAAAAAAGAAATCTACAGACACCATTAAAGCTGTACTGTTGTTTATCAAATCCAAAACTGCCAGCACTAAAGACAAAATAACTAATAAAGATCATTTATACATGTACCCGTAGTTTAATGAGTACAATAACACCCAAAAATGCATAGATCTGTGGGTTACAAAGGTTTGAAACCAAACTAATGGGTACAATGACATGTAATGTATTTCCAAAACAAAGGGAATATTACATTCCAACATTAATTTTTTTTAAACTGTAACCCAGCACTACATATAACAACAGGTGCCTGTCACAGATCTACATGATGTAAGTAGAGCGGTCGCTTTTGATCACAACACAACTCCAATGACTTATGGACTTATTTAAAAATCACATGGCAGCAAATACAGTCAATGTAATCATTTGCCCTATTCACAATGATGTTTACACATTGATACTTTAATTACAGACTATTTGAACATTATCAGACTTTATAGATAGTTCTTCAAACTCTGTAACACTATTGGTTATTTAATCAAAGCATTAAAGGGGAAGAAGAGGTGTTATAGACTCTGTTCAGGTGTGGAAGCCTATCAGATACTTTACAGTATCTTTACAGTAAGGAAGAGAAGGTCTAGGGTTCAAATTCCAGCCACAGCACTCACGTCCTTTGGCAAGACAATACAATGTTATACAAATGTGTGCACACAGTCAGGAAGAGATTCCTTAAATATTTTAGCGCCATTACTATGATAGATCTGAAGGATGTGGTCAAAACGATTTACATTCATTTGATCAGATATATTTGTTAAGAAATTGATAAAAAAGTAATATAAATGTGATTGAAGTAAATTGCAAAAATAGATTCACCTTCCATAGCCCAGACACAAGACAGTAGCATAAAATTAATACATTATTGTGAGAGAGCAAAAATGTAGGTTGTAGGCCTATACAGTGTACTTGTTTTATGTTCACTTCTTTTATAACGTTTTATTATCAAGGATGGAATTTGTCACTGGAGGAAGAACTACAAAATCAAGCTTCCTATGATATAACTTGAATGCATTACTCCAACATCTGTAGACATTAGATAAGTTCATGTATAAATCAAGAATTTGCATAATCAGAGGATTAGATACCACGGGAAATACATTAGGTGAACATCAATCAACATTTAATTTCACAATAAGGCTACAAGTAGAAGTTAATTTTATATGTATGTGTTCACAACTTGGAAAATAAAAATAGTGCAGCATCATATATCCTATTGCTAATTCATGACGCCTGGGTGTGAACTGACATATTTCCATGGTCTGTTGAACTTGTGGAACAAATCTAATAAGATTTTGTTTACCTTCACAAATATTTCAAAAGAGCTTGCAGGACAGGATCCTGACCCTGGCATAATGGCATATGTATGCCAATAATGACGAGACAAATACACACCTCCCATGCAGTTACACACAGAAATATTATATTCAGATTACAATGAGATATCACAACAGTTCTTCCAAAATTATTATATTCAGATTTAAATGAGACATGCCATTAAAAATCTTCTAAAATTGCTATGTTCAGATTGCAAAAAGACAGTATGTATACATGACAATCTTTCTAAAATTGCTATGTTCAGAGCACTTTTGAAAATCAAACAAAGCCTTCAAGGTTACACGTCCACCTCTCTCTCTCTCTCATTATCTCATCTCTAATCTTGTCGTCTCTTCTCTGTTTCTCCCATACATCTATGTGTACATGTACCTTTTTACACTCTCTGTCATCTGTAACACATAACAAGAAACATATCATCACACATTATAGTCAGACTTTCTATCTTCTCAATACACAGAGTAAACTTACTTTTAACGAAGACTGCCCATCAAGTCAATGAAAACACTAATAACTTAAATGCGATCTCAGTAGCAAAACGGTGAAGTGTTACCTGATTTGTGCCTCAAGTGAATATGTCAGTCTTTTTCAGATCAATGACAAAATCCCATGGAGACAATTTTTCAAGAACATGACTCTCTTTACACTAGTCCTTTGTATGCTGTACACGATATACTTTCAAAAGTCATGCTTTATTATTGGGCATTGCACACAGCACCACAAAAAGAAATTAAAATCAAGAGCCTAATGTATGGTGTGTCGACAATCCAATACCAAAATCTAAGAATATTCACCAGCTGAAATATTTTCTTTGCTTACTCTCTCTCCCTTCCTCACCGTTTCTATCACTAGTGAACTTGAAACACAGCATCCACTTTATTTCATCAAATATATATGATTTAGAGAGACAACAAACTAAATGAAAATAAACAAGCTTTTCCTTGCTTTTACTCTCTCTCTCTCTCAGAGAATTTGAACACAGCTGCCACTTTGTTTTCTCAAATAAGTATGATTTAAAGAGACAGCGGGCATATATCAATTTAAATGAAAATAAACAAGTTCAGGGAACAATTGAGTTATGAAATAAGTTTTGGAACAAACAGTTGCTGAAAGGTCAAAGACAAACTCAAGGTAAAATAAATCATTATTATTACCCCTATAGAGTTATAATCCTAAGAAAATAAATTTTGCATTCTTTGTAAATTTTTAAAAATATTTTAATGTGACATAAATAATTTCTTGCCCCAGAGGTATAACTTCAGGGTCAAAAGTATATTAAATATTTGAGAAATGGTCATTGATTTGGAAGTGACTTTCTTTTACTCTAGAACCAATTGTGATGGATTGTTTTTTAAACTTTGATAATAGAAATTTAATAACAATTTTTTTTTACAAATATTAACCCATGAATAAAGAAATTCAATGCAAAATATTAATTACTGAATGAGATAGATGTAAATATCTACATGTTAACCCATAGACATTCTATGTTAATTGAAATAATATTTCTAATCCAGTTGCATCGAATATACATGTACCTGTTGTATGGCATGGCACAAGAGTGAGTTTCTATATTTTGATGAATAAGAGGGTCTGTTTCTTTTGAAGATAACACACACACACAAAAAACTTAAAATAAAAAGACTTATCAATAATGATAAAGATAGAGGAAGGAAAAAAGTGAAACTATATTATATGTAGACTGCCGATGCATATTATTGTCTGCATCTGGATCCATTCATTAGTTATAATTACCAAAAGATTTCATTTGCAAACCAAATCTCACTTTCTTTTTTGGTGTTTAAACTATTTACTTCCATGTATATACATGTACATGTATGTACAACATCTGCAGAAGCCTACATGTACACGATTTAAATATCTAAATGTACAGAGTACACATGTGCCATCACATATTCTCAGATACAAGTAAGATATCAATCCAACTTACCATGAGTTCCTCAAAAACCAGCTGCAGAATATGATTATTCAATTGATATGCTTTTCTGTTTCCTCTTTCACAGCAAAATGCAGACAAATCCACACGATATGCTGGTACAGTCAGATACACATATAAAATTGAACTAATAATAATGCCTTCTCTCACCACAAATCAATGGAGGAATACAATGAAACACAACCATGACCACGTTTTCTAGTGAATACCATATACAAGCATCCTACTCACAGTGCAAATAGATTGTAAATTCATGGTTCAGTGCTTCTAAATACTACACTGGTCAAAGCCCCACCCCCAGCTAAAGTGATGTAACGCCAGACTGTGCTTTCATAAGCTCAGAAGACTCATGTCTATAAAAGAGTTAATGGCTGCATGCTGCTAGTGCAGGAAGGGTCAAGAGGAAATAAATTCAATTAAGGGCTTCTTACGGTTTCGGAATTGATCAGAATGATTGAATAATCAAATAAGTTATTTGCATAATACACACAATTTACCACCCCCTCCCATGCTCTCTCTCTCTCTCTCTCTCTCTCTCACTCTCTCTCTCTCTCCTTTCTATCTACATGTACATACATAATCCATACCAAACTATGTATGCATCTATCTATATCTCCCTCCCTCTATCTATCTATCTATCTATCTATCTACATGTCTCTCTCTCTCTCTCTCTCTCTCTCTCTCACTCTCTCTCTCTCCTCTCTCCTTTCTATCTACCTACATAATCCATACCAAACTATGTACGTATCTATCTATATCTCCCTCCCTCTATCTATCTATCTATAGTACATGTATATCTCCCTCTATCTATCTATCTATCTATCTATCTATCTATCTATCTATCTATCTATCTATCTATCTGTCTGTCTGTCTGTCTGTCTGTCTGTCTGTCTGTCTGTCTGTCTGTCTGTCTATCTATCTACATGTATCTATCTATCTATCTATCTATCTATCTATCTATCTTATCTATCTGTCTATCTATCTTATCTATCTGTCTATCTATCTACTTCTCCCTCTTCCTACATTCACATGTCTTGTAATTATCCCTAAAACAATACTTCAGTATAAAGAAGAAAAAAAAATCTAGGTCAAAATCAATTATAAAAAAAAGATCTGCAATGTCATACATGTACATTATGTACAATACACTTTTTACAGATTATCAAAATTAATTAAATAACAATAATAAAATTCTGAAGAAACAATAGAAGCAGCATTTGATTTACATTGAAAGGGTGAATTACAAAATACATTTTTTGAATTTGTTCTTATTCCTACACAATGGTTTACACTTATGACTCCCTGGGGATCACACTTGAACAAATCTTGAGGAAACTAGAACTTCTAAATTGCCCAGTCAAATCTCAACAGAAAGCTACATTAAATTTACGTTTGTGTCAGTAATCCCAGATACTGTATTTTTAAGCCAATACAGGGTGTTTCCGAAAAAAGGAAACCCAACTTTGATCAACAATAACTTCAAAAATATTCCAATGGTGATTATGAAATTTATATCACTGTAAAGTGCAACTCATTGCCATTCTAATGATACCTCGCTCACCTCACCAATGTCACGCATCACTAAACCCCATTGTTTTGAAAAAGTCTTGTAAAATTGTGCGTGGTTCACTTTCATGCACCCTGAGATGGTTTGTGTGAATGTGCCTGGAAAGGAAACCCAACTTTGATCAACAATAACTTCAAGAATATTTCAGTGGTGATTAAGAATTTAATATCACTGAAAAGTACAACTCATTACCATTCTAATGATACCTCTCTCAGCTCACCAATATCATGCATCACTGAACCCCATTGTTTTGAAAATTGTCTCGCAAAATTGTGATAGGTTCTCTTTCATGCTCCTTGAGATGAGTTGCTTCAAAGATTCCTAACACATCTAAGTAAAGCATTCCAGTGACTTAAAATAAATGAGTTTGATAAATGGGTTGGAAATTTTTACTTATTTAGTCCTTTAATCTTACCATCCAGGTAATTTCAACATGTTAGTGGTCACGACAACCCAGAGAACCTTCAGTTCCCCATGGATAATGTAAAAAGCATGACAGTGCATCAATCACAATTTTGCAAGATATTTTCAGGGTATGGGCGCCAATGGCCTAAAATACCTGATTTTAGGCACCTTTTCTTAATTTTGGTGGGGGGGGGGGCTGGGACCATTAACCCCCCCCCCCTGGTTCTGCACCAGAACAAATCTTACACATCAGGGGTGGTGGGGTGGAGAAGGAGGGGGGTACTGTCATATATATAGGAGTGAAAAGATGTGTGGCCCTAGGCCACCCAAAAATAGAGGTGGGGGTAAACATATCTAGATTATTTCTGAAATCTTTATCCAAGAAACTATTTCATGCCACGGGGGAAGGCTTTGGCATATCACTGGAGATGGCCAAGCCAAAGAATAAAAACAATTTTAGGGGAGGGGGCCTATTTGGTCATTTTTAGGTCCTTTTTTTTTTCTTCTTAATTTCTCATCAGGAGAGGGGGGCTGGGACACCCTCTGACCCCCTGCTTTGTTTTCAACAGGCTTGTGAACTTATGGTTCACCATTTCTTTGTGAAAGTGAGACTGATTGTGACTGTTTTTGCAAACATAAAGAAAAAAATATCACATCTTTGCAAACAAAAAATATTTGCAAGGTTTGTTTCACAGTAAAAACATTAAGCAACTTTTCATGAACTCTGACTATCTGCCCCCCCCCCCTCTCCCCCAATTTTATTTATTCATTTATTTTGTTTGCTATATTCACAAGCAGTTGCCTGTAATAACCTTGAGTATGATAGTTAAATTTTGCTATCTTCAGCTCAGTCTTTCCTTCCTGTCTTTTGTCTTCTTCTTGCCTTCTTTTTATAACCTTATTTCCCCCTCTAGATTCTGAGCAAGATCTTTTGGAAATGTACAGAAAGGTAAAAATGTTATCTTATAAACTTTTTAAAATATCTCCTGTTGTGAAGTGAATGGAACGTTTTATTAGAAAATAAAATAGGTATTTAAACCCGAAGGTAGAATTGTTCTTTACAGAGTCAATATCTGACAATATTCCAACATTTGCCATGAATTAGGATGGGAGCAAATGGCTACATGTAAATATTATATCCAGTCTATCAACTGAGAAATTTAAGATGCAGCATTATCTTTAATGTTACAGAAGACTGATGACAACTGAGAATTGTTACAAGTCTCAGTATTGATGAACACAGGACAGTAGACAATAATCCTATTCATGACAGTCATATGAAGAAAAAAAAAAAAATGAAAATGAAAATATATGCAAAATTTCCCTTAAAACTTTGAACATAAAATCAATGGGAAGAAAATCATATATCTAACAAATGTGAACAATTGCCTATTTTCATTGATTAAAATTTGTTCATCTACTGTGAGTTACTATTGTGCAAAATGTGGCACATAGCTTCAGGAGGTCACCAACTAAAGTTAGCTAATACCAAATTAGGTATCCAAGAGATGACTGAACCGTGAATGGAATAAGTGCGCCTTAAAAAGGCTGCCGTGTATCTGAATGATCCCTTTGGGATTGAACAGGTGTCAGAAAGACTTACAAGCATCCGATGATCGGGGTAATAATAATTGTAAAGCGCTTAGAGATGAAACTGTTTGATATTATGCGCTATATAAGAAGCTCTTATTATTATTATTATTATTATTATTATTATAAAGCCACTTACTTTTGATTTTCATAAAATTTTTTCCTTTTATATTTTCCTTATCTCATCTCAGTGCTCACTCAACCACGAAATTTGACCCTGAACTCTATTTGGTATATTCGGGCACACCTGTTGCATGCCATTGACAAGTAAACCCAATGAAATCTGACATTTTGTCCCAAAATCACTAATTCAAAGTTGTGACATTAAGCTTGTGAACTTCATACAAATGATATTTTTGCCTACCGACTGTGCTTACTGAAGCATAAAATGATGTTTCTTAATATTATTCACTCAAACGGTAGCTGGTAAATTTTTTATACACTCATGTAGGGCCTATAATTAGATTTTATAAAATCCTGTCAACAACAAAAATATTATATGTAAAACCAGGCCCGTAACCAGGGGGGGGTTCGGGGGGTTCGAACGAACCCCCCCGCAGGCGAGCAGGGTCCGCTTGACCAAAAAAAAAAAAAAAAAAAAAAATTAAAACCCCCACTTTTTGGCAGAAATGCAGCAGATACTTGAATATAAATACAAGAAAGGAAGATTAAACCACTTTGCTTTCAGTCCCCCTACATGTAAAATCTTTCGCTCGCGCTTCGCGCTCGCAACTTTTTATTTTGGGGATGATAATCATGCTTTTTTCAGAACAAATTACGCAGGAATTACATTTAAAACATTTTGCAGGAATGTTTTCGTTTGCATTTGTGTTCTTTTTTTTTGTATTTTCAAATAATGTTATCTTCAGTGTTAGGAAATGATATAACAGAAATAACGCCTAGTGGCAGAGGCGGTCGAACCGGGTGGGGGGGGGGCGGGCAGGGGCACAGTGACCCCCACTTTTTCATCCACCCTAAAAGTGCCCTTATTCATGACTAAAAAGTGTCCCGTTTCTAAGCTAAAAAAGTGTCATCTTTATACTAAAAAGAAGCCTTTCAGAGATTTGAAAAGTCCCGTGGACAATTTATGTTAAAAAAGGGGGCACTTTTAATACTAAAAAGGGGCCCTTGTTACTCCATATGTCTTTAAAAAACCACTAATTTTCGGCTCGCGCTTCGCGCTCGCGAATACTATAAATAGGGTCCATAATGCACAATAAACTACAATTTTGAGCTCAAAGTTTTCTACTCGCGCTTCGCACTTGGAGATATTGGGGTCTAAGGGGCGGTGGAACCGGGGGCAGGGGCAAAGTGCCCCCATTTTTTTTATGCACTCTAAAAGTGCCCGTTTTCTTAGCTAAAAATGCACTTTTTATACTACAAAGAAGCCGTTCATACTCTTTAAAAGTCCCATGGAAAATAATAATCCTTAAAAATATCACTTACAATACTAAAAATTTCTCCTTTCTTTACTTCATATGTCTTTTAAAACCCCAAATTTCCCTGCTCGGTCACTTTGCGACCTCGAACTGTAAAATTAACAAACAATAAGTATTTTTAAAAAAGGGTTGGACCCAGTGCTCTCTGCTGGAGACAAACCTTGTAAAAAAAATTGGTGTAATTGTGTTTGGGCTAGATTGGGGGAGGCCTATGCCTGCAGCCCACAAAATATTCATAGCAAAGATTATTAATGAGCCAAGATTATTATGTATCTTCAACATGGATCGTAAAGAGTCTATAAGCCACAATTTTTAGCTCAAAACTTTCAGCTCGCGGATACTAAATAGGCTCTGATATTGCACAATTAACTCCAATTTTGTTTTCAAAATTTTGAGCTCGCGCTTCGCGCTCGCATTCCTATTTATTCATAAATAAATGAACAATAAAAAATAAAAGCCATTAAGATTCCTAAAATTTTCAGCTCGCGCTTCGCGCTCGCGGTTATTATAAGTGGGGACTATAATGCACAATTTTTAGCTATATACTAAATAGAGTCTATAGTCATGATAATACATATCATACTCCAAGTTTAACTCAAAATTTTCTGCTCGCGCTTCGCGCTCGAAAAAAAATCCTTGAAAAAGGTCCACTTTTTCAGATTTCGAACCCCCCCGTAAAAATCCTAGTTACGGGCCTGAAAACTAAGCAAATTCTTCACTGGATTGAACAACTCAAAATGAGACCAACAAAAACAGAACAAATAGAGTAAAGTGCCCGAAATTCGACACTTGCCGAGATTTGACAGGTGTGAAAAAAAATACAAAATAAGACTCCAAAACACACTTAAACACACTCCAATCAACTCATATCACATGCACACATCGTCACTGAAGACGACCCAAAAAAAAAGAATCGCAAAAACAAATCATTCCAAATACCTTAATTTTGCTCCTAAAATCTCAGTTTTTGCCACGCTCGAGCCCCGAGCGTTATTATCCTACTGGAAATTTTTTTTTTCATCTTCAAACAAGAGCTGCAAAAAAGGTTAAGGGGTCGAATTTCGGGCACTTTCTTTACTCGATAATTATGTTTGCAGAAAACATAACACAAGTCAGGATCAAAAGTTATTCAAATAAATATTGGTGTTGATTTAAAAAATGTACGAACAGTCTTTCTTTTTAACCATCTACACACACTATACATGCGTCCTTTGAAAAATGAAAGGGGTGTAACCTAAGCTGAATAAAATATTGTTGACCTTAGCCTGAGGTTTGGCTTTAATTTGAAAGAGTGTCATCTTATTCTTACTCTTAGTCTATCATGACTTTTTAAATTTTTTTTATTCCATCTTTAGACTTTAATTGAAAGATTTTGAAGATTCCTCGTCAAATTCAAAGTTTGATAGTTATTCAGTGGATATCTTAGTTTATAGGATTGAATGTGTACGTGCAGTAAGACTCAAGGACAAGGAGACTAGAGTCTTTTAGAGAGACAAGATATGATTGATTGATCAGAAAATTTTTGACATTACATAACCACACACAAATATCAGTATATGGGACCATGCATGCATCACATTGGCATTGCATGCGCCCGATTATTAAACCTTAATCCTAACATATCAGCAACACATCTAACACATGCGGTGAATAAAGATAATAATATTTCTGGAGTGTAAAGTATTTTAAACACCCATTTGGTTTCTAAATGCTTACCAGAGGCCAGAGGCAGAGAATCCACAATCTCAATCTCAGCTCTCCCAGATCACGTGATACCGGTATTACGAGAACGTGTTTTGATTGCGTAAGTTTGTGGGCGTGTCATATCAACAATCATCATGGCGGCTGCTGCAGTTCGGGCTGCAGTACGACTGGATATTGGTAAAGATGGGATTGCTATCATCAAGATGGTCAAAGGAGACGGTAAATGGAACATGCCGTACGTGAATGAGTTTGGAAAAGCTTTAGACGACATAGAAAGGTAAAACAACACTCACATCAGTCGATAGATCAAGTATGTTGTCCAATTTAATCTGATGAGTTGTGGCTGTGCAGAGATCCTTAATTTCCCAATTGGATGATGGTGTTTTGACTCCTCATCATGTCATATTTATAATTATACAGCATACTTAGCAAGCGTGATTCAGTATGAAATAAAAATCAGTGGACTGTAATCAGAAAAAAAAAATCTAAAAACATTATTGAACATTAATTATTATTAAATTATAATATTTCTTTTGTACTTTCATCCATTGATTCTGTCTAAGTTTGATTAGGTTTTTTATTTAAACATTATCAAAATCAATGTGATATGCTTATTTCATGTCAGGCCCCCCTAGGCCCCAACAGAAACGTGAAATGTGGGCTATATCTGCCAATTTGTCTCCTCTCTGCTCGCTCACTGTGTACGAAGTCAATGGCGTGGAACGATGTCTCCGTCACTGACGAAATGAACGTGAATGGACTGGTGACTTATAACCAGATTATGCCGAAATGTGTATTGTTATGTTTTCACCTTGTATTTATTTGTTATTATTATATTATATAATATTATTATAATTATTTTGTATCATTGATATATATTTTCTGTATTTAATATGAAATGTGAGCCACAAGATGATTTTCTGCAACTTTTTTTTTATGCATGACAGTAAATTCAACCAATCATCATAATCATTATCATCATCAACACCATCACCATTATCATCATCTTCACTGAATCTAACTTGAGTAATTTCTCATCTGACTCAGCTTCAATGAGAGAGCAAGACATTTACAGACATCATAATCAGTGATTGATAGTTATAATTGTCAATTTTTTTATTTGGATCTTCAATTTACTCTAGAAATGAAGGTGTCAGATGTGTGGTCATCACAGGCCAAGGGAAGTTTTTCAGCTATGGATTGGATCTCCAGTGGATAGCCAAGCAAACCAAAGAAGTCAACACAAAGTTTTTTGCTGGAACAGATGCAATTGTTCAGAGATTAGCATTATTTCCCATGCCAACCATCGCAGCTATGAATGGTAATTTTTTTGTTGTTGGTCATGTTTCAATGTTTTAACCTCCTTTTATTATCTGGATTATCATCATTCAAGAAATAAAACTAAAAAATTATCCAATATTTTCTTTTATTTTTTTTCCCACAATATTTTCTTTATATATCACTTTCTAACATGAATTATATATATGAAATGATCAATCAGTATTTCAAATTAGTCTCTTTTTTTGTTGGCACAGCCTGTGAAAACTATTCTTTTCCATTCTAACCATCATATGCACACAAAATAACCTTTTGTTGGGCAATTATATGTATGAATATGCATGCATGATGGAAAAAAGTCCTGCCCTACATAACCTATTTTTCAGTGACCCGTTAAACAAAGATTTAAAAAAATTTGGGCGTAAGTTCTAATTGCTTTTCTTTATCTGTCTGCAGGTCATGCTTTTGGTCAGGGAGCCATTATGGCATTGGCATGTGACTACAGGGTGATGAGGAAAGGGCGTGGCTGGTTCTGCCTCCCAGAGACCAGTATTAAACTCAAATTTTCTCCAGTTACTCTTGAGTTGATCAGTTAAGTATTATACAAAAAAATAATTGCAAAGAACTAGAGTAGATAAATAATGAGGCAATGATCTGGTTCATAGATCAAAGTATGATAAAAGATATGCACATATAACATGTATGCATAATTGAGGATGTTATGGAAGATGAAAAATCTTCTTTTTTTTAGGAAGTAAATTAATACTTGTAATTGTATATTACTTTCTCTATATTCTCTTCTTTGCTGTAGGGCAAGTCCAAGCTATTTTTTTTTTTTTTTGTATTACCGACAAATGATTTACCATTTATGAAATGATTCATCTCAATTATTTTTGATGTTTTCAGTAAAGGTAATTATCTACAGAAACTTTATTAAATACATAAAAATATTTGAGATGAATAATTTTATTATTAAGATATGGTAAATTATTTGTCAGTAACTCTTGGGAGAAAATTGCAAAAAAGCTTGGACTTGCCCTGTAGTCAATCTTTCATTTAATTTGGGAAATTCACTGTTTTCTTATATGTCCGTCTTATTTCTCCTCTTTCTGACATTGTACTCCCATAGATCTATTTCTCTCATTTATGCGGCAGTCACATGAAACTTGTGAAAATTGCCGACAGCGATTTCATGATAACGAGGTAGTGGTTGCACCTTGTTATAACCAGAATGGACTGTAGTATTATTATTATCTTGGTTTATTGTCCAGACTTAAGCTACACAGGGTCCAGACGTTGCGAGATGCAGCTATATTCAGCAAGCGCTACCCTGCTGAGGAAGCCCTTAAAGCTGAGATTGTTGATGAGGCAGTGGATGAGAGTGAACTCATACCAGCTGCTATACGCTATGGCAATGAAATTGCAGGTAAAGCAATTATCCAGTCTGATAACTTTGTGATTTAGTCAGAACTAGATGTGACCTCCTGGGTAAACCGCCAATAAGTCGCCAGAATTCACATTTTGTTTTTATGCGTTTTATAAAACTAAAGATTCCAAGCTTTCCAATTATACCAAACATTTGTATTTTACTAAAGTATAACCAAGTTAAACACCACGTAAGAAGAGCTACCATATTGATTCTTTATGATGGCCACATCATACCAAAATACTAATAAATGACTTATGGATGGTATGTTTATACAGGTGTTACTCGTTGTTCTGAAGATTCGATGTTCCATAGTAATGCAACAAATGTTTGGAAGAACGAACCTTATTTCATTTTCGGACAAACACATATCCAGGTATAGGAAATTTACGTGTTAGGAAGATCAAACCTTTGGACAAATGAACCTTTGGAACAACGAGCTATCACAGCTTATACTCTCATGACACAAGCTTTAAATGTAACAAAGAAAACATGAACTATAAAGCTGCCTCACAATAACTCCATTCATTCATTCCTTCTTTAGGTGAGGTACTTGACAGAGGCTGTGTGGCGGCCGCTAAGAACACGCTGTATGGCATCCCCATTAAAGCTAAAAGAGAAGAATTCCTGAAGAGTACGACACAGAAAGAGAAAGATGACAGGCTCGCTGCATTCGTTAGAGGAGCTCAAATCCTTGCATCAAAAATGTGAAAAATTGAATTGAATTGAATGAATATCTACATGACCAGGGGGATATCTAACAAGTTTTTTCTTAAGTTATGCATAACTTGAGAAACAACATGAAAAATTGGATGCCCAGAATTCTTCCTGAAGTTTGACTGTAATTCCCATAATTTCATAATAATGAAATTGTTGCTAAAAATAGCCTTCACATAACGTTATTTACAGACTGTATAAAAAAATAATTTAGATATGAGACCGCAAGACTTTTTTTGTATAATTTGCTTTTGTAAAACAAGTTATGCTAAATTATGTGCGCCGAGGAGCCATGAATTCACAGCCATTATGTGCAAAGCCTATACAAAGCCATAGAAAAGCATGCGCAAAATAGATTTTTCTTGATCATAGAAAACTGAAAACACCAAATGAGATCATAAAATTGCAGAAGCCTGATCTTCATTCTTTATGGAAATATCAGACAATACTAGATTGGGATAAATTTTTACTCTTTAAAAAATGTTTTCCAACTATACCATTTTATTTCACACAGACTGCAGTCTGCATATTTCAAATTTTTGCTCATGTCGAAAGGATTTGAGTATCCCATTTGGCTCTACATATTCGTATCATTGGGAAGTTGTGCGTAACTTATTGGCCACATGGTTCGTTCAAACTCTTATGATGGTGATGATTGCATATGTTCAGGAAGAGCACCCAAAGTGCTTGAGCGCTCAAGGTAAATTTGTTGTCTAACCACTGAAATAAAGCCTATAACCACCCAAGGGGCTTCTGTATTTTTCCTCCTGATGACATATATTTTTCTTCTTTAGGAATGTTATTTGGTTCAAATTTGATGACCCCAGATAAAAAAACATGTCTCAAGGATGTTTAATCAGGAATGATACATTCTTAAGTTTGAGGGGATTTTGATTAAATCATGATTTAAGATTTCATTTTACAGATTTCACTAAACAGTTATAAATTCAATTGTAATGTGCCTTGAAATTTCATTCTGAATATGCCTTTAAATTTGTCTTAAATACTTGAAACATTGATTCAAAATGAATAGAAAAGAATATGTTATTCATTAAGTAGGTTTTCTCAGTTTTTACACAAGATAAAATCGGCAAATTATAAATTTTTTCTTGCCATTTGTATCACTGCCATTCACTAAATCTTGAAAAATTATGTTCATTGTGACTGACTGCCTTCAATGCTGTTAATTAAAAGTTTTGTCTGTGTTTAGGAGAAATGATAATCAAGTAAAGCTGCAAACTGTATATAATTAACATAAGAATTATATGATTGTTTTGGATGATTACCTCATATGTTTATCAATCTTGCTTGTAATATATTGAATATTTTCTACTATGATATTATTAACTTATATTTTTGTATAATTATTTTGTGAATGAATGGAATAAACATGACCATAAGAAGGAAACAAAACAATAATCATATTCATGCATTGTATGCCTACTTTATTAATACATTAATGTTTTTTAAGATTCCATGATTCTAAAAGTTATGTTTGTTTGTTTTTATTAGTCAAACAGAGTTTACGAATGCTCAAAAATTCATTAAAATATTTAGATTAAATGCAAATCTATCTACAATACCATGGGACATACAGCTTTCAGTAATATTTGAAGGGCTAGGTAATTAGAATCCATGCATTAAAAGTGCTTACACATATTTACTTGGTTTAACCATGGGTCCTCCACATTAAGTAGAAAACACTCTGCTGAGTTTACTTGCCCTGCCGATACCTATGTTTTTTTTAGGATAGAAAATCATTGCACACTAACTGGTATTGTACGTATGAGTGTAGGGGAAATTGAATGGCTAAGTCGCATACTCCATGATCATATCCCTTTAAAGTAACACTGCTCTATCTTTGAATCATCACACCTCAGTCCTCTATCTCTCATAATACTGAAATAATAATCTGCGTTAATATTCAGTTTATAACAAGTAAAGAGGCATGTCCAGATTTTAAAAAATATTCTTACCTCCTGTACATAATACATAGTCTACCTTTGATATAAAAACACATCTTGTTTTAAAAAATGGATCAATTAATATAAAGGCAGTAATGGTAAAACTCCATACTTTAATGTACAGTCCTGAATGATATCAATGCTGCACCTGATTGCAATTGATTGTGCTCAATTGTACACTATTTGCATTGAGACAACTCACTAACTATGACTTTTATTTCAGTACTTCAGCAGTCACATGTACACAACCCAAGACCTGTGCACTGAAATTTGTGAAAATTGCTGACAATGCACACACAGAGCTGTATACATAGACAACACATATTTAAATATGAATGCACATCGTTGGCTAAGTGGGCTCGATGAATGAGTAACACGCACCTAGCGCATACTGCGCATTGGCCATGCGTCATACATCTGACTGCACCATAAGGATTATATAGAGACCTGGGGGGCATTTCATTAAAAGGACTTGTCGGACGTTTTATCCGACAAACTGTTATAAGCTACTGAAATGCTTGCATCTGATTGGCTGAGAGCAAAATTGTCAGATAAAATATCCGACAAGTCCTTTGATGAAATGCCCCCCTGATATTTATGAAATATTCCTTATGAAAGAGCTAGTTTTTTCCGATACAACATGAAACAACTTGTTTGTTTTGCAGTGTTAATTGACCTTATACTGGTATTAGTAATTCTGGGTTCTGTAACATAAAGGTTTGCAATCAATCACGAAATGGCCAATCAAGATCATTGTTGCATGCAGCTTTTGTTCAAAAGAGTCACCGATAACCAATTAGAACTGTTCTTTCATACGTACAATTGATTGCAAACCTTTATGTTACAGGACACTGCTCAGACACGGTATATCATGACCCAAGCAAATTTTAAGAAAGATTTAAAACCTCTCTTAAATAATTACACACCTACAAGTACAAAACTTAATACTGTATTGACAGAGCTAGAGCAGAATCGGACATCAACTAGCAAGCTCCTTTGGCATTCCATGTTGGTCCAGTAGACTTAGTTCCTGGTCTTGTACTACCTGGGGTCCAGGTCCTACCTTGGAGTGGATGATGTATTTCAAAGCTCCGGGACTCGGGTCTCGTTTCATGGCACGCTGAAGAGTCTGGACAATAAATAGAACAAGTAATACCAAATAAATGTTCATCAACCATTGTAACATCAATTATAACATGATGATTGGGAACAAGCCAGGAAGTTGAAACCTTGGTAATAGTGATATACAGGTAACTCTGCCTTAGTCAAATCTCTTGGGACCTTAGAAATTTGCTTGACTTAGGTGAAATTTGACTTATGAAAGGTGAATAACACATGTGTCGTAAAATCTGGACTGAGAAATTGCTTTGGTTTAGGTGATTATTCGACTTATGGAACGTCGATTTATGCTGAGTTGACTGTAGTTATACTGAATACACACATGTTATGTGCACTTGTTTGAATTTGGAATGGGAGAGTTGCCTCGTTTTACAAAAATCTGGCATCTGTGCTTGTTATAACATGAGTGAACTGTATGGGGAATGTTAATTCTTTCCAAGTAGGACAATACATCTTAATGTGCAGGAAATTAACAATATAGATATTAATTGCCTCACCAGGCCATATTCCACATGGTTAAATATGCGTAAACATTTTTCTATAATTCTCACATGAAAGCAAAATGAATTTGCTCTTCATTCAAAATCAGTACAGCTCTAGCTAGCTCAATGAACTTGTTATTGACAAGGGTTCGATTCCCGGCACTGGCACTTGTGCTCACTGAGCAAGTCATTTTATTTACATGCTTGACCCCACTGGGATTATTGAAAATGGGAACATTTTCAATGGGTATGAAAGGATGCAAAATGCTATGTGGTTTGATCAGCTTGTGTGCGGCTAAGAGAACACCAGTTGGAATGCTCCTCGGGGAATGGAGTTTGTGCACAGTACATTAAGGCGGGCTCACACGATGCGACTTGCTGCGGTGCGATTTTTTAAATGATGGTTTGCATCATTTATGTGACATTTGAAATATGCAAAGTTATCTTATAAGAGGTAAAAGTTATAAATTAACAATGAAATCGAAATTTTTTTCCAGTGCGAGCCTTTAATTAGGAGTAAAGGTCAAATCACCTTAAAATCGCAAGATCGCTGTGACGTCAATGCGGCACGGAAACAATCGCCTTGAATTTCAATTTTGGTATTCATAAGTATACCCACAACTTTGAATGTTTGTATCAAATAATATTAAAGTTTTCCTGAAAAATCGCACCGCAGCAAGTCGCATCGTGTGAGCCCGCCTTAATTAAAGTGCTTAATCGAGTCCAATGACAGGGAAAATAATATACTGTCAGCGCTTTATAAGAAACCAGTATTATTACTGTGCTGTTAATGATGGTGCATACTGTATACGCCATATATTTTCACGAATTTACTGTATTTGCATTCACTTTGTACAGAAACATCAGGAAGTGAAAATGTTTGTGTTCAGTAAGTCACAATATTTGCAAAAAACAAAATCACCACAAAATATTCAGCGTATAGAGTATACCAAGAAACATCCAGATGAAGGAACTAACCTGCGGTACATCTTGAATATTACTCTCTAATCCTCTGATGTATTCTTCATTATCTTGTGCTGGAGGGAAGCTATGATGGATGAGTGATAACACCTCAGTGACATTCTCCTCCAAGATGTATAAGACAGCATTGGGACCCGCATCAAAGGTATAGCTTGCCTGCAGAAATATGAAATCATAAACGTATGTTATAGAAGGGCTCAATTATCACAGAGATCCAACACACATAGTCCCCCCCCCCCCCAAAAAAAAAAAAAAAAAAAAAAAAAAATCAATATGGATCCTGAAAATCCAAACTTGTGTGTTACACACATTGCACAAAGGTATAGCTAGCCTGCAGAAATAAAAAAAAAATCATTTCTATATGTTATAGAATGGCTCAATACTTGCAGAGATCTGACACACATATAGTTCAAGAAAGAAGTGCTTTGTTGTAAATTCCATTAACTAATCAAGTGACTTTGATTCCTACCTTTGACTTGACACAAAACCCAGCAAGAAAACAAATTGCAACCTTGACCCTACATCCTAGACAAAATAAAGCTCAAACAGCTCTCACCAGAGAAAATGATATGACACTACAATAAATTTGGATTATAGACCAATCCGACTTCAGAGCAATGTAACTTATGGCGACCATAGCCGGGGGCTTCCAATGGGCTATCAGCCAATCTGGCTAGGGGCACGTATGTATGCGTGTACGTACACTTTCCTTTGTTACGCATACTGGAAGCACCCAGCCATGGCTGCCACAAGACAAAACATCACCCAAACCAAATTCATCCATACATTTCACTAAACCCAGCACGGAACCCTATTGCAATCCTTGCCCCACATTTTAGCCAAAATAAAGCTCAGCACAACTATCCCTAGAGTAAATGTTTTGTCACCGCAATAAATTGGGGTTATAGGCATACAAGATAAATAAACATTAAAAAAAAAGACTTGAGAAAAACAAGATCGCCATACCTTGGTGTCTCCATGGAATGTGTTGTAGTCATGAATCATCTGTACAATCGACCTTGATGTGTCATTCATATAGGATATAGGTGGGTACGTGTCTAGGCATACAGCATGCATCTGGTTGCTGTCCTATAATGTAAGGTCAAAGGTCATGTTGTAAAAATTTGATTAATGGGAAGAGATATAATAATAATAATAATATTGAAAATCTATACCGCAACATGTCTGTCAGAATCTACACTCTTGGCTTATGCTTATATTTCATCTTGACGTTCAATCACCTGGTTGAGGGTGTGAAACTTGCTGTATATTTACATTCGACATATGTCTCTCTCAAAATCCAAAATCAGTCATCAATATACAAAACTACAGTACAAAAATAAACCAAGGATAACAATGGGAATTATGGTGTCAATAATGTCCAGTATCTAGAGGAAATTATTTTACTATTTTTAGGAGTAGACAATCTATCTCATAGAATATGTTGAAAGCCTCATTATTCTGAAGACCCACATTTTGAGAAAAACTTAAAAGATGTGAGCTTACCCAAACAATTTTTTCTAGGGGCACTTGAAATTTTCAACTGAATATCTGCCTCAAGAAGGAAAATGCACACACTTTTTAGGGCCTACAACAAGTGAACTGCTTAAAAGTTATATAAGAATTTATGTTATTAAAAAGGGCTTGCTTTGTTTTATAATATGGAAAAGACAAAGTTGCAGGGATATCAGTGCATTATTGAACCATTTAACCTGTTGGAGACGAGCTGATTTTGATATAACATGCATTTCCCATAGATCTCAGCCTGAGTATATTCAGGCTCAGTCCTCAATAGGTCAAGATAGTCCAGGTTTGGCTTTATACCTTCATTGTAAGCTCAGCGAATGTCTTGTAATCTCTATCCCTGATAGCTTTCCTCATAGTCTCCATGTAGCCTGGTATTAAAGTCACCCTATGCTGAAGGAGAGGACTGGTTTGGACTGTAGTCTGCATTCCAGCTGTGCTACTAGTGTGCTTCTTCTGATCACTTACCTATAAAAATAAAAAACAAGAGATTATTTACTTTGATGGTTCAAGTCATTTGAAAATCAAGTTTTACAGTCCACTCCTGTTGTAACAAGCACAGATGTTATCAGGTTTATACAATCAACTCCAGTTATTACAAGCACAGTGGGGTGTAACACAAAGACTTACGATTGATTAAAAGTTACGATTGATTTTTTTCTCGGTATTCTCATTTGAAAACCAGGTATTAGGATTTTTATATGATTAAGAGTAGGGTTAGGGCTAGGATTAGAATTAAGATCAACTTTGGAGCATCCTGTCCATGATGAGGCTAACAAGAAAATATCAATCATAACTTTTAATCAATCATAAGTCTTTGTGTTACACCCCACAGATGTTATAACCAGGCAATTCTATTGGTCCCAAGTTAAAACAGTTGTGAATAAACCTATGTGATCAGTGTCTTCAGTATTATGAGATTTTATTACATAAAGGTAATTGGCTTGGCCGAGCACCACATTACACCATTTATGGAGAGATATTTTACTTCCTTCAAACCTGACATTCTTTGACTTTTAATTTGAAAACTCTAAAAACCTCTGTCTTGCCATAATATGATTCCCTTTAATATATTTAAGGGAGAAAAAAAAAAAATTCTCAATATAACTTTCCTTAGAACTTATGTTGACATAATAAAGTTGTTCTCTTCTGACATGAAAAACTACCACACTTATGCCCTTTGACATAAAAAGTTACAACTAATTGCAAATTCGAAATACCTATTCACATAAAATTGGTTCAGAATGAGACTTTCATGCAAAAAGTCCATGCAACTAGGAACCTGATTAATTACGTTCAATTTGCAATTGATTGTACCTCTTTATGATTAAGGGCCCTGGACCCCTTTCCTAGTCCAACCGTATCAATGCAATATTGTCAATACCAGAGATACAAGCCCCCCCCCCCCTCCCCCCCAATGACAGACTGATACTCACCACTAAGATAAGAATCCTCATCTCTGGCCAATAGTCCTCATCTACCACCTGTTGGGCTATACTGTCTCTACCACAGCTAGACTCCCCATCCAGCCACTCCACGAAACCTCCATACATGCTCCTACATGCACTGCCTGAGCCCTGACGAGCGATGTCAGATACATTCCCCTGGACACCATAGACTTCAGCGAGGGTAGCAACTATACAGAGAAATTGGTAGATTATCAACAAGCATTTTGTGTATTGAATATTAAACTTTTTAATCACTCAACAACTACAATTCACATAATTGGTAAGAAATACCTGTAACACTAGCATTCAATGTAAAAAGCTATCAAATATAATAATATACAAATACAAACAGATAGAAAGGATAGATATTCCTTCTTTCTCCCTTCGTATGTGCCCTGTCTATCCCATATATTGGTGATCATTGCTTTACATCCACTATGATCTCTCGTAATTGGTAATGTGTTGGTGATCCTGTTTCCTGTTAACTTCATTTAATGGATCCATGTACTGTACCTGATGCGCAATATAACTACTAAAGTATATAGCAAGGACAAATGGGCAAACATGAAATGACAAAGAGGCTATGATTGATAATGCATTTTTAAAAAGAAATCGGAGAAGCTCTATCTTACCAAGGCAAGCATATCCAGCTGCTGAAGAAGCTAACCCAGCAGCAGTAGGAAAGTTATTCACAGAGCATATATGAAGCTTCCAATCTTCAGGACCAGAATCGTCATCTGATATCTTTCTTTTCCTAGCTCTTTTCCTAACTGGAAACACAAACATTCTGATTAGTACACCAAATAAATATAGGATTTGTACCTTGTCAATACTGTCTGACAGATAGTTGGGAAATGTTGGAAAAGCACTACACAAAAACAATTTCTTATATCTGACAGGAACTAGAAAATAAATAATTGTTTCTGTGAGTGCAAATGGATAAGACTGAGAGTGACATTTTTTTCTTCAATAGTATACTGACATTTCTTCAATTTTAGAGCATTTCACATCTACAAGAGATTGTACTTGTACCGTTTTTAACCAAGCATACTCCACATTTAATCATGAAATAAATGTAGAATGCAAATGTAGAAATAATGTAATATTGACATTTCTTCAATTTTAGAGCATTCCATCCCGCATTCACATCCACAAGAGATTGTTCTGTCACTGTATTGAACCAAACATACTCTACATTTAATCATGAATTGTAATTCAACTTTTGTTAAATTTTCTTTTCTTTTGCATTGTTTATTACTTAGGTAAAGAGGGAGGAATGATAAGAGCATTTATATCAATATCGGTCTTAGGGTCAGACAAAAATATTTCATTCAATACTGCATTATTATAAAATTTGATACATTGCATGATACAACAGGAATATGAATCTATCTAGATGATTGGTAATATAAAACTTACTCTCTTGCAAGCAGGTTTTTACTCTTGGGTTGTCTAAAGATTCCTCCCTGAAAATAACACAAATTGATTGACCTTTGGTTAGTCATAAATCAATGTGATGGATAAATTCAAATAAACATTTTAACAAGAACAAATCATGAAAGAGCATAACTTATATGAATAACTAATATAAAAGTCATAACTAATATGAATAAAAGTAGAAGAAATGCTAACCCAAATTGAGTATTTATAACCATGAAAGTTTATTTTTTCTTGAGATACAAACTATAATTTAATCAGGTCACAAGTTTGAATTCATTAAACCATGACAAAAGAAACACTTATTTTTACCCCTAAATATATTCAAAAACTTTCAGAAATATTCTCCCTCCATATTTTTTTGCCATGTCTTATGTAATAATATCACTATCCTTACAATTAAATTTGCTATAAAATCTAATCCAATTTAATTTGACTTTATACAAATTTAGTTGATTTATACCCACTTTCCATTGAGCCACAGCCTATCTTTTGTGAAGTGCTTACTGCCAGCTATAGTTGTTGTGGTGCATAGTTGATCTATATGAAGGGTTGCACTCAATGAGGAGTTCACTGGAAGTATCAATTTCTCATCTCGCTTGCCCCCTATCATTGCAAAAAAAAGAGAGGAAACATGGGAAGTAATAAGCCGATAATAAGTCAAACCCTTAACATATAGTAGCAGGTTCTTGAGCAAACATCTTGTGAACTCAGTTTCAATCATCTTAAAGTCCCTGACTGGACCAAGAAAATGAAATAGCCAAATTACATTTAAAACGAAAGCTAATATGCCAAAATATACAACAATTATAAATTTAAGCATTTTTTTTTGTCCATCTAGAAAGTATTCATTAAAAAGATGATCAAATCTCAACCAGGCCACCCCTCCTAAATACTTGAAAAATTACCCCTCAATTAATGGCGCAGGTGATGACGTCAAAGGATGTTAACGGAATGCTACAGCCACTTGACAGCCAGGCATGATTGAATTTGCCCTTTCATTGCATAACAATAGAATTCTACTGCAAATGAGGTCTATTGTTCCAACATAGCAATACAAACGTGTTATCATGCCTGGCCGCCGGACGGATGTAGCATTCCATTATCATCCTTTGACGTCATCACCTGCACCATTAAATAAGGGGTAATTTTTTGAGTATTTGAGAGGGATGGCCTGGTTGTAGTTCAATCACCTTTTAATAAATACTGATATGAACATTGAAATTTATTTTTGTGTATTTATGTTATACGCCTACTTAGCTTTTAATCGATGTAAGGTTGTATTTACTCCGTCCAGGGTCTTTAAGAAAAGAAAATATTTACTGGTCACCATGTATCTGGTGCATGATTTTTTTATGTATACTGGAAGTCATGGATTGTATTACCAAATATGTAAAATAAACATCTAAAATAAATTTTATCCTCATCAAACTACACATTTTTATGCAATATAGATCTAATGCCTAATTTTTCAACAAATTCAATGGTAATGTCAAAAGAAATTTTACAAAATAAGACCCCAAAAATGTTGTGTTCAACAAAAATTTGTGATGAAAATGACAGATTTGCAAATCTATTAGAATAGTATTTGCGGTAAAGGTAAAACTAAAGGTAAAGAAACTTGATGTTTTTCTCTTCCCCAAACAACACACAATCAGAGTGAAATAAGAATTGTAAATTTCATCATTATTTTCTTCAGTTAAAACAATTGGCCTTATCGTCGTTTCGGAAACCACTCGTTCAAATGCTTGTACACAAGTGAATGGGGTGGAAAGAGCTAAGAGGAAACCAATGCGTGTGACTGAATGAAGCGCTGCTGTACAAAGTGAATGGCGGTTTCCTCAATCACGATTATGCCTAGTGCCGTGCCGATCCGATGATCGAGTCCCCGATCCGATCGATTTCCCCCCTTTTCTTAAATCTCGTTCGATATTCGATCTTAACCCACGTAAAAAAAATTGAATGTATATGATCGAATGTTTATATTTATCGCGCCAGAGCAGTGCCACACAACCCGCTCGTAGCCTGCTGCATGCCGCGCCCCGTCGACATTCTAGTCAAACTTTTTTGTTTTTGTTTTATTCTTTTCAGTCCCTTTGACCAATATACATGCTGTCAGGTTAGCCACAAATCGTAATATTCACACAACAACAATCAACCCCACACGCCTTTCAAGTTTGGAGTTCGTGAAAGTAGGTCACATCCAGGCACGCTGAAGACGCACATGAACATGTAAACATAAAATCAACACAAACACGCACCGACCACGTGCGTTTTTCTTAGTGTGTACATTATCTCTTGCACTGACATACAAAGCTACATGTACTGCGCACTCAATACGAGTGCGGAGGTATAACGTTATCATGCATGTCAATTCCATCGTTGTGTTAATTCTCTTGCAAATTTTTATTCGCGCTGAGTCAGCAAAGTGTGCCTTGGAATTCTGAGTGCATATTTCACGATTTTGACTACAGAATTTTAATTTTTAGATGGAATAAAGCATGAGTTTAAGTGCTGGTAAGAAATTTCATTTTTCGTGGCTAATACTAGTAAGAAAAACTTAGGGAGCCAGCCGGGCTTTTTCAATTACTTTTGATCGATCAAGGTAAAATTATTTATGTGAAACTATTTTCAAATGTTTTGTGTTTTCGTCAGAGTTTTGTTTACATCTCACCATCGCACTGTGGTTTGCCTCAATTCAAAGGACTGCATGCGTGCAGGCTAGGGCCCTAGGCATATTTGCCATTGCTTTTGGCGAGTGCGAAATTTTCGCGCATAATGAGCTCTTGTTTTTTTTTCCTTTTATAAATGTATTATTCTTTCCGATCGAGATCCGATTCCGATCCGATTCCGATCCGATCACACTGCCAAATTTCCGATCCGATCATGATTCGATTTTTAATTTTTTTGCACAGCACTAATTATGCCAAACTATTACAACGTCAACGTGGACTTGAGAGTGAGTCTACTCCGGATACATTTCCATGGCCATACTTAATTTTTAATCATTTGCACATTCGTTGATCGATGCCTGGCAAGCACAACAACGTTGTTGTTAGTTATAAATGGCCATTCCATTCCATTAAATCTTAATAAATGGCAGCCAGCCACACCGTATAATGTCCCTCTTCTTGTTGTATGGCAAGCACACCTGGATAGAGTACCTCGATCTAAACATGGAGATAGTATACTAACTTAGTATCTCGATGATCTAAAAGCACACAGTGCCGTCTAGTGCACATACAGCTGCATTATGATTGACCATGCATATTAGGCCATGCGTTTTAAGTTGGGCCCATGTTGTGTGACACACTCAAAATTTGTACTAATCGTGCGCATTTCCATGAAAGTGGCTGTAACTTTTTAAAAATTTATATTAACCCCACATAAGTATACATTTTCCGGAAGCTGATTGTCTGAGGAGATCAGAAATGTGCTTAAAATTAACATAGGTGGCGCCCTTGAAAGGTTATGAATCTTAAAGCCTGAAAAATTCATGAAAAAAGATGGCTTTGGAAAAAAAAAATTGCAAAAAAATACTGCTTACCCTACAACATTATTTACTGCAGATTTGAACTCGTCACATGGTGGAGTTTACCGCATTTTGCTCCAGGCTGGAAAGATGACTTAGAAAATTTCAATTTTTTAAAGAAAATGTACCTTGTTGCCGTGTTCTAAGTACTGTAACTCGCTGTTTAAGATACTAGACATGTAATGAAGAATCCTATATAAGTTGGTAAGGCAGAGAGAAGTAGCAAAGTAGTACCATGGAGATACTAAGTTCTAACTTAGTATCTCCATGGTAGTACTGACATGTGAAAGTCCCTTTATCTTGGTAAACATTAACCATAATGTCCTATATAAGAGCCCTTTAGCTTCATAAAGAAATTGTCATTCATATAGTACAGTCAAAATGTACTAAAGTGTACAACACTAAACTGTTTATGACTATTTTTATGGATCATAAACAAGCTAAAATACATGTTGCAAGTGTTTTTGAGAAGGGTGAATGCATTTCAATTGAAAAAAAATACATCTCTGAACATGATTTAACTCTGTTTTACAGCACATGTACCATATTTGCTGCGCGGCTCCTCCTGCGCGGCTCCTCCTCCACCCCTGACTCTCGTGAATTAACAGTTAATTAAAAGACAATGATGAAATTTTAACATTTTTTAAAATATGTATTTTTTGCCCTACATGAGAGCTTTAATTTAAGACCAAATTCAGCTATATAGCTTGAATAGTTTTTAAGCAAATCAATAAACAAAATCAAATTTGAGGAGCAGATGTCACAACTCCACCTTTTTAAGGGCCCATGGCCATTAGTGTAAGTGTCTAGTGCCAGGCCAATGCTGTGCCCACTTCTCCCCGTATCGCGAGGGGCGCATTCATGTCACGATTCAGACCTCTGACTTTACCGGGGAGAATTTGAAGGGCAGCAGACGTATTTATCACGAAAAATGTACCCATAACTCAGTATAATCCACATAAAAAATACAGCAAGGTTATGAAGATACATCACACTTACAATATTTGATGACAGCTATATTAATTGGAGCTTTGCACGTCACAAGTTTGGCGATTTCCATGTCTGTATTTTGAGCTCTCTCGCAAGATGAGATGACCGACCGAAGAGGCGGGGCTTTCCCAAATAACATATGGCGCGATCACGATCACATGAAACGATATTTCCTATTGGACAACAAAAAACTTTCATCCAATCAAAAGCTTCATATCATTATATGATTCAAGATGGCAGCCTCCATGTTCAAAAATGTGTCTCTGATGACAGCATATCGATATCATTGTTTCCAGCACCATTTAGCCAGGAAGGAAAGGAGCCTCGTTCTTTTACAAAGGGTAAATCGAAGTATTTGTTTTCAACATTTTTGCCTTATCAAATAGAGTTTTAATGAATGAGAAACAATAGATCTCTATTTAATGTGTGGTCCCACAAATTGAGAATTGTGTATGTAGATCTAACTTGTTACTACGTACTAACTGTTAGTCTATATCAATGAAAATGTTTGTCGTTTGTCACTTACACTTATGCATGGTCAATTCATAATTGACCTTGCACTGGGAAGTACCTTATTGCAGCACTTTCTTCCAATGGAAAGTCAATGCAGAAAAGTGTCTTGAGCAGCTCCAGCCAAGTCAAGGTGGCATATCCAAAAAGGGTTTAAAATTCTACTAAACAAAATTTACAATATCTAATGGAAGAATTAAAATACAATGAGACTGTAGATTATTGTAGTAAAACTGCCCCTCCCCACATAGTATCCCGGGAGACTCCCCTCCTAGGATAATGTAGTCGTCGGGGGTTTTTCCTGACTGCGCATGTGCGGGAGGTTTCTCTCTGCACTTGTATTGGATTCGTTCGTGAAGACAACTTGACGTTCTGAGATACTTGGATTGTCACTGATTCCTATTAGCTTTAAGGTAAGCCTAACCTTCCTATTTCTCATCTATTGTATATTTGCTCGGTTCCGGCCATAGTGGCGCGGTCGCAGGATTTTCGAATTTGGTTTTAGAAGCGTAGTTTGAGAGTTTTTTTTTCGGGTGTCAGATCGGTTGGGCTAGTGCCAGATATCGCCCCGTCGAGTGTATGGGGGATATGAGTAGGTTTTTCCGAGGTTGGCGACCCGTGGATTGCTCTAAACTTTCTCTTTTTGGAGACTGGTTTCGGTTTTTTGTGATTTTTGCCCCTTAGGAGGGAGAAGAGATATATAGAGTACGGGAATTTTAGGCTTAGGCTACTTGATACTGTTTGATATTTTTCATATCGTGTTGTTTATTGTGCTTTTTGGTTTTGGAATTGATACATTTTTACATAATTTCTCCACCACGTTGTTTCTCGGGCCTGTCCTGAGATTGGTTGATCTATTCACGTGAGTGTTTTCTGAGCGTGTGATTGGCTGGGGGTTTTTCCCAGCGAGCTTTGGACGCCATTTTGTTTGGTTTTGAGTGTGTGTGATTTAGTCTAGCTATTGTTGTGTGTGGCCCACGTCAAACGGACGGAGCCAGTGAAAGTCCGGAAAGAAGGACTGGTTGTGTGCACAGATTTCTGTGGTTGTGTGCGTGGAGCTAGACTCGTGAGTGATTTTCGTGTGTGTGAAGGGGATTTTGCTTTCCCTTTCCGTATACGGTTTTCGGGTTTTTAGTATTGTTTTTGGGTTGTTAAGGGGGAAAGTTCCTCTGTCTTTTTAGTTAGTATTTAGACTTCGCTCGAGGGAAAGGACCCTCGTCCGTGGTTGTGTTTCATTGTAGATCTATTTGCTAGTGTTGTTAGTAGTTTTAAGTTAACGGTAGGATATTGGTCCTGTCGTAGGCTAATTGTTAGCAAACTTGTCATATTCTAGACGACGGGGATAGATTATCCCTGTCTCTGTTGCATTCCTCGTTTTAGTGTTGTACTTACAGGGGTAAATCACCCCCTTCTTTTGGTAAAGTTTAAAGGGGACAATCACCCCTACTTTTCTTTTCTCAAATTTAAAGGGGGAACACCTCTTTTTCACTAAATTTAAAGGACAACTCAGTTTTTTCAAAATTTAAAGGAAAATTACATTTTTCACAAAAGTTAAAGGAAAACTAAATTTTTTCCAAAAATTTAAAGGACAACTCAATTTTTTCAAAATTTAAAGGAAAATTAATTTTTTTTTCAAAAATTCAAGGATAATTAATTTTTTTTGCCACAGTTTAAAGGGCAATCAAGGCTTTCTTCTTGACTGCTTTTTTCAATTTTCTAAGGTTTTATAGGTGTCTGCTTTTCTCTTCTGGCTTCAACTTTCTCGTCGGGGACGAAGGGAATATAGCATTCCTTTTATTCTGACAGCATTTTGAGTCGGAGGGAGGAGTTGGTACCCAACTTTATTTTGTGAAATTTGTAGTGTAATTTTTAGGGAAAGTCACCCTTTCAGTTTTACAAGGAAAGTCACCTTGGTTTTTATTGTTAAGTTTCCACACGGCCTTCCATCTAGTGTATGGCAGGAGACGGTGAGGAAGTGTTTTTCATAGATTTTAACGACAAATTAGAAGCCTTATTAGTTGTTATTGAAGGTTATAAGGAGGGTGTGTTAACTAAAGTCGAATTAATTGAATATATCATTAGTATTTTAGAGTAGTAGGACAACATGGAGGGTTTGAGTCTTCCAATAAACACATGCAGCTTCTATGAGTTGCTTGATATGCCTGGGATCAGTCCCAAGCAAGCCACAGCTATAATGATTCATAGAAGGCAGGGTTTGGTGACTCCCGATCTTTTCGAAGAGTCATCTGACCTGGCCTCATTGAGGGAACTAGTTCCCTCCTTTGATTTCACCCCATCGGAGCCCCAGCGGGGCATGCCGGGACATTCTACCCCTGGACCCCCGGGGGATAGTCCTGGCGGCTTGGGCCATGGGCCCGGGTCAAGTACACCGTATTCTCAGGGCAAGATTGGCCCTGATGACCGCGATCCGGAGGCGACGCGGGCGTATGGGGCTACAACCCCTGTGTCTACGCGGGAGGGGACCAAACCGAGACCTCCAGTCCCCATGCCTCATTCGGGTGCAGCCAAACCCCCTCCCCGTCGAGAGAGGGTATCGGGTCATAATCCGTTTAGAGGCCCGGAGGAAGACCCGAATGAGATTCCCACTCGGGACTGGGATGCGTCAGCGAATAGTGGTCAGCAAGTTCAGCACTCTGGTAATTCCTGGGAGGATCTCCCAGAATATACCGGGGAGGACGGAGGCCCGGCCACTAGGCAGAGTCATCATTCTTCTCCACAGCCCGTTCGCAGGGAGGAACCTGGTCGCGCCGCGGAGCGGTATCAGTTGAATAGCTCGGGGTGGGATGAACCTACCTTTTACCGATCGCGGCCGCAGGGGCAGCCGGGCAGGCGGCCTGGCAAAGAACAAATGCTGCCTAAGTCTATCACGTTTGACGGGCGTGGCAGTTGGCGAACTTTCCTGCGGCGGTTCGTACGGTTCGCTGATCATGCTAATTGGTCCGATGAACAGCGCGTGGATCAATTGGTGTATTGTCTTACCGGGAAGGCAGGGGATTACTTGGGGATGCTCCTGGACGAAGTTCCGAACCGGGAGTACCCTGAGTTACTGACCCTGCTAGGACAGCGTTTCGACCAGCGGGGTATCCCCCAGTCCGAGCGTCTGGAGTTCCAGTCCGCGAAGCAACGCCCGGACGAATCACTAGTAGATTGGGCGGATAGGCTACGTGAAATCGCGTCACGGGCATATTACGGCCTCCCGCAGGACTTTGTCCAGCAGGAGGTGGTCTTTCGCCTGTGTCAGGGGTGTAAAAACAAAGATGCGGGGTTGTACGCCATCGAGCATCGGGTTAGCACGGTGTCCGAGGCCATCGAAGCAATTAAGTGGAGCAACCACGCTCACCGCGCCATGTTCGGTCGCACGCGCCCCGTGAAAGCCGTGTCGTTAGAAGAGGAGCGAGAGGTCTGCAAGGTGGAGGCACCAGTAAGAAGCCCCTCGGGGACCAAGACCACTGAGGAGAAGGATCTAGCTCCAACTTCCGCGCCGGACCTTATGGTTAGCCCGGCCCTGCGTGCGTTCCTCTCCAATTTTCTAGAACAGCAGTGGAATAAGATGAACGGGAAGCTGCGGGAGCAGAAGGGACCCCCTTACCGCGAGAGGGGTAGGTCGCCAGCTCGCGGGGGATCAAACCCAGGCTTTGGCCAGGGTCAAGCTCCCAATCGCGTGTCCACACCGCCGCGGTGTTATACCTGTGGCGGCACAGGCCACTTCCGGAAGGTCTGTCCGAGCCCGCCGAAAGATCCCGCACCAAAGCGGGTGTCATCAGTAGGCTTTGAGGACGATCAGTTAAACTGGGAGGGGGCGGGGAACGAGGCCGACCCCCTGCCCTGGACGTTAGAGGCCTGCCAATAACCAGTGTCTCAGTGGGAGGTCCTCCCGCGAATGCTGGTAGGGTAGCCTCCCATTGCCCGCCGAAAGGCGGTGGGGTTAATTCTGCGTCGTTGAGCGGAGAGTGCCGGGAAGTCACGGGACCCCCGGGAATGTCGGGTAAATGCAATTACGTATCCAGCGGTTCTGAGAACATTGAACCTCCGATGTCGGTATGCGCTACATATGGCGAACCCGATACGCCAAGCCCCATTCCTAGCCGTAATGACGCGAATACGGGCGAGCCGCGAGTCTTGAATCAACAAGAACCGCGTGACTCAATGTTTAGCAGGAAAGATTCCACTCCGAACAGGGGTCTCACTTGCCGGGATTCTCGTGAATACGCTGTGTTACCAGAAGACGTCCCCGATAGGCCTAGTCTTACTGTCCCCGCGGTTTCTTTCTCGCGGGAAACGGCAAGACTATCGTCGCGGCGAGCAAGTAGTTTACCGCGTGACTTCGGCGCTCGGGGTTGTACCACACGTGGTTGTAGTGTCTTGCGGGAAACCCGCGAGAAAGACGCTACTGCCGTTCCCCCGGCTTGCGGGAATCAAAGTCGTCCCGCGGTAATCCAGCATTGTAAGCCTGATAGCACACTCAAGGACGTAGAGGGACCATGTCCTCCTGAAGCCGTACGGCCTCGGGAGTTGTCTGCAAGGGCGCCGCTGTTTGCAACACAGCCACGTCCACCCGAAGTGGCTGAGACTCGGGATCCTGCGGGTATTACTACCTGCGGGGCTGGACAATCTCCTCCTGAAGTCTCGCATCTTCGGGACTTCGCTCAATTACCAACGCTGGACACGGCGTCTGATATTCTGGAAGATAATGAAATTCAGGAACCTGTAGGTGTACCAACCTACGGGGTGGGGCCACGCCCCCCTGAACCCCCATACTTCCGGGAACCTACACAGACATTTCGGTCTGGGGTAGACTCTAATATCCCAGAGGCTGCTAAGATTCGGAAACCTGTGGGTATTCCAACCTACGGGGAAGGGCCTCGCCCCCCGGAACTTAGACAGCTTCGGGGAATATCAGAGCAAGACCAGAAGAAGTATCTTCCTGGAGTCACATCGACTCGGGTTGAAGTGAATACACCGCGTCACGGGGAAGAAACACGCCCCCCGGATGCAACACTTCGCGCGGGAGCTCCGAAACCCCTGACGGTTCAGGCCATTTCGCCAGAGAGTCGGGGTACTACTCTGAATGGGGAGGAGGATGAAGATAGTATTTCTAGTGACTATCCAATGGTGGATGTTTTGACAGCGTTTATCGAGGAGAGAACTAAGGTCGAGGTTCCTGAGGACTTACCCGACGTTGGATCCTTGGGTCTCTTGTCGGGCAACATCGAGGACTCGGAATCTGATTGTGTGGACGAGGAGCAGGTGATTGTCTGCCGGCTCCAATCCAGCTCGTCCATGAAGATATCCATGGCTGTAGGCGGCTACCCTCTTCGAGCTGTAGTGGATACAGCTGCTGAGGTGACCATCCTTTCAGATCAGGTTTTTCAATATCTTACGCCGAAACCCAAGGAACTAAGGACTGTTTCCCTGTTGGCGGCAGGTAGAGAAATGAAGATGAAGGGATTTGTTGTGGGCCCAGTCGTAATGGAGATCGGAGGCCAAAGGTTTTCTGAGATAGTCTATGTTGCCCCGATAGCTGATGACATGCTTTTGGGTTTGGACTTCCTGGATAAGCATAAAGTGACCATTCATATGGATAGGCCAAGGATAGATATTGGGAATAAATCTGTCCCTATGACTCGGGAAGATAACCCGAGGCGGATGGGCGTCTCTCGTGTGTACATCCAGAAGCGTGTGGTGGTACCGCCCAACGCGGTGAAGCGGATCACAGGAATTCTTGATCAACGGTTAGGGGAATTTATGTTTGAGCCCCTTCAGACCCTGCCTTTAATGCTTCCGCATTCGGTTCATGGCGCAGGGGGAGAAATTACACTCTACGCTATAAACCCTACTGACCGAAATCGGCAGGTCGATAGCGTTGAGGTTATAGGTGAGGCGCGGGAGTTGGAGGTTAGAGAGGTATGTGAAAATTCCTCTGAACCTTTGGCGGGAAACGAGGATTCCACGCCGGAGGAACCAAGTGATCAGATTCCGCCCCACCTAACGGATCTTTTTGATAGTTCGTCCAGTTTGCTTTCCGAACCAGAGCGAGAGAAGTTGCGGGAACTGTTGATTCGATTCGCAGATGTGTTTGCCCAGGACGAATTCGACCTAGGTAATTTCAGCGGGATCGAACATGAGATCGACACTGGGGCTGCTGCTCCGGTTAAGATGAAGATGCGGCGCACTCCGCTCAGTTTCGCTCAGGAAGAGAAAGCACATCTGGACCGGATGGAGAACGCAGGAATTATCCAGCCTTCTCTATCGGAATGGGCGTCTGCGCCCGTTCTTGTCAGGAAGAGGGATGGCGGTGTTCGCTGGTGCATTGATTACAGAAAGTTAAACAAGGTCACCAGGAAGGACGTGTACCCTCTTCCAAACATTGAGGAATGCCTGGACACTCTTTCGGGCAATGCCTGGTTCTCTAAGCTGGATGCAAATTCGGCCTATTACCAGGTAAAGGTGAAGGAAAGTGATCGTAAGAAAACTGCCTTTACTACTAAATACGGGCTCTATGAATTTGTTAGAATGGGCTTCGGGTTGTGCAACGCTCCGACGACCTTTTCACGTGCCATGGATTTGGTTCTCCGGGGTGTTAACTGGAACACCGTTCTAGCTTTTCTGGATGATGTGGTGGTTCTTGGGGAAACGGTCGAGGACCATTTCCGCAATCTTGAGGATGTTCTCCGGAGGTTTGGTAAGTTCGGGCTCAAATTGAAGCCAAAAAAGTGTATCCTGTTCCAGGAAAAGGTCGAGTTCCTGGGAAGGGAGGTTAGTAAGAACAAGATTGAACTCCGGGACCAGCATATTCGGGCAGTGCAGGAATGGCCTGTCCCTAAGACCACAAAGCAGGTAGAACAGTTTCTTGGCCTGGCTAACTATCACCGGGCATTCATCAAGAACTTCGCAGATGTCGCAGTTCCCTTGTATAGGATTACGGGGAAAACCCAGTTCTATTGGGGACTGGCGCAACAGGAGGCATTCGAGGAAATCAAGGCCAGATTAACATCAGCTCCGGTCTTGACCATGCCTAATACCCGGGATGTATTTATCCTGGATACTGATGCATCCAATGTAGCTGTGGGCGCAGAACTCCTTCAAATTCAGGAAGGGGAAGAGAAGGTGGTTTCCTATGGGAGTTTCGCACTGTCGGCGGAGCAACGCCGATATTGTGTTACTAGGCGGGAGTTGTTGGCTGTTGTCAGATTTACCCGCCAGTACCGACACTACCTACTAGGAAAAGCCTTTGTGGTAAGAACTGACCACAGTAGTCTGGTTTGGCTCCTGAATTTTAGGTATCCTCAGGGACAGCTGTCCCGATGGATGGAAGAGTTGTGTCAGTTCGACATGAGGCTGGAACACCGGCCTGGAAAGAAACATGCCAATGCGGACGCCCTCTCCCGTATTCCGTCGGCTACGGTTTTCTGCGAGGAATATCGGTTGGGGTTCGACATCAAGCGCCTGCCATGCAACGGGTGTAATTACTGTGTGAAGGCACACAGTGACTGGGCACAGTTCACTGAAAAGGTAGACGACGTAGTCCCCCTGGCTGATCGAGCTAGGGCAGCTAATGTCGTGGTGTGCCTGGAAGGAGGGGAGATGCCACAGGTTACCCATGCCGTGATTAGGTTCACTAGTGAGGGGACAATCCATGTGGAATTAGAAGACTATGGGGTTATCCATGCGAAGGTGCGACCGGTAACTACTGAGGATGACGATGCCCCTGTCCAACTTCCTGCAGATCGTATGCGGGAGGAACAGGATAGGGATCTTACATCGAGACCTCTTCGGGAGTGGTTGGACACTAAGGTGGAACCCAGTCAGGCTACCATCATGTTGTGGGGTCCGGAGGAGAAGTTTCTCTGGATTAATAGGAATCTGTTTAGGAAGGTCGACGGCTTGCTCTGCAAAAGAGAGGATAACGTCGATATCCTCTGGATTCCGCAGTCCCTGAGGCAGGAAGTGATTCGCATAAGCCATGATCTCCCGTCGGCGGGTCACCCGGGTGTAGACAGAACGAAGTCTCGGATCAAGGCCAGGTACTGTTGGTATAGGTCGAGCTATGATATCAAAGAGTATGTCCGTACATGTCCAGTCTGTAACCGGAATAAGAAGTCCGCTAGGCGGGGTAGGGCACCCATGTGTAATTATCACGCGGGGATACCTATGGAGAGAGTCCATTTGGATTTTCTAGGGCCCTTCCCAAAGTCTGCCAGGGGCAATCTTCATATTTTGATGATGGTAGACCAGTTCACGAAGTGGGTGGAATGTATCCCGCTTCCGTCTCAGCTAGCAGAAGAGACTGCCCGGGCTGTAGTAGGGGAATTCTTTTGCCGATTCGGTTACCCCTTTGCTATTTTCACAGACCAGGGCAGGAACTTCGAGAGTAAGTTGTTTCGTGAAGTCTGCTCGCTGATGATGATTCACAAGGCGAGAACTACGCCCTATAGACCTTCGGGGAATGGTCAAGCCGAGAGGTACAATCGTACACTCCTGGATGCCCTCCGATGCTTTATTGGGCGCAACCAGAACAGGTGGGATGACAACCTACCTCAGATTGGAGGAGCGCTGCGGTCCTCGGTGAGTCGTAGTACCGGATTCACTCCCAACAGGTTGATGTTGGGCAGGGAGGTTAACCAACCAGCCCAACTATTGTATCCTCTGCCGGGAATCGACCGGACTCTGACGGCCGATGCGTACCTGGCGAAGTTGGTTACGGACACGCAGGCAGCACACGAAATTGCAAGGAAGACCTTGCAGACTACCCAGCGACGGTTGAAGCGGGCCTATGATGTACATACATACCGCCGGGAGCTTCAGGAAGGCGATTTGGTATACATCCTTGATACTGCTCAAATCAAGGGGAAGTGCACCAAATTGAAGCCACCCTGGAAGGGACCGGGCAAGATCGTTAAGCGACTATCCCCGGACTTGTATCGGGTGGAACTCAGGAAGTCGGTGTTCACTGCACATCATGACCGTCTCAAGGTATGTCGGGATCGGGAAGTGCCAGACTGGTGTCAGGCGGGGAACAGGGTAGATGAAGAAACCTTGTACTGTCTCTGCCGTAAACCTTATGATGATACACGATTCATGATAGGGTGTGACACCTGCGACGGGTGGTTCCATGGGGACTGCGTTGGGGTAACCCCTAGCGAGAGTACCCACATTGACAAATATACCTGTCCTACTTGTGCTGGGGGAAAAGTAAATTCTGAGGGTGATTAACTTTCGGGATTAAAAGACGGGATGATTAACATTCTCTCTTTCTCTCTTTTCCCCACAGATGTCGGCCAGGGGGGCCTCCCCGGGACGACCGCCGCCGGTGAAGGAGGAGCCGCCGGGAAATACTTCCAGCGACTCAGAAGTAGAGAGGGTGGTTGACCAGGTGTTGGACCAGGCTGAGACTGCTCTTCTCCGGATTACCGCTCTGAGGGACACCATGGAACGTCTACGTCAGAGTGACCGCCTTCCGTACCCAGGAATTCTCTTCCCGGGTTTGGGTGATCGGGAGTCGTGGGACCTCGTCCTCGCGTACACCGATTCTTGGTACATAAGGGCGGTGGAGGCTGGTGATGAGGGCTGGATCCATTGTCTGCGCTATTACCTCGGGAAACATTCACGCCCCGAGGAAGTGCGGGCTAGGTTTCCTCCTCTTCCAGAAACATCTATTGAGGATATGTCTTCGGGAGGTTTTCCGTTGGCATATACTGTGTCCGAGCACGATATGTGGTGGGATCCGGATATGGTCAGGACCAAGCTGTTCACGTCTGAACTGCTGGTCCGGATTCGAAGGGATGCTGCCCGAGCCAGGGGGGATTTACCCTCCCAGGTAAGCTCGTCCCAGGGTACCAGGTGCCCGGGGACTGATGGGAAACGTTTACCTGGCGCTACGCCGGGTAACTCTCAGGTAGGTTTCACCCCGGGGATAAGGATCCCTGGGGCCCAGGAAGGATGTTCGTCCGGCCCCGAGCCGGGTACAACTGAGGTAGGTAACCCTCCTGTGACGTCGCTACGGGAGAATACTCCAACTGATCCCCCGGGTGAGTCAAATCTGGGAGATCTGGAGAGTCTATCTGCGGATGAGGCCATGGAGGTTGGGGAATGCGAGGCAGGGCAGGAGGAAGTCCCTGCGACCCCTAGTACTTCTACCTCAACGGTCGAGGGGGCGGTAGGAACCTCAGGGGCACCTCGTCCCCAGAGGTATACTCAAGGCCGACCCCAGCAGCGCGATGTGGGCTCTGCCCGCCAACCCAAGCAGCGCGCCGTGGGCTCAGCCCGCGCTGGTTGTCAAGACCTGCGTTCTACAACGAAGGTCAGCAGTGACAGCTCCGGGGAGACTCGGAAGCGAAGCGCAGCCGGTAGTTCGGGAGAAGATCCTCTCCCGAAGTTCAAGCGCCGCAGGGGAATGTGTCCTCTATGCCACCAGCGGCCAACATCGGAGAAGCTCCGGGACCATGTCTACCGGACTCATCTCCCTTGGGCCTTGAGGTTAGGGCAAGGTGTTCATTCCACCGAAGACCAAGTTGTTGCCCTGATGAAGGTAGAGGCGTGTCTTAGTTTTATTGCGACCTCTCTCGTCCGAACTCAGGACCTTTCTATCCTCCAGAGATACGTGGACGAGAGGGCACCGGAAGAACCTTCTTATTGTCTCCCGGACCGTTTGGAAAGGGAGATGCGTGCTATCTGCGAGCAGATGGGTCGCCCAGCTCCCGAGGTCATCAGTATTCGCCCACTGAACACATGGGTGGGACTCCTGCACTGGCGGATTCTGGCTTTTCTGATAAGCCAGTTGACGCAGGACGATCGGGAGGCCATGTGGAAGTTGGGCGGAAAAGAGACCACTGTAGACTCGGGCAGGGGGCATTCCCAAGCTCCTGCCGCTGAAGGGTAGGTTCCTCCCGACGCTCCATCAGTGGAGGTCGCTCCGGTCCGCAAGGGTGAGACTCATGCTGACCGCAGGGGGAAAGTGGGGGATGTTTCCACCGTTTCCCCGAGGGAATCGGAGACGGGTTCCACTGTGCCTCGCGGGACACCTGTTCCTGCGGGCACTCGTGGTAAAGCGGGGACTTCGTCCGCCGCTAGTAAGTCATCAAGTTCAAGGGCATGTGCCACTGATTCCCGAGGGAAAGATGTTCCTGCGGATACTAGTGGCCAAGTGGGGACCTCGTCCTCCGCTGGCTCTTCTGGGGTGTCTTATGCTTCACAGGCTGCTTTGCCTCCAGTTCCGGAGGTATATGACAGCCATTTCCATCTTGATAAGATGGAGCGTAGATGTGGCGTAACGGGGTTGGATCAGTGTTTGGGGAAGACTTTCTCTAAGCGTGTTCCGGAGAACCCTGTTAGGTTGGCAGGGGGAGTCCTCAATTATTGCGATCTCCCTGTCAAGAGGCTGGAATTTCCCACCGGTCGTAACTGGAAGGTAGCTGTAGGGATTCATCCCAAGCATGCTACCACTGCTGGGCCGCCGGACCTGCATGATCTCGAGCGGGAGGCCTGCAATGCCCGGGTCAGTGCGATCGGAGAGATTGGCCTTGACTACAATCTTCTGGAGGTTACCTGGCAAAAACAGATAACCATGTTTCGGGCTATTCTGAAACGGGTTGGTGTTACTGGCCGGGTGTTGGTGCTGCACCTTCGTGGGCAGCGTAAGTCTACCACCTCAGACATCCCGTCCAAGGTCGCTCGGGGGATTTTGTCTGAGTATGTGTCCCGGTTCCAGAGGATTCAGATCCACTGCTGCACCTTGGGGCCACAGGAAGTTAAGTCTTGGCAGAGGGCATATCCCTATGCTTATTTCAGTTTCGGGGCATTGGCGGGATGCAATTCTGACCAGGCCCGGGGGCTGACAACAGTTCAGGCGAACCGTCTTCTTCTGGAGACGGATTCTCCTGCGCTGCCTTTGCCAGGGTACGGGAAGCTGAACTCCCCAGCTTACCTCGGAGATGTGGCTCGACGGGTTGCACGTCACAGATGTTGCAATTACCTGGACCTCATCTCCATGGCTAACAAGAATTTCCTGGAGCTCTTTCCATGAAAGAGTGCCCAGGGTATAGTTTTTGTTATTTCTGGGAGTAGGGGGGTCATCTCCCTTACATGTTCAGTGTAGGCGGGAGGCTCTTCCGCCACTGTTTTTTCTGTGGTTTGGGCAGGAGGCTTCTCTCCAGCCAAAGTAATCCTATGTTATCGCATAGGGTTAGTCTATTTTTATATTTTTTGGTGCCTAATCCTGTTATATTAATAAGATTAGGCATTGTGTTTCAAAAAACAAAAATAAAAGTTTTGGGGTTTTTTCCCATGGTTTTTCTGTTTTTTGGCCTCCCCGTGTTTGGTGTTGTGGGAGACCTTTGTTTGATGTTTTGGTATTTTTTGTTGCTTAGGGACCAATTGGGCGGGTATTATTCCCTAGTCATACTAGGGGAACTCCTTTAATTATTTGTTTTTATCCAATTAGTCCTGGGAAATTTCTGGAACCAAAATTTGTGTCTCTATATGATGAGAAAGGCCCGTAATTCTCTTGTTAGATGTCGGGCGATTTTTTTTTTTGATTGAGTACACCTTTGGTTCCCTTTCCGGTCTGTTTTTTGGTTTATCTGTGGGGTTGCGGGGAGTTTTTCTTTTCTCTGTATGCCCCACGGGTTTTTCAGAACGGGGGGGAGTGTAGTAAAACTGCCCCTCCCCACATAGTATCCCGGGAGACTCCCCTCCTAGGATAATGTAGTCGTCGGGGGTTTTTCCTGACTGCGCATGTGCGGGAGGTTTCTCTCTGCACTTGTATTGGATTCGTTCGTGAAGACAACTTGACGTTCTGAGATACTTGGATTGTCACTGATTCCTATTAGCTTTAAGGTAAGCCTAACCTTCCTATTTCTCATCTATTGTATATTTGCTCGGTTCCGGCCATATTATCTTAATTTATTTTGAGGTAGGTTTAAAGCTGGTTTCGCTCACGCATGCAACTTTAGCGGGCCCCGCGAGGCAAGAACATTAGAAATCCGAAGAGTTTGATTTTAAATTTATAATTATTGTGAAAAATACAGTTTTTTACGTACCGTTTTCTCGATGGATGATTTCTTGGATATCCGGCCTTATCGTCGTTTCGGAAACCACTAGCTCAAATGCTTGTACACAAGTGAATGGGGGTGGAAAGAGGAAACCAATGCGCGTGACTGAATAAAGTGCTGCTGTACAAAGTGAATGGTGGTTTCCTCAATCACGATTATGCCGGATATCCAAGGTCTTCATTAAACTTCCGTTTCGCCTGTTTTTACTCCTCAAACTTCTGTTTTAAATCACTTTTGATGAGTGTTTGTATAAATTTGCAGAAACGACACACACGTTTCGGTAACGAATCCAAACTATTTTCAAATGAACTAGATGGCACGAAAAACAATCTGGGCAGATACCTCTCCTTGCGCTCGTTCAAAATATAAGTAAAAGGTCAAAGTACCACCTTCCGAGAGTAGTTTTCATTGCTCGAGATCGCCACGAAACTTCTATGATTATCATGCGGCGATATCTCATCGGGAATTAGTTTTTGTCAAGTGAGATATTTTATTTCAACGCCCTATATTATCGAATTTTGTTATTAAATATTGAAACGAAACTGGAACAAACATAAATGTAATTAGCAACATACTAACCACAGAGAGCTAAACGTAACTGAAACCAAAATAGATTCTCAAACAAATCAAGTGCATTGCTTCCCCGTCTTTATAAACATGTGACGGCTGAAAAAGACTAACAGTCCAAACAAGTTACTTTATCTTGGCTATGGACAGAAGCTTGATTCAACTCTACCTATACCAAATTATGATTCGGTAAAGGTCCGATGAGAAAGTATGCCCAATCGCTAGCACGTAGCTAGCTCGCACACTATCGACAATGTAACTAGAACTTGCTCTGTGGCGATGCGACTCTTGGTATTGGCGAGTTGATCTGGGACGACTCTTTTAACAATATAGCAATTGCCGCACGCAGCCGCATAGTATCATAGTGAATGACGGCGCTCTGATCTGCAGTAAGGCTGTGGGAAGGTAATTCTCCTGACGAGTGGTGAGTTTTTTCTCCTTTTTTAGTGTTGTATTATTTATTTTCCAGGGCCTAGGCCTAGCTTAACTTTATTATGGACTATGGAAGCACTGTAGAACATTTTCTACATCCTTTATGACGAGCACTTGCCATAAAAACAGTGGGAAGTAAGTGTTCAAAAAAATATCAACCGAATATAAAGGACTTGGTTAACGAGGTCGATACTATGTATCGACCTCGTAGCAATGAGTGGTTTCGCTAATGATTATTGAGAAGTTTCCTCAGCAACCAAGAGGGCGACAGACAGCCATTTTACAGTACTGACTGATGTTGGTTTGCAGCTGTATGTGGTCGTTTGTTCATTGTTGTTGTTTCTTTTGGGGGGATGGGGATATTTATTAATTATTTGTATTTTGAGGGTGATTTTTTGGAGCATGTTGAGGGCTCCATTTTTAGAACAGGGAATTCGGTGAAATTTAAAATTTTTGGAGGTTCCCCAATCTTGTAATTGTATGCCACTGCAGGCATTGCTATTGGTTTTTTTTTTATTGGAAGGCTTTTTGATTATTAAACGTTAGATCTAAATGGTTTGCCATTAATAATAGTTGACTTAAGCAAGGAGGTTCAGCTCCTTGCTTTAAGAAATATGAGCCAGAATATAAATGGAAAAAGCAAAGAATGTCAAGGATAGTGTATGCCTTGTATAAATATAGTTAAAGAGAATCTAGTGTGTGGGAAAGGTGAACCATGGGTCCAGAAAATAATTGTGAGCTAAATTATTTTCAAGGTATTTAGGAAGAATTCGATTGTAGAAAGTTCCTATAAGGGTCCTTAACATGTCAGCATGCATGTGTACATGAAGTCCCATACATGCATTTTTTAGTGCAGTGCATGTAACTCTCCGGAGAATTTGCTAAATTTCTTATAATTTTCTTGATTCCAAAACCTCACATCAATAAACAATTCTTAATGCATTGTTATCAACCTTTCCAATCACTTTGAGACAGTTTCTTTCATGAATCAATCTCATGACTACAAGTTCAACACTATATTAGCTTTAATAGTATCATGGTCTAATTTTTCATTTAAATTGCTACAGGTCCTATCAACTCTCCCTGAAGAGAAACCTGCATCAAAGGACAGGACAAACTGGTCCTTGGATACACAGGTCACAAGTCACCGTCGTCATGCTGGAGTTCGCCAGACAAAAAATATCAAGTTACCAGAAGTGCTCTCAGACAGAATAGCATTGATTCTTGAAGGTGAATAGTCAATAATTTGTTTCCTCAGCTAACACTGAAATTTTAGTCCATTCCTTCCCCAAAAAGAAAAAAAAATAGCTCTAGGATCAAGAATCAAGAATTGACATTGACCTCCAGATTTATAAGTTTTCTGGAGGAATGACATATGAGAGCAGGATTGCATGAATTTCTTCCTCAATTAGTTACCTTTTTTCTTTCCAAAGTTGACGTGAAGAAGTGTAAGCATCCCAATTTTAAAATTCAAAGCAGTTTTACATTTTAGATGTTTAATTCTTGTTTAATTTTAAAATATTTAGGCTACTATTATGTGGTAGATTTATGGGGGCTTACAATTTCTTAGATGAATTTGAGTTGTAAGTTCAGATATTGTAATGACCAGAAAAACTTCTTTGCCTCCTGTAGGTCTTACTGTACGTAACCTGATTCCTGAGGCAACCAGACTTTTCAACTACTTGCACAGTCGTAAGAGACCTGTAGAAGAGTCGGAGTTGAGGGCAGCAGCTAAGCACTACTCTGAGGAAATCGGACTAGAAGGTCGGTCAAAGTATTTTCTATGCTAAATTGTAGATTCAAAGAACTGAAGAGTTCAAGGTGTAGAAAAAGAAATTCATATTTCTTGTGGTTCTAGTAATGAAAATAAGTAGGTCTGAGAACAAGGGAAGGCCTGGGTGCATCCTTACTCACTGACACATTGAGTCCCCCCTAGGCCTACCCACCAGATCCATGTCCTAAACCTAAAAATATTCCTACTTATTTTATTGAAGTTTTGCATGCTGTATACAAACACAATTTTTAAAAATCTGAGACCACCTTAGTTTCCTGGACAAAATTTCATATATCTATAATTAAACACATCTTTCTATAATCTAACACCCTAATGTAAAACCTTAGGATTAGGATTGAGGTGTCAAGAGGTCAGGGTATGGAAACACCCATTAAATCCAAGATTTTATTCATTATTTCTATAATATGCCTTTGTATAGATGTAGATGCAGATGATGTACGCAGTCAATCATTTGCCCCTGAGAAGAGACAAAAGATGCATCATGTGATGAAAAGCTTGAGAAAGAACCTTTATAAATGGCAGTTAATTGAGTAAGTTTAATCTGGATGTGTCATTAAAACTAAAGGGGAGGTACTGTTCTGTGTATGAGACTGATCTTTTCAAATAGAAAAATTGCTTTATAAATCTGAGTATTATTATAATCTTCCCATTGAGGGAAACATTCCCAATTTGAGAGGTATACTAAAAAATCTTTTGCCTCATATGGTCTTCATTTCTGAGTGATTGAATTAGGCAGATTCTAAATGTTTGACCCAAATATGTCATCATAGCTATTGATTGGCGCATTACAGATTTAAAAGTTTGATGTGTTTATTTCATCTAAAATCACATATTCTTTAGAACTTCTTCTACTACTGTATAAGTGGTTATTTTCGCGGTGACTTTATTTTCGCGAATTTCGCGAGTCGGTCATCGCGAAAATTTCCACTTCAGTACAAGGCTATTTATAGTAATGAAGTCATCACCAAAATCGCGAAATTTTGCTCTCGCGAATTTCCCCAATTAGTCCAAAATCGCGAAAATATCTGTACGCGAAAATATTGGCTTATACAGTATACTATATGTCTGTCATTTAGTCATGCATGTAACGATCCAAACGAAAAGATCCAAATGCTGGGAAGATGACTTTACCAAGATATATTATGAAACCTGTGATTAAATGTTCATACTTCAAACAGACAACTTAAATAAGATAGGATATTTTCTCTATTTCACTCTGTATTAAGTATGCTGTGCAAATATTTTTTATAAATTTGTTTTGTCTTTTCCTTTCTATGCTAGATATGATGATGTCAAAAGCATAGCATACTTGCTTGCAAGAATGCCTCCTAACTATGCAGTATTATACAGAGTTTTAAATGAGGTATGCTGATTCTTTATTTAAACTATGCTTATCATCCTCTGCTAGATTTGTTACAGAATTGGCATTAACATTCAATATTTGGGCAAGTAACTATGCAATAATGACAATATAATACCGTCTAGGTAAGCGAGAACCAAAGTGGTTGAGCTGTAAAAAATGTTGGTGTTAAAAACTCTGTTGTTGAAATCAGCAAAGACAGTTGGGATTAATGATATTGGTATTGGAACATTCATAATGTTGTATGCAGTATATTATCCCTTAAATAGTCTCCCTCTCCTTTTGTAAAGGATACCTGTAAGGGGATGCCAATTTAATAGTAAATAATCCTGTTATACAGATCTCCTCCCATAAATTTTATTAAAATTCATAGCCTTTGTCCTACTGGGAAATGATAATTATGATTATTGATGAGAGTGAACTAAGAGCTCTGGGATATTTGTTTGAAATTCATTGTGTCTTATCCATGGACCAGAGATGGCATAGTGGCTAAGTCGCTTCTTGGTAGAGGTATTCTGAATTTATTTTCATTCATATAAAGATTGAGCATCAGATATATGACCGCGAGAGTTAAGGTTTAAATTCTTTGTTTAGAAATCCTCCCTAATCCTCCTATTCTTGTGTATTTTTTATACTAGATCAGACAGGGGGATCCTGGATACAAGCCTACAAGCATCCTAGACTTTGGATCTGGGGTTGGAACTACAACTTGGTAAGTGGATGAGGTATTCAAGGTGGTATCTCACGTCTCAAAGACATCTCCAAGACTCAAAGACTCTGAGATGTCTTCTAAAAAATATGAAAAAATATGAACATGTTTGATTTTCTGGCAACTCCTGTCATGTCGTGGAGACTCAAGAGATGTCTCTGAGACGTGCCATCTCCACGACTAGTCTAATTGGAATGAAATCTTGTTGTATCCATGTTCGTTATAATGCGAGCAGATTGTATCAGTAATATTTGTGTTTGTTTCAGAATAAAACAGACATCTTGTTAGCAGGATTTTCTGGCCAGGGCATGGAAGGGATCATAAACAAGACAACATTAAATTTCATATGATTCCACACAATGTTACGGTTGTATATTAGTGGGTTTATTTCTAACATTGCATACTAGTTAATTCTTCTTTTATTTGAAATTGTGATTTCTAGCTATCATATTGACTTAATATTATTTCAGGGCTGCACACAGTGTATGGGGAGATGCAATCAAAGAACATTACATGGTAGAGGTTTCCAAGGCGATGCATCAACTATCAGAGAGGTTACTCCAGGAGGAACTAGGCAAGGATAAACTCCACATCCCTAATGTCTACTTCAGGTACTTCATGCCAGTTTCCCTTAGGGTAAGTTATACCTGAGTCACATTGACCCAAAAACCAACTCTGTACCGACCACTACTTTGCTATTCATGGTAATGTAATAATTTGTTCGGTCTGGTGTCGGTTTGAAGTCAGCCTGGCTGGTGAGACCTGCCATGGTTGCATTTTGACTTAGTTGTAGCAAGATTATGGCCATTTAGTCTTGGATGCCTGAAGGAACATGGACCTCCTTGCATCCAACAACAAGGTGATACTGACCACAGAGAGGTGCGCTCTCAGTTGAACATGGATAGTGCCTTTCCAGGTCAATGTGAATAATAATAATTAAATAATAATTAAACTTATATAGCGCCTTTTCCATGGGACACAAAGCGCTGCACTGCTCCCTCAGGGAAATTCAAAATAAATGATCAGGGGATGAAAGGAATACAGATATGTTTTTAAATTAGATTTGAAGGATGTAAGTGTCTTGCTATTTCTTAAAGATGAAGGGAGCCTATCCAGAGACGAGGAGCTAGTGATTGAAAGGAATTGAAGCCAGCCTGCTTATGGACCTGGGAACAACAAATGTGGGAGCCGAGGCAGATCTGAGCGAATATGATGTACGTTGTGGTTGAAGGAGTGAAGAAATGTATTGAGGAAGTGTGGATGAAATGGTTTGAAAAGGTTTGAACGAGAATTCGTATTGTATACGTTCATGTACAGGGAGCCAGTGAAGTTCGTTAAGGAGAGGGTAGCATGTGACCATTTTGACTTCTGAAAAATTAGTCGGGCACACCTATTCTGGAGGCGTTGGAGCTTGTCAAGATTTTGTTTTGTTATACAACCAAGCAAGCAACCACCGTAATCCAGCCTGGAGAGTACAAGAGCTCGGACTACATTATGACATATGTCTTCATCTAGAAAACCCCTGATACGACTTAGATTGTAAATCCGCCAATTAAGGGAACGACATAAATTATTAACATGATCAGACATTTTCAATTCACTATCAAGCACCACACCCAGATTTCTGATAGTGGGTGATAGGGCAATCTGCTCATCCCAATGTGAAATGTAGAGTTACTAAGCCGACAATAGTGATAAGCAGATGATGCAACAAAAAATTCTGTTTTTCCTGAGTTTAGCTTCAATTTGTTATGGATGAGCCAGGATTGTATCTCGTCAAAACACTTGAAAGACGGAAATAAGAACAAGCAGCATCCCCAGGCCTGGTAGGATCAAAGATAGTGTACATCTGAATGTCATCAGCATATATGTGATGCTTAATTGAGTGTTGAGTCAAAATATGACCAATATTACGTATATAATACGTGAACAATGCGGTCCGATTATAGACCCTTGCGGTATCCCAATTTCTGCTGTTGAGAGTAGAAGGAACCATTGACATAAGTTCTATTGGATGCTGTAACTAAGATAAGTTTGGAACCATGAAAGGACATTGTCTTTAAGACCAAAATCATGAGCTAACCTATATGACAGAATTGTATAAAATTGTGTAAAATAGGATATAAGAAGACCTTAATTTGCTTTTTGACTGAAATAGCAAAATTTAAGTATTCTATTAAAATTAATTAATGTAGCATTGTAGAAAACTGAGGGTATGGTTTGTGTCAAATTTTGTGTGTCTTTTCAGAAAAGTGATTTAGACTTGTTCATAGTACATGCAATCTTATGTAAGAAGATTTATTTGAGTTGTTTAAAATAACATTAATTTTGTGTGAATCTTTAAAAGAAATGGGTCTGTGCTTGTAGACTATATATAAACAATTTACCCTATATGTGTTTGATATGAAATACTTGATAAATCAAACTCTGATTCTATCCTTTTTAGGCAAGATACAGCATGACTGTCTCAGCATACTCACTCCTAGAGCTCCCTTCATTCCAAGATAGAGTGAAGGCTGTAAGATCACTATGGCGATTGACGGATGATTACATGGTCTTGATAGAGAATGGCAGCTATGAGAGCTACCTGGCCCTGATGGAAGCAAGGGATGCTATACTATTGGTGAGTCAAGAACTTCAGGATAATAATTTTGTACAGTTCACTCCCACTATAATGAGATGTTTTGGGATCATGATTACATGGTCTTGATAGAGAATGGCAGATATTAGAGCTCAGCTACCTAGCCCTGATGGAAGCAAAAGATGCTATACTCGTGGTAGTTTGCATTGACTGTGCAGTCCACTTGTCTCCCATCATAATGAGATATTTGGACCAAGCCAATTACCTTGTTATAACTGAACAAATGAAGAGTTTGATTCCAAAAGGGACTAAATCCACTTTTATAACTTCAGAGAAAATGGCATTTGGTTTACAGGATTTTGTACACGTGTCTATGGAAAAAAAAAAATTACAAAATGCATTTTCTTACAGTTGCAATAAATAATTAAGTAAATCCTTTTGTTCAAAGACGGGTACGTACCTGAACAATTGCCTCATACCAATAACTCAATTTTCATCAAAAGTGGATTTAGTCCCTTTTGGAATGAAACTCTTCGAATATACTCACACACACGTATATATGCACATGTTTGAAATTTTAAATGCAAGAATTACCTCATTTTAAAGAAATCTTGTATGGATGCTTGTTATAATGAGAGTGGACAGTAATTGCAACTCCAGACGACTTTGATGGATGATGCAGTTTGATACATGATGAGAGACTTGACTTTAGTCACATGATGACCTGCTGACTTGAATTGATTTTGTAAACTGTTTAAACTGAATTGATTTAACTCAGTCATTGCAAGCAAAGATCTTGGATGCCTTGTAATGATGTGGAAACAGTTTACAAGATTCTCATGGATGTAATCAGTGGAGCATTTCATCAAAGGACTTGTCGGACGTTTTATCTGACAAACTGTTATAAGCTACTGAAATGCTTGCTTCTGATTGGCTGAGAGCAAAATTGTCGGATAAAACGTCTGACAAGTCCTTTGATGAAATGCCCCCCAGATGTACAGATTTTGCTTCAATTAGATATTTGAAATGGAGAGCCTCAATTAGAAACTTTTGATTCATTGTCAAATTTAATCCTTTCTCGCTGAATCGTTAGAAAAACTGGACTTGACTTGAAATTTGTGTATTTTGGACTTGATTACAGTACTGTCAATTGGTGGGAGTTTCATTTATTCTGTTCATTTTTGGTTGCAGGAAACATTGTATCTAGGTAATTTTCTTTTCTTTCTCCTTCTCTTTTTTCTTTGATTTCATATTCATATTTATTTGTCTTGCTTTTCAGGAGAATCAGGATCAGTCTGAGGAGGGCTCTTCAACAGAGGAATCTGAGAACCAGTTTCATGACAGACTCCAACCTCAGATTGATCGTCAAGGAGGACATGTATTTTCACCAGTAAGTTAATAGAAAGTGGCTTGTGTAGCTATTTGATATTTTCTTTCATTTTTGGCAGTGTGTATAGCCCGTTAGATTAAATGACCAATATGTTGATATCCCCAAATCACATGACCGGACATGATAGCTCAATCGGTTAGAGCGCCTGTAAAAAGGTAGCCTTTCTTGCTTTCATGAACGGGAGGTCGTGAGTACGAAACCCGGCCGAGTCATACCAAAGACTTACAAAAATGGTACCTAAAGTTGCCTTGTAACAAGGAGCTTGGGGTAATAATATCATCATGCAGGGCCCGCTGGGAGAACAGTTGTCAGAACTAAAGTGGCTACCGTGGGTAAATAAAACGATATTATTATTATTATTATTATTATAATCACATCTACTGGATTTTAACCAAATTTGAGATGAAATTATCCTAGACTCTAAAGATGTTCAATTGATTAGCAGTGTAACGTTTCACAGTGCACCAAGTTATCTTTTTCGAGGTTATGAATTTGGGTTCCCATATGAATACGGCACATTCAGTTTTTAACTCCACAAATATGCAGGATGCTCGAATGATCATGTTAGCATATGAAATACACTACCATTGTGCCTTCGAATGAACAATAGTCACGATTAAATTTAGACTCGTCAATTATTTTTCTGGTAAGTCCTCATTTTCTGCTACGTTTTATTTCCAGCCACGGAAATGCACGATTCGATTCGTTGAAGTTTCTATTTTTATTTCCCTTCTTTATACTAAAAAGTATTGTAACAGTGGCTTTCCGTGGCCAGGTTTTGTGAAGTTGAGTCTTGCAGTTTTTCTTGCAAAATGGTCTCCATTTTGGTAGTGATTGACGGCTAGTGCACGAAGAGCCGAAAGCTTTCGCGGGTATCGCGCACAACAGGTGGATGCATTCCCCAGGTGTTGACAGCCGTTGAATTGACGTATTACAAAAAATGCAACTTATTTTCTTTTGTCATCAATTTCATTGCCCTAATGTTACTACCCTGGGGAAATTAGCTACTGATGCGGCGCGATCAGAGCAAGTATCTCCTCTTTCACAGCACCCCAGAACTTTGGCTGTAGAGAATCGCGACATATTATTATGTGTACGGTCATCTGGACAGATTCCACCATTATCCCCCAAGTGGTAGATTTACATCATCTTACGTTTTTCTCTGAGACATATTGCTGTGGTTTAATCACATTGGACAGGCAATGGGGATTTAAGGTTGGTAAAATTGGGTGTGCATTTTGGCAAGGGAGAGGCTCTCTCAATAGAACTCATGGGTTATAGTCAATAAGTTTTAACAAAGTGAGGACCGACCTATAATTTAAGGTCTCCAGAAGAGAGTGTATATAATTTCCTGCACAATCCATAAACCTATACAATACCAACTTCTTGTTCAAACCTTCCAAACCATCTCAACCACGCTTTGTCATTATATTACTTCCCTCTTTCAACCACAACGTACATCGTAGTCTCTTAGATCTGCCTCGGCTCCCTTGTCCTCGTTGTTCCCAGGTCCCATAAGCAGGCTGTTTTCAATTCATTTCAATCACTTACTCCTCGTCTCTGGAATAAGCTCCCTTCATCTCTAAGAAATAGCAAGACTCTAACCTCTTCAATACCAATTTAAAAACATATCTCTATCATTCATACCCTTGATCTTTCTCTTTGAATTCTCTGAGGAAGCAGTCAGCGGCTTGTATCCTAAGGAAAAGGCGCTTCATGAATCCGAGTATTATTATTATCATTATTATTATTAATAAACCTTTATTACTTTTTTCCAGTGCCCACATGATGAGCCTTGTCCCAGACTACATGAAGGGAGTGGTATACCATGTAACTTTGAACAAACCTATCAACCTCTACCTCAGTTCATTGGTAAAAGATCAGATGGGTTCAAGACAGAGAGATTCACTTATGTGGTACTGAAGAAAGGTTCGAGGACAAACAAACACAGTAAGTGTTGGTGTAAATTGCCAATTGGTCTAAACCCACTTTGAATAATGCTTGTTTGGCCTCATCCCAATGGTGTAATTCCGTTTCATCTGCAACCAGTTTGTCTAATTACCTTTTGGTCTAATTGTCACTTCGCCAATTTACCATTTCATCTAAATCCCATTGGGTCTAATGTCCAATTGGTCTAACACCACTTGGTTGATTCCTGTAACATACTGGAAATACACCAAATATTCATTTGGGAAATATACAAAAAGGCAATGAGATTATTTGGCTATTAGACGATCCAGCAATTAAACCAAGTGAGAATTAGACCAAGTATGTATTAGACCACGTGGAAGGTAGACCAAACTGTTAGTAGACCATATGGGTTTAGCCTATTTGGTATGAGACAATTTGAGAATTTGATCAACTGCTGTTAGACCAAGTTGATATAAACCAGTGTTAGTGTATACTACAGTTTACTCCCATTATAATGAGGATGGATGCAACTAGATTTTGTCAAAATGAGGCCATTGTCCAATCTCAATTTCAAGCATGTGCACATGTGTCTATGTGTTCAGTATAATAAGAGAAAGCTTTAACTTGTATAGTAGATCAGAGGACCCAGTTTTATGTGAAAATGTAATAAGTCTATGTAATTACATAGAATTTACAAAATGCTGTTTGCTTCAAATGCTTGGCCATAAACAGACCTTTCAACCAAGACCCTTTGGCTCTGTGGCCTTACCCTTACTGACTAAAAAGACAATTCACGGCTTACATTGGCCATTATAGACATCTCTGAGGCTAGAGACACAATATCTCACATGACAAATGTGGTCATCTTCTCTACAGGACAAACAAAACAAGGGATAAATGCTTAGTAATTAATGTCTTTAATTACGAACATAAAACTTGATATACTGATCCCAGTTGATTGATACATATGTCAGATTGGCCAAGGGTTGTTAAACCGGTCCTGACGAAGTCCCGTCATGTGATCTGTCGTCTATGCTGCAATGATGGAACTCTTGGGGAAGCTGTCTTCACCAAGGCCAAGCATAGCAAGTGAGTAATACAGTCAGATAGGTGGGGTTAGGAGTAGTGTACGGTCAGGTCAGTAGGGTTAGGGATAGTCAGGTGATTATGTCATGTGATCTGTCGTCTATGCTTCAACAACAGGAGTATCAGAGAAGTTGTGTTCACCAAGGTTAACCAGAGTAGGTGAAAAGGTAGGGTTAGGGTCAGGTGATGTGTTATCTGTGCTGGATATCTTCAATTTAATTTCTTGTAATCTGAAATGTTGTTAATCATCATCATTTATTTGTAATGTGTTAATAGTACTAGCATCTGGTATTTACAAAAAGATTGGAGAATAATGAAAACTACTGATTCTAATTTAGATAAGAAGTTATATGTTAAATCATTGTTTTGAAATGTTGTCTGTTATAATGCTATACAGTATATACTTTCCTCTCTCTATTCCTTGATCAGGGATATGTACAGGTGTGCTCGGTATACCAACTGGGGTGATTTATTACCAGCTCAACAGAATGAGATCAGTCACACAGATACAGATAGCTGAATCATCATCTGAGACTGATATCCTTTCTTTTCTCTATTCCTTGATCAGGGATATGTACAGGTGTGCTCGGTATACCAACTGGGGTGATTTATTACCAGCTCAACAGAATGAGATCAGTCACACAGATACAGATAGCTGAATAATCATCTGAGAAAGATAAACTTTTTTCAATTCAAGAGGAGTAGGAGTGAGGAAGACAATGTCAGCCTACTGCATATATCTGCAAGGATTGTACAAGTTGGTGATTACTCAGCAACATCTCCGGAAGCAATAGTTGATGAAAGCCCTCATATCAGAGGCGGATCCAGGATTCATATTTTCAAAAGATTGAGCAGGCCCAATTGTCAGGAGACAACAGAGGCTCTATTATGTTTTGGCATGGGCTGATACTTTCAGTTGTGTTGTGAAAGGCTGGATCAGCTACTGCTCATATTACCGCAAAGAGAACACCACTAAACTGGACACCTAGGACTATAAATAATGATAATAATAAGAATTTATATGGTGCTATCTTTCGACATCTACTCTAATATACGAGAAAGCATACAGGTAAACAAAAGGAGTCCAGAAGAGTTTCAAATCTATGTGTTAAGCCTTACTTTTGAAAAAGGAGAAAAGTTTTCAACTTCGATAGACATATTCCTGAGTGGGGAATGTTCCACCAAGTCGTCAAATTACGAGTGACTTTACGAACGACGGTAACATGTTCTTGGGTGCTAGACTAACCACATTCTCAATTATTTAGCACAAGAACTAATCACAAGTCATTCTTGAAGTAATGCGTAACTTTCCATGTGACTTGGAGAAACACCATTCCGATGAATGAGATAATAGTCCAATTGAAATCATTGTAATATTCATTTGTGAACCTTTTCGATGTAGACAGCTCTATTTATCCATTCAATAATCTTGAAAATGTTCAGATATTTTTTACGGCAAACGTAGTTGGACTTATCAGACCGAGCATACCAATAAAATTGGTTACAGTTTGAATATAATATAATATTTGAATATTTGAATAGTCAAATGAGCAAAATGATGTCACAGTCCCCCTACTTCTTATGTATTTTATTATATGAAATCCTATTTTTCTCATTTTTTCATATATTGCATATACAGAAAATCTATCCCACATACTGAAATACATGTAGGTAAAAGCACTAGTGACCTTGAACATTCCACAAGGATTAATTCCTGTTTTTATGTCCTTGGGGAGAAAATCTTGATAATTGGTATTTCATACAATAAAATACAAAGAAACTAGGGGGACTGAGACATCATCAGTTTGCCAATTTGAAGATGGCAAAAACTGTTTCCTAAAAAATTCAAAACCTAAGAAAATTCATAACTTTGCTATTTGTGATCCGATTTTGATGAAATTTTCAATGTTGTGCTTTTTAGATTTTACTTTATTTTTCTAATAATGAAAATCTCCAGCCCGGAGGAGTCCTTTAAGATATTCAACAAAAAGGATGTTGGCATCTAAAATACACTCATGATCGTGTATGAACAGAAAGTGCCATAAATGATTTATGCTAATGAAAAATCATAATGTTCTTATGTACAAGATGGCCAATATCACATTATGAATTATGTCTCATGTGCTTCCTAAAAGCTTGGATATTATAGTTTAAAATCATGTGCTAGAGGGAGCAAGGTCAATTGTATACATACAAAAATGTTTGTAAAAAAAATTATTCCCATATATTTGTTTTGAATGTACCAATAAATCAGATGAAAAATCAATCTTTGTGCTAATGTATGGATTATTCATACAGCATACTGTAAAGTATAAGTCACTTGCTAGCTAATACCTGCTATGGGATATCGCTTTAGTATCAAATCTTACGTCAAGAGATAGTGTGAAGAAATTATTGGAATGTAGGTGAAATAATCCACTCCTGTTGTAACATTTTTAGATATAAGATTCCATCAGAACGAGAAGATGCTCCCAGTTTCATGATAATTGCTTCAGCGACAATTTCTCCGGTGCAAATACCATACACTAATTAAATAACCAACTTCATCCCTGGACTTAACACTATACCCTACCCTAGACTTAACCCTAAACCTAACATAAAACCTTTTACAACTCTAACCCTCCATCGTAAGACGAAATGCAGCCCTTAGCAATCGTCCCAGGAGCAAATGTCTTGTCACTATTCTCCCAGTCCAAGTTTAAATTGTGCACATTAGTTCAGGATAACGAGATTTGTTACAAGGTAATTGTCATGGTCCCATGCATCACCTTATAATGAGAGTGGACTGTAAGAGAAACTTTCCAAATCTTCACTTTATGTGCATCCCGTTTCCAAGCTTGAATTCTCCCATTTTTCACAATTAATTGGCCACCAACATCCACACTACCGATTCAAATTTTTTAATTCATAGGTTGAAAGTTAATTCAAAGAGTAAGTTTCGCAGAATGAATTTTGTGTACTTTATGGAATTGTTGAGTCAAAGCGCAAGGATTGTAAGATACAAGAATTTTGAAGTTTTAATATGTCCCCGATCGATGAATACAGGCAAAAAAATTCTAGCCAACTCTGTGATCAGTAGGCATCAACATAGCACATTATCTTTTGTACTGCTTTAATAGGGAAGCACATTACAGGAGAATTTTGATATTTACCGAGTCATATTGATACTACCTGAAACAAAGTAGGCTATACTCTATATGATATGGAACTATGGCCTCCCTCCGCTGCTCAGTGATGCCCCCAATATGACTTAATCAAAACATGTATCCATCTAAAGATCTATTCCATTCTATCACAAAAATGCATCAAAATCAAACAATGGATTGATGTTCTATGAACATTAAACATTTATTCGCATTGAAATAGACATGGTTACCACATCTAGTTACATCAAGTGCTTCATGCGACCACTGTACATGATACTTTTTACATAATTTACGGAATATTGATACAATCCAGTCATTCATTAAATTCTCATCAATTTTTTTCTATATCAAAAATACTTTCCACTATAAGCCTCCATCTCGTCTTTTAAGCTTTTCAAGCAAGACACTTCTGGTATACACATCGTCATGGTGATATGTACCTCACACAGACGAGGCTTCAATTTCATTTTCTCACACCAGAAAGAAAGAGCAAACCGACGGCGAAAGGGAATACATTTTCTGAAAAATGTCAAAGTCTCCCACAACAGGACCAAGAATTTCTCAAGAGCAATTGTGTTGATTTCTTTTTCTTCCAAAAAAAAAAAGAAGAAAAGAATTGCACAGTTGAGAAAATTTATTTGATGAATAAGCAATTTTATTATTTTTGTTATATTTACATAGTACCTGCCTTGCTCTTTCCTATGCTTATTAACTTGTAATTTAAGTCAATATTGGCAAAGCACCACAGTGATGGGGGCACAAAAATAACCAGGAAACGTAAAATACAGATCTTTGTTATAGAATTGCTATTTTTAGGAGCTGCAGTATACACGTATGTATTACTATACATGTATTCTAGAAACTTATTGCAAACTTTTATGTCACTCTCCCACTGACATAATCACATATACCTCCAAATCTTTCAAATTATTCAACCTGGACATGGAAGTCCAAGTCAAGTAAAATTTTTCATTCACACGATGTTGTATGTATACAATCACAGCTTCATTTCCCTCTTCAAATATGCAAATATTTTTGTAGGTTTTACAACAAAAAAAAATGATTGATTTGTAGTGCTGGTATTACAAATCACAGAGTAAATGTATATGCTGGATACTCGAGTACTTTTCTCTGAAGAAAAAAAAATCCATGAAAATATAATGAATCATAAAAAAAGGAAAAAAATAATATTCTAAATCATGTAATGGTAACTACTTGTTTGACATACCTATATATGTTGTACTAAAAGAAAAAAAAATGGCTAATTTTCCCAATAAATTGTTACTATGCCAATAAAATTGAAGTAAGAAGCTAAAAACTGATTAATGTAAGCAAAATTTCATAAAATAATACACAAAAATACATGTAGAATAAACAACTTATCTAAAAGAACATAAGAAACATATGTATCGGTGTCATATTTATACCGTACCATACCAATAAAACAATTACTAAAAAACTACTAACTTATTTGTAATATTCAATAATACATGTACTTGAAAATGCACATTAAAAAAAAAGCTTGAACACCATAACACATTAAAGCAATCGAATTAACTAATTTTAAAATAAAATGAGAGATAAAATTGAATGAAGAAAAAATAGCATATTTTATAGACATGTTATGACATGTACATGAGAGAGATATAGCATATAACTGATATTGTCGCAGTGATTCAATTTCGTGACAATAAAATGCAACCAATTCTTTTCAGAGCTAATTCTGGCAAAATCTAGTGTTGTAGTACCAAGTTACGATCTATACTATTTCTATCCTCCATTACCAAGATACTATGAAAGCTTTGAATAGCATGGATGAAGATAGCACAAGTAAATTAGTCAGTTTTAGTATTGTTTCAGATACCTGATAATGCATGACAACAACAAAAATATGAAGTAATAAATCTATGATTGTACCCCAAAATCTCATTTCGTGTCATAAGATCATGCACCAAGCCTCTAAAACAGATACTATAACAGTCGATGGAACTTTATCAAAGAAAATGTAGGAAGCATTACATGAGATATAGAAAGAGATTACATTGTGCCTGTAATTGTGTAGCTAAAATAAGAAATGAAATGTGGGTTTCACTATGACATTGGGACAAACGATTGCTTTATAGCAATAAATTTGTTTTCTTGTAAATATACCAAGCCATGGCCATCATGTTTTCTAATAAAATTGAATAATGAAATTAAACATTGTTTGTACCATCAAGCCCAGTCTTCAAATACTCCAATGTTTAGCAATGAACTCGTCAAAATTAGTGATCCAATGGAGTTAAAGACGGGGAATCTTCAGCTTTCATGGGGAGTGGATCAAAATTTGCTGATCCCAGACTTGGTGAAAAGCACTGGAAATAACCACCTTGAAGCTAAATTTCTGGACCACAGCAAAACAATCTGTCCCACCCCGAAGAGATTCGGGCATGATCGGACAGGGAAACGGAGATTTAATGACTTTACCAGATGGAGGGATGGGTGGTAAACAAGGCATTACTTAGGTCTTGCAGTGGTCAGGTGATGGATGACACCTGTTACTGGGTAAACATCCATGGTGTCAAATTACCCATGGAAGCTGAAGATTCCCCGTCTTATCACAGGTGTCATACATTGGAACATTACTCAAATAAATGGCATTCATATTGCGGTCCGAATAATATACCAAATATCCTAAACCCAAACCAACAAAACAAATATTTTAGTTTCAAATAATAGCTTACACCAAGTTGGTCAGTCATACAAGTACTTATGGTAGATCCTGTCAAAGGACCCTATATTTCCACTTAAATCGAATATAATATTTTTCAACTAGTCAAACCATTTGCCAGGGCTTGACATAAACAGTCATCCCAAATCTATATTTCAGACTCTATAATTGATACATTTTATTTGTAATATTATATCAGAGGCTCCACACACCCGAGCCTTAAAATACTTAAATCTGCACACCCCCATGTTAATGTTTAGCCCTGCATACATGTACTTCAAAAAATTACATAAAACTTTGGAAAGTGTTTATACTATTTTTTGAAAGGTAGATCCAAACTAAAACCAAAGATTCATCAACAAATCCGAATTGGCCAAGGCTTTACATTCCTAAATTTACATTTTTAGAATCAGAAAATTCCAATCAGTGGAAATCACGTTTCTAATGCATCAATTCATGTAAAGTCAAGCCTTTTTCTGCAATTGGAAGCAGTCAAAAAAATTCCTACAAAAATTAAACCCAACTATAAGTTTTATTCGGATGAGAACCGCATGAAAGACAGAAGAAAGTGTGTGACCATGTAGCATAGAACAGGTTTTATAATCAGTGAACATCACATGTGTCAACCAAAAGATTTTTTGCACCATTTAAATGACATAATAAAAGCTGCATCTTGGCTATTTATGAATTGTAAGAATACATACCTACATGCTTTTAGCACACTATTTTTTCAATAAATTCACATTCTTATACCTAATTTTGTGTACAACTATTTCAAATTGATACAAGTACCTTTTTACAGACTAACCTGAATCTGCACCATCAAACTAATGACAGAACTATCAAAACTACCCAAATTTGCAATTTTTGGCATACAAATGAAATTCTATTTCATTGTCTTCTCATGAGTTGATATACATACATGTATTCCTACACTTCAAACACAAATCTAAGCCTATGATAATCTTTCACCCCTTTCAAACACGAATAGCATTTTCTCGAAGAGTAAAGAATTTAGGAATAATAAAACAGAAAGAAAATGTTTCACAAAGCTTAAAACAATTGCTCAGATAACTTATTTTAAGTATCTCCTCTGGGATTATATAATATTCATGTTTCCATAAAGCAAACAGTTGAAACAGTATAGTCCTTGGTAAATCTAATTGAACAAATTTGGTTCTTTTTTATTTGACCTCAAGTGGTTGTTTCACCACGTCTTTTGTAAGTTACGAAAAACTTTACAAAACACTTGAAATATGAAGCCAAATGTGATGCTAAATATGGTATTTCCCATCATCTCAATTAAAAAAATCTTTGACATTAGAAAATGTTAATGTACCGATAATATATATCTGCCCTTTTCAACTTCAGCAAATGAAATTATAAATTATCGGAGCATCCAATTTGGCGCTACATATTTCAAGTCATTCATCAAGTTTTTCATAAATTACGAACGACTTCGTGAAACAACCCCTTGATCCCTCAAATTTTCAAAATGTTACCATGGGCCCTATGCACAAAACCTGTATGATCCAGATACCTGCTGATAAAATACATTCATAATACACCCACATGGCTGATGGAATATACAACCAGTGGTGCAACATCAACTGCTTCCAATATGGAGAATAGAAATTCAAGCCAGAGGAAATTCTAAGAACATTTAAAGATTATTCCATTTGTTTTGTCCGTTACTTTGCTCACAAATTCCCTTGTTTTGGGTCAGTATCTTTTCTAGTACAATAGATGCTAACATAATCTACAATGTAAGGGGGACTGTTATACAGTGCATTTTTACTACCAAACACCCATACTCTAGCTGCAGTACATTGAAATTCTCAAGTAATTTTGGTCACTTTCAACAAAATGACCGCCATGAATCCTTGGGTCAGCAACAAATGGTCATCCATCGATGACCAACTTCTATAAATAGAATAGTTCATGGTCAAGTCCACAATGACTTCAGTCCATCTATCTTGATCATGTGGAGATTGACAGCTCACTACGTCCCGTCCAGGTTTGTATTCGTCTCGTCTCCCACTTTACACAAAAGCTGTAATAGGCATCACTCTCAAGTCTTTTTAAAGTCACATGACGCCATCCCATCATCACATGATATGCCTACAGTCACCTGACATGTGATATTTACATCATAGCTGACTGTTGTGTTTGCATGGCTTCCTGTGGTTGGTCTGGCTTAGGTTGGTCCACTCCACCACCCATGTCATAGATCTGTGTCTGATGGATGGCTGAGGCATGTTTCATGAGCTCCCAGGGAGTGATGGCTTCGTGCTGGCAGAATACACACACCCAAGTCTGCGGTTCTGAAATGGATAATGATAATAAAAAAGAATGATAATGAATTATTCTGCCAGCAAGCCCTGCACAATTATTACACAAAGCTCATTACTAGAGGGCAGCCATAGGTACAATTTTTGTAAGTCTTTGGTATTACTCCGCCAAGAATCAAAGTCTCGACCTCCCGTCCATGAGGCAAGGTGGGCTACCTGCAGGCATTCTAATTAATTGAGCTATTATGTCCAGTTGAAAAATGATATGAAGGGGAAGCAGTGATATTGAATGATATTCAAATCGCAATTTATTCGATTTAGCTCATTTTGCCAACATAATTATAAACACATAGGTCAGTCTGGTATCTCCTCAAAATTGCAAGCTAATTGCTTTACTTTCGAGATATAAAATATTTCATACTCAAATTTTTAAACCCATCCCCGAATGGGTTTGAAAACCATGTGCGTTGCAACACAGTACAACATACACCGCATTTCCTGTTGTGTAGTCCCCGTCCCTAGCGGCCTGCTGAGCTTGCAACAGAGGAGTAGTAAATTAACTTCTGTTCGGCTGTATGCTTAGCATCGTTAATTACACTTTTTTTAAGGTAGTGTCATCCTTTTGCAGGCAAACAATATAACATTTCTAGTTTTTGAGAGGATATAGTAGTATATCAATGACTATATCTTCCCACAACATTATATTGCGATTATCAAAATTCATTCCTATTTTATCGAACCTCGAAAAATATACCGTACGGTGCGAACCGTTGACCGTTAGCGCAGAGAATAATGCACGCTGATGCGCAGTGTGTATATTGATGTGTGTGGTCCGTGCTGCACGCGCTGTAATATCAACGATGTTGATGGAGAGCTGGTCTAGATTGGTAGTAAGATTTTCGGTTCATATTACTGATCTAGGCAACCTATGACAGTAAGATTGAAAAGACAGTATAGGTTGATCATATTTTAAAGTTATGCCAAGTTGCATTAGTTTTCGCAATTTGTGAAAAAGGATGACACTACCTTTAAGGTAGTAAATGACTTCCATTTGATCTGAAACTTTCGGTATTTTGTTTTCACTGCTAGGGCAATATAATTTTATTCATCTTGATCTAATTGCTTTTGTTTTTGAAAGTTACCAAATCCCTTTAAGGTCTTATACAGAATGTCTCAATGTGTTAAAGAAAAGGTTTGGATATAATCAACCGACTAATGTCCCCTTTCTCTAATAACTGTATAATTTCATGGAAATGCAGTGTGTAAGATTTCTGTGATTCCTAAGGTTTTGTGTAGCAAAAACTTGCATGCCCTTGCCTACTCCATGCGTTTATGAAAACAAAAATGTGTGTGACATAATTTTTCTATGGAATCCCCTGTACAGAGGTTCATAATGCATGGTTGACTTACCGTCACCACTCTTTGTGAGTCTGTGTCTTTTCTTTATCGCTGGGAGCCCCTTGGCTGGAACGGTAGGCAGTGTAGTGGGATCAACATACGCTCTGTCAAAGACATCAAGAATATAAAATTCTTCACTATCAATTCAGTTTAGGTAATATCAGTGAGGATTATCTACAGGTATTTGGCAAAAGAAAACATTTTAATATCCATCAGAATGAAAAATTAAAAACAAATCTTACATTTCTAGCATTTGAATATTACCTGGCACATTCCCTGTCTAGGTTTTAAGGGTGAGTAAAGATAGGTAGTTCATTGTAACACCATGAAGTAAATTTTATGAAAAGTTTGGTGGACTATTCTTTTGTCCACAGACTTCATTATCTTTAGATATTTAACATTTTCAGTATCAAAACATAAAAAAAATCCAGGTTGATTTATAAGAGGGGATTGATACTAAATAAGTTAATCATTACACATCGAGGTATATTATACACAACACAACAAGGAACTGTTACAGTTGTTGTATGGCTTTCATGAAATCCTAGATTTTTATCAACAGAAATTCAATGATGTTCTATAAATATTTCAAAGTTTAATTGAGTCTTTGCAGATGACGGTATAACCGCAAACCAAGTTCCATACTTACACATAACCACAGTCATGGTTAACTTTCTTGTAGCCTTTTGGTCTGTTGAAATCAGGATCACTTGCTAAGTAGAGATCTGTCAAAGAAAGTGTCACAATGAAATTCAAATCAATCATAGAAATAAAGTATGAAACACAAAACTAGGACTACCTGTTTAGTGCCCATAGTACAGTCCCATACAGAAATCTTTTTCATTTCAGGATATTTTTTCCACATTTGCTCTAGTTCAATTTTCAGGAATCTGAAAATGTCGAGATATTATAAAATTGCTTTTGTGCAAGTACAGTCAATCTGGCCTATGTCAAACTCACATAGCTGGAATGATTGCTTTAGTTGAAAATCTTTTCCAAGTCCGACATCTTCTCTTTATATTAAAATGTTTTTGCCCTTGTGTATTTTTGTCCCCGATTGGCTATTTTAATAAGCGATTTAATGTAATTCCCGCCCCCCACCCATGAAAGTAAATAAGCATGCAACCCTTTCCTTTTTGTTCCTTCAACATGGTTGTAAATACTCACCTAGTGGTTGCTTCTTGATGAGTCTTCCCTGCTCTCCTCTCTTAGCATTCTTGGCTTGTTCATGGGTTTCAAACTGGACAAAGCCAAACCCACTGTGGATGGAGATAGCTCTGATGCGTCCATACTTCATGAATGTCTCCATCAATAACTCCATGATATTCTTCCTATCCTCTGTCCTGGTGTATGTGTTCAGGTTGCCCACGAAGACACGCGACTTCTTGGCTTCTGGAGACATGTCGTTGGTGTAGTTGCTGACCGCTGGGTACTTGGCAAGGAAGCTGTTCATGGCCGCAGCTCCTCCTCCACCCTGGTGGCCGCCACCCATCCCATGCATGTTACCCATTCCCATCCCCATACCTTGCATGCCCATGCCCATCCCACCCATCCCCATACCCATATTCATGCCCATGCCGTGGGGGCCTCCGTGGGTGCCGCCGTGGTGGTGATGGGGCTGGTGGCCATGGTGGGCGTGGTGGCCGTAGCCGGAGCCGTAGTTGCGATGCATCATGGGGGACGGAGACTAGCAGTCTGGTGAACTGTTCAGAGAGAGAGAACATTAAACAAACCATTATAATGGCCTTCTATCAAATTTATTTTAAAAGGAAGTGATATGAACATTGATAGAGTGCTTAGAAATTCAAAACAATGAAGGCATCTATATAGAACATTTGTCTATAATCGCAAATCCAACTAAAAAAGTTAAACCAGTCATGAAAGGGATCATATAGTCTAGAGTATAGATTGCTTACCATAGTGTTAATGATCACTGAACTATATACTTGAAAATAAAATATTTAAAATGACTTGGCATAGGGCCTACATGGAATCAACAGATGCAAAGAAGATCTTGAACAGTACATGAAAACCTTTTTTTTAAAAGAAATAAATGCTGAATAGTGGAATAAGCTTTTTAAAGTCTTGTGACAGAAATTACATAGCTCATTCATGAAGGAAAATAAATAAAAAATATCACAACAAATAAAATGAAATATACTAAGTGAATACAATAAATGGTGAATAATAAAGTACTCACCAATAACAGCTAAAAAATCAGCGGTCTTTCAATAAATTACCACCACTCTGGATAAAATAAATCAAATAAACAAAAAGAAATCATAAATTTCTTATGTAGAAAAAAAAGTGATGTAAAATTTTAAAAAGTAGAATAGCGATCATTTTGCATATTTAAATGCTAGTTTCAGAAAAATGATATTGATCAGAAACACAAAAGTAATGGGTTATGAGATGCGTAAAGCTTAGATCATTTTCAGGGCTTCATAGGCCTAGTATAAAACGTGAGTAACAATAAAAAAAATTTAGATACTGATCATGTAAGCCCACAAAATCCCCCCCCCCCCACGTTCCCGATAAAAATTCATGAAATAGATATCCTATACCCTGGGATGGGGGGGGGGGGGGTTGGCCGTTGGGTGTCCGGACAGATAACAAAAATAAAGCCCGTTTTTTTTTTTTTCAGGATTAAGCCAAAAATATATGTTGAACAGCTATCATCATCAATATTTGTTCTCCACAAAATTTTCTCACATTTTGGGCTAAAGTACTATGAAGACATTGCTTGAAAACCCTTCCAAATGGCCAATTAAAATTGAGTGTCCGGACACCCAACCCATCCGGACACCCATAACTGAGTAGACCTGTCCACAACATATTGACCTCGTAGCTATGACTTGACTTGAGTGTCCACAACAAACACCATTTTGCCTATAGTTATCATTCCCTATAGTAGGATGGGGGGTTGGGTGTCTGGACACTTAACAAAAACGAAACCTCCTTTGTCTCTAAACCGACCAGCCCCCGTCGCGAAGCGACGGGAACTGACGAACCAGTAGACATATTTGGCGAAGTTTTGAAAATATCTATACATGACCACAAATTTCGTGGTCAAAAATACCTTATTTGAATTCATACTCACATTGAATCAAATCTTTGAAGTTTTTCCTCGAATTGGTGACATCTGCGAATGTTTCACATGAAGTAATCAACTAATAATGTAGAAAAATACAGGAAAATTGAGTCCATCAACGTATATCTCTCCGTGCGTGCGTTGTCTTCGCCATACGTCTTCGCACAGTAAAATGACGTCATAGAAAATGGCAGCGACGGCACCAACACTATGAGAAGAGACAAGGCCAACGGAAAATTCAATTTGGTAAGTCAAGAAGCTCTTATATACTTTCATTTTTAGTCGTTGTTATGCGTGAAACATCATAGAAACCTTACAACAACATTTTAACATTAGATTGATTAAATTGACCAGTATAATCCTCTGAGCGCTCATCTTCGCTGATTATTTCGCTGTAAATGGAGGTGGTGGAAGTACAGCCCCGTCGCCTTCGGCAACGGGGCTGTGTATAGTTACTTTGTCTCAGGATTAAGCCAAAAAAATATGTTGAATAATGCTCATCTTCATCAATATTTGATCTGTAGAATATTTTCTAACATTTTGTTTCAAATAACTACAAAAAAGATTGCTTGTAAACCTTTTCAAATGGCTGGTCAAAATCGTTTGTCCGGGGTCCGGACACACAACCCGTCCGGACATACAATAACTGGGTATACAGGCTATCCATAGCCTAAGATAGGGCCTGATTCTCGACACTGTCAGAAATCTAAGTTCTTTAATTGACAACCCAACATGGGGAAAGTGTTGTAGAATTAAAACTCATTACAATGGGATGTCTACAAACTTTTTTTTAGAGAATTGAAAACAGGTCCTGGCCTTGCCCTTGCCTTGGTTTACAAAAATTGTAGACTAAAAATGATATCATCATCATGCCTGGCCTTACCTGGCCTTGGCCTTCAACATGTTTTCCCAGTTAGATCTATTTTATTTTACAAAAAAAAAAAAGAAATCACCAAAATCATTTGATCACTCATCAAACATAAAAAGTCCCCATTTTTTATTCGCATTTCCAAAGACAAACTACACACACACCAAAATAAATACGTCGGCACTTGATGATAAACGTCATTTATTGATAACTTCAAATCAATATCTGTCAATGTCATCATGCATTCTCCAAATCAGAACCAGACACAGGTCACACATCTTTCTCTCACTCTCACTCAGTCTCAGCTCTTGATAATCATTACACACTTAATTTATCACTTCTTAATAAAGTGCTCTTTTGAAAGATTGCGTCATCATTGGTCATGGGAAAGTACAATATTTTACAAAATAAATACTCACGTGTAACATTCCAGATGTACCAAGTCCAAGATCAAAAATTCAGAGCCGGAGAATTCTACACGTAAAGTCTATGGCAAATATACGATACACACATGCACTGCATATGCATGCAACGCCTTGTCGCGACGACGTACCGGGCCGGGTGCGTGTACGTGTGGCGATGCACCATATGCGATGCACGCAAGAAAGAGCCCCTGCACGCACGTGGGGGTCACCGAATAACTTCCTCAATCAATTAGCTATGGTATGGGTGGGGCGCGGCGGGCTATGTGAGCTACAAAAAGAACTAAAAAGGCAATTTTGTTTTGAGTTATCTTGATGTTTTTTATCTCCCTTATTCAGTTTGTCATTACAATCCAAGCATTTATTATCATTGATAGTTTACAGCCGATATAGCAACAATAAATCACCAACTATATGATTCCGATCCACAAAGGGCCTTTGGGGAGGAGTTGATCTCGTTTTGCTGGGATTCTTTGTTTATCACTTGAGCAATAACATGCAGGGAGGCAACATAATTCCGTTAGAAATATACTTAATTAGGTTATCCTCTCCCATGTATTTCATGAATATTAATTATTTGTACAAGATCTTTTGGTAAAATTGTCGGTTCATATCATGCGTGGTGTAGATAGCTTATGTATGAGCTTGTGTATGTGTAGAAGTTCCCCCGTTTTGCATGCCCGTCTGTTAGTGGAGAAAGAGAAAGTGGGTTGAGAGCGGGGGGCGGGGGGGAGTCATAATCTCAATCCACAAACTGTATGTGCTCTTTGTATCGACATTAAAGTAATTTAATTACATTTAATTTCTTATAAAAAATATAAAAATTGAGTAAAGTGAGGTAAGATGAGCCACCCCTTGTAACTCAGAAAAGGCTGTAATAAATAAAAGCTATTTTGCACGTTCAGAACATTAAGGACATTTATTTAAATCACTGGGAACAATTTCAAGACATGAGCTAAGAATGGGAAGATATTGGACGTTATATTTACACATTTTTTGAAATTTTCTCATTATCATAGATATGGAATGATTTTGTCTTCCCACTTTGGACATATAAAAAATGCTTATCATGAATTGATGATATATCATATAGTGGATTCATGTGTAAAAAGCCTTTGTGCTTCATTTAACATAAATAAAAAATATATAAAGTTTTCAAAATGGCGTGTATGGGGTAAGATGTGATTTTTTTTTGGTGGGGTAAGTTGAGCCATGCCATAACCTGAAATCCCAAGTTTTATTCGATGTTTCTATGGTTTTTGTTCTTAGATAAAGGTTTTAACAAAGAAGAAAAGAAAAGCTTATTAATTTGATTTTTTAAAAATTTATTTCAGTTATTTACCAAATTTGCATATAGTACATGCATTTAGTAGGCCTATAAGATCAACTTACCCCTGGCATTGGCTCATCTTACCTCATGTCTGGGGTAAAATGATCCTTTTGACAACTTTTTGGGCGGGAAATTAGACAAATATAAAATGCATTGTTTCACAGCTGAATGGGGGAAAAGGAATAACAGTAGTTGTACTTCATTACTGAATGTAAGCCATAACTATAGTATCTATCTAGTGGTTGTCAGGAGCCAAAATGTAAAAACTGGCTCATCTTACCTCACTTTCCCCTTGTACAACTTTATTCAAAGTCCATCTATCCATATCCATAAAATGAAACACACAGACCTGAGGGTATACCAATTGTGCTTTTGTTACAAGAGACACGTTTATTATCATTCATTCATCTGGTAGATACATCTACTGCAGCCAGTGTAATGAGTTGTGTTCTGATATAACTACATAGCTACATCATTTATGAACGAACTACTAGTATATCATCAAGCATCAAACATAACCAGCCCATGGAAAAAAAAAGATATGTAAAATACTCTTTGAAAAGCATACAACTTTGATGCCCCTAAAGCATCACAAAACACAAGAATATAGCTCATCACTAAAATACAGAAGTTTTGTTGATCTGCATTTCTTAAATCAGAGGCCCTCTGACATTTAATCTATAAACTAAACATTAAAATGCTGACTTGAACATAGAACTTTGATCAATGAAAACAGTTTATATCCACTTGGTCTAACATCAGTTGGTCCAATTCTCCATTTGTCTAATACCACATGGGCAAAACCCATTTGGTCTACTAACAATTTGGTCTATCTTCCATTTGAACTAATACATACTTGGTCTAATTCTCACTTGGTCTTATTGTCATTTTATATAATAGCCCAATGGTCTAATTGCATTTTTGTCAAATGCCCAAATGAGTATCTGGTCTATTACTAGTTTGATACTAGAATTGACCAAGTGGTGATAGAACAAGTGGACATTAGACAAACTAGCCATTAGAATTAGACAAAGTGGTAAGAAGGTGAAGTGATAACCAGACCATGTGGGATGAGACCAAGAGGACTAGTCACAGTAGGTTTAGACTAAATGGCAATTTAACATGAAAACATCTTCTAACAAGTCACTGTCTGTATGAATTTCATAGAGAAGTTTTAATGTTTAATCTATAATAGTAGCACAAATTTTAAAAGTACTGCTTTTCAATTACACATTTATTATTCATTATGCACAATATATTCACAAAGAGAACAAGATTTAGAGTAGTTCCTTGTGAAGATACCCATATACGGTATGAATGCATAATATCTGTAAAGTGTTAATTAAAATATCAGATTGACAATTTACAGAATATAAGATAAGTTACACAGAATACTGAAATATCTGAAAAGGTTTTGGACTTCCCAAATTCAGCAATGAGAAACATTTTATCAATCTTGTGCTCTGTGAGTCTTCTGTGGGTTATTTTTTTTTTCTTTCTTTGTTAAATTTTCATTTTTTTTTACACCATTCTGAACTGACCTCAATTGTCCATAATGAAAGATAAATATTTGATCAAATTGGGACTATCAACAAACAATGACTGCCACAATAAGCACATTATTAAAATGCATGTGCAAACAAATATAATGTATTTCAGCAAGGGACAAGCAGTTCCTTTTCAAAGTCAAAGAGATCTAGCAAACCATGGGAATGAGAACGTTTCTAGTCTAAACCATATCTACTCCACAGAAAGACCATATGTATCAATCAATAAAGGACACTTAAAAGTCTACCATAAACAACCTTTCTACACCTAAATTGCTAGTGATTTCACCAAGAAATGAAAACAACCTTCTATTCAATAATCATTCCATTTTGTACAGAAATTATTCAATTTTGTTCATCATACAGACAGAATTAGATTGGCAAACAATGACCAGATTTCTATCTGGTGTAAAAGTAAGTATTATTATCATGACTTTTATGTGTTTTTTTTTTTTATATATTAAACCTCAAGCTCTTGAGTCACTATTAGTTGGGAATCAATTCTAAGCCTTTAGAGGGGCCAGCCCCTTTTAATCAATTCCTACAAAATAATGTAACTTTACTCCAAAGTTTTACATTTATTTCATAGAATACATTCCAACAGTACATATTTACATACATAAATGTGTACCTTTCATCCATTATTATCTTTTCAAACTAGCTCTTTTTACTTTTTGGTCACTTTTTTTCTCCATTAAACATTTTGAACATTTATTTTATTTACAGGTCATATTCTACATTGAATTCCATGGTCACATACCACACAAAAAGTAAACATGTTTTTACTTACATGTGCGTTAGCTACTGAGAGCCAGAAGGAAGTTAACTTGCATATTTCATACAAAAATAAAGCCCTTCTGACGTTAAACCAATGATACTTCCATCACGAGACTGAATGCTCAATGGATATATTCAGTATAAGAACCCATCAATTTGCAGCATGTCTACATCAAATTATGCACCCATTTTCTTTACACCATATTTTACAAACCTATCCCATTAATTGAATTCTGATTTTATTACAAATGCATTTATTTAGTATTAAATGTGCTATACAACAATGTTTTCACCAACCCAAACACATCTACACAATTTGCAAATGAATACATCTAACATGCTTTGGCAACAGAAAACTCAGAGCCTATATATTATAGCCAACCCAGTATGAGTTGCATACAACATGGCGTTTGTTGCATTGTTAGGCAAGCAAACTAGGAAAGAAAATGCACATGTTTTTAATCAACTGTAACTCAGTTGGTTGAACTCTGTGGTCTGAGAAAACAAATGTTTTCAAACCAGCATACAATTCTTACTACCATATCGTCGGCTTGGAGCCAGAAGGGCGCTATTGCAGATCAAGGATGTTCCGTTTGGAGCCAGAAGGGCGCTATTACCATTGACTTTGTACAGTAATAGCGCCCTTATGGCTCTCAACGGAACATCTATAAGATGCAATAACGCCCTTATGGCTCCCAACAGACGATATATTCAAGACACCTCTTTTACATTCATATCATTTTATATTTCAAAATAATGAATTATTACTCCACTACAAGTTAACTACAAATATGTTTATGAGCCACTGATGTTAACCTTAAATACATGTAAAGTACATAAGCACACTTTCAAATTGGGAGAAGACCCACCAAAAGTAGTGGGATAAAAGAGAATAATTAAAATAATTTTTGTTTTCAACCTAAAACTTATCAACATAAAAAGTTGTTAAAACAAACTACAAGAAAGAAACATAAGATGTTGGAACTTGAAAGAAATAATTATAATACAATATATTCCTAAAATGTAATATGATATAAAAAGGAATAACTATCTTTGATGATATCTTAAAATGAAACAGAAAACAATATAAAAAGACTAAATAAAGGATGATAATGCTGAAACAATTACATACAAAAACTATACTTTTTTATCTTCATGTATTATCGCTAATTTTCAGCTCTGGTAAAAGAAATGAAAACCGACAGAAAATGGCTAATAATAATTGATTGATTCTGAAACTGTTTAACATGCAGTGGAGTGGATATTTGAACTGGTAAAATATAAACAGCTTACAAATGCTTGATAGAAATCATATTCACAAAAAAAAAACACTTTCATTTGTACATAGAGACTGTGGTGAGAATAAGGACATCTACCTTACTATCCTGAACTTTCTGTTTTCATATGCCAGCTACATTACATTTATAAATTATCTTAATTTGAACATTCATTCTATTTAATTATGTGAATATTTATTTTTCCATCTTCACCAAAACTGAAGATTATCTTCTGATCGTGAATTCAATCAAACGCGAAAAAAAGTTCCATGTAATAATGGCACAGTATACATTATTTGCTTGACAACCACCACACTTGTAATGTTGTGGGGAGATATTTGTTTAAACTAGTCATGATGCCACTAAGAACAAGTGTGACAAATTCAATTAAGATGCCTAAGAAATAGATAAGGAATGAAAAATAAACAAAGAACTACAGGATTTAAAAGGTCAAAGTCCAACTGGAGGCTAGCCACTCTAATACATTTATGGCATCCTTTCCGGTGGTAACATAAACAAATAGGTTGAAAATTTACAGTCTTATTCAGTATAATGAGATTTTGTTGTAAAATGGTGTTTGGCTTTGTTCCAAAATCCTCAATATAATGTGAGTGGTCTGTAATACAAAGAAAATTTCGAAAGGAATTGTACAACATGATTCTGGTTATACTTATACATGCATGACATACTATGCCTGTTATAACACCAAACCTGCCTAAAATATTCTTGGTCTATTAGCAATAAAATCATGAAGGATTTGGAGTAATTATAAGTTACATTTCAATTAATCATCATAAATGTCATTACCTAACCGATCCTCATAATTCAACCTTAAGGCAACATCTTATCAAGTTTCCTGAAGAACAAAAATTGAAAAGTTGATGTGAAATTTCAAACATTTTCGCCCCAAAAGTCGAAAGAACTAAACAAGATGGGGATAGCAATGATTTCTCAATCTGAAATTTTGATATGTCTTCACAACTAGTTTGGCATGTGATACAGCTCCAACAAGATTAGGAAAAGCTTATTGTAACATGGCATGAAGCTTGAATTTATGTTATCTGACAATATCAATACATGATGAGCATATTATGCACAAGGACAGGTGTTTTATTTTTTCCAAGCTTGCATACTGTACAAATCTCTCCAAGTAGTACTGACTATATTCAGTATATAGTTTCTCAAAAACTGAGAAACCAACTACGATATATGCCTAACTAAAGGCCATTCCCATCTCTTCTACGTGAAACAATTATTTAATCATTTCATTGGGCATTCTTATGAATAGCGACCTTTATCGAACACATACTACATTGCTAGTAACATATCAATGTTTTCACTGCATCAACATCATGTAACGTTACATATAACACACTATATGGACAGTTGTAATTTACATGAAATTTTCTTGATGTAATGTGTTTAACTTTACACAGCATCCTTACAATGTAAATTTATATCATGTGAAATAAATACAATATCTGTAGCAAGAAGCAATATGTCCGAATTTATTGTGAGCAAAGCTGACCTGTGTATAGCATGAATGAAATGTACTGATTAATTGTCAACATACAGGCACGCTTCATACACACAACAATATGGAATAATGCTTGCAAAATGCACTACTTTCAAACATTTCATATATAGAATGATTTAGAATCATATTTCACCACTACCTAAGTTACCTAAAATTACTTTTTGAAGAATAATTGGCCAATATTCTCGAAAATAGCCCAAATTAAAGTCAGGATTAAGCCCTGAATAAGTGCATCGGGTTAGTCCATCAATGTATGAAGTGCCAAGCTTCAACATCATTTTATACATATTACCCTAACTCTGCTACTCTGCAATCCACATGAAAATAGAAATAATGACCTCACAATGAATTTTTTTTTTTTCCAATTCCATTGGGGCTAAATTCATATATGTTTTAATCATTATTTTTGGTAATAGAATTACAGTAACTTGTGTAAAATGTAAATCATGACACAAGGTGTTCCATAAACCAGTGGACAAAGCTAAGCTAATTCAAATTTCGGCTGTTTTCAAGAATACTGGCCATGAAAGTAGGATACATCAGTGGGTACAAATCTATCTATTCTCACAATTTCATTGTTTTCAAATTCGGAAATCTGCAAGATTTCACTCAGAGTTTTTCAGGGAAGGAATAAATCAAGATAATGAGAAAGCTGCAATTCTTTCTGTATGACATACCAAACAGACTTTTGTATTTACCCCCAGGAAATGTTTCTGTCAGAAAGATGTTTCATCTGTGAATGTGTAAATGGTTATTTTTTAATAACTCAACATGATATTTTTGATGAATTGAAATATAAATTTCTGATATATTTCTCTTGCGAAATGTGGAGTTTAGCCATGTCAAAATTTTGATTGAATTCTTGCAGACCAACAAATAAAAGAACCGAAATTGTCAGAGTTATCAAATTTGTACGCAGGGATGGATTTCCTGTTAAGCATCAATATGCAATCTTATACTAATTATGATTAGAATTATACTGTACATAATATCACTTTCATGTTTGCTTATTCTTATAGCTCAGTAAGGACACAGCACGGTTTCGAACTTACACCATTTCATGGTCAAAATATAATACAAAACATCACAAAAACATGGTACTTAGACAGTTATTTGCTATGCAACTGCGTGTGGAAAGATATATTCTTCATACTGCATATTCTATGCACACACTTGGAAAAAAAAGGGAAAAAATAGAAGAAAATAAGTGAACATAAGGCTTGGTTTTACCAACATACCTTTTGGGTCTAAACCCATACAGACAATAGTCATATAATATAGTTTGCTAAGCCTACATAAATTACTTTGACAAAATATATTGATCTTTAAAGACACTGTTTAAGATTAATCGCTACTTAATTCCGGGCAGCCTCCATTTAAAACAGTTTACTTTTTAAGTTAAATACTTAATGATACACCCATCTTTGGGAAGACAATTTTTTAAGCAGTATTCAGAGAATTTTAAGTCATTATTTTACATATAAATTTTGAAATGAAAATGTTGTATATTTCAATTATATTTTACATATTATAAAATCCTATAATTATTTAGATGAGGTGTGGGGATAAACATGAAATACATTGAATATGTGGAAACAAATTCAGGCTTCCTATAAGGAATAATCTAAATCACAAGATTATAATTTATGAACAGATAATATATAATAAGATCATCATTTCCATTCATATTCCTAACCTAACAGACAGGCTTCATTTCAGCTGAATACTACAAGATATACATTCTATGTGTCTATCATCACAGAGGTTGTAGACACTGTACCAATAATACAAACCATTACACAGCCTTGGCTAATTTCCCTCACTACCGTACACACAAAATCTTTTTGCATGCTTATGAGACTTTTCAAATGTGATATTTTGTTTAATCTGCCCCTTCCAAAAACACCCCCATCCTCATACACCCTATTTCTAACTCCTTACACAGACTAGACTTCATCTTTCCCTTTGAGCTGCATCTTGGCAAGGTGTTGGTTGGTTGGGCTTGTTTACATGGTGCCATTACCAGTCTTGCCCTTGTTCCCTGCTTTAAGGTCATAGATGAGAAGTTGGTGGACAGCTGCTGCGTGCTTCATCAGTTCCCATGGCGATACCTCCACATGTTTGCAGATGGAGCATACCCATGCAGGTGGTTCTATGGAGAATAAAATAATTTCAATTTGAATGTGAAAATGACCAAAGTCCAACTCTCAACCAAATTTAGTTATAACATGGGAAATTGTAACTATGCTATTCGGTGTCCACCAAATGTGACATTTGGTGGACACCGAGATATCTAGGAACACATTTGTGGTATAAATGTTATCAATGTTGGGTATATTTATCAAGTGGACACATGATAGGCATCCTGTGACAGAAAATTAACAATTTCAGTAGATCAAGGCTGAGGCAATGCGATCACAGAGGAATGGTTTATAGTGGCTATACAACACTTACCATCACCACTCCTTTCATCGTCCAGAGATGTATCTTGGAACCTACGTCTCTTTGCAGCTGATGGTTGAGCAGGTAAAAGGCCAGGGTCATAAAACTCACTGAAATAAAAACATCAACAAGAAGAAAGTCAACCTCCTATAAACGATCAGTTGCTTTAGGTGTACACTTGATATAAGGTTCATAATCAAAACATAGATAATCTTATACACATGTAAATCAGAGCTGCATTTAATTCTTTCCCTAATTTTTTTTTTACCTAGCTTATACAACATGTGCTGTTTACATTTCCAGAGTCAAATTTTGTAAATCAAACTTTTTATGTGATCCAATCCTAACAAATTTGACTTATGAATGTAAAGATAACTGTATTAGAAACCAACTTTGATGATGGAAACGTAAAGAGATCACTTACATTAAAACTTATTACACTAAGTAATCAAACCAGATAACTATTACGCATGTATCCTGTACAAGTGGGTGTTGAAGTAGGCCTACAGTCTACTCCCATTATGAGCAGGTGCGCAAAACCAAGCCAATTAACTTGTCATGAAAAAAACGAACACATGCACATCTAGGCACACAGAAACTTGGGCACAACTGTGAAATTGACACTGAGAGTATTGCCTCCCCAAAGGAAAATCTTGTTGTATCCATGCTCGTTATAACACAAGTGGAAATATATTCATTTGGGGCTGGTTTCCTTAACGAACAATGTAAAAGTGAATCAAACAAATTTGTGATTTTATACATGAAAACACCAAACATTGGGTATTAAAGTTGGTTTCAATACATGTACATCTACTTGGTTTTAGCGACTTTATTATGTCATAGGTATGCTGAATGTTAACATTATTTTTTACACTATTCCCTTTTCTTCGGGGCTCAAACACAAAGGTTTGCGATTAATTGCAAATTTGAAAGAACCATTGTAATTGGTCGCTGACCAGTATTTTGAACAAAAGACGCATGCAATACTGATTGTGACTGGCTATTGCAACTTTGCGATTGATTGCAAACCTTCGCGTTGGGCTGGGTTCACATAGAAGTATACGGTATACGGTATTCGTTGAAACGCTATTCGGTATTCGCTATACGGACACGGTGGTTCACATAGCGGATACGAACAAGCTACTCGGTCTTTTGAAGTTGGATTCATGCATGCGTGCAATGTACGAACAAAAGGAAATTGGGTATACGCGGCACGAAAATCGAACTTGCGCGATTCCCACTATGCTATATGAAACGCAACTATACGACATTCCGAGTAGTTCCCTCGTATGTGAACCGGTTTTTGGAAGTGCCATTGTTCAACCAATGAATGTCGCTTGTTCGATTTTTCGGTATTCGCTTGCCCTCGCGAAAACGAGTCGAATACCTGAGCCGTATAGCTCTATTTGAACCCAGCCTTACGGAGCCCAGGGGGGCATTTCATCAAAGGACTTGTCGGACATTTTATCCGACAAATTTGCTCTCAGCCAATCAGATACAAGCATTTCAGTAGCTTATAACAGTTTGTCGGATAAAACGTCCTACAAGTCATTTGATGAAATGCCCCCCTGGTCTCCTAACACAATGGTTTGCTATCAATAACAAAATGGCAATGGTCAATCAAGATCATTGTTGAATGCGCTTTCAGTTCAAAAGACTGGCCAGCAACCAAGTAGAATTGTTCTTTCAAATTTGCAATTGATTGCAAACCTTTATTTTATGGGTCCCAGAGCATTTTAAATGTATACAGCCTTCAGTTTTTTGTTCTAGGTTGAATTGGATTCAAATCCAGTGTATCCAATGTTTATATTGAAAATGAATATTTAACTTACAAATTGGCAAACTCTCCAAAGGCTCTCTTGAATCCAAGGGGTCTGCTATCATCAGGCTCACTGGCAACTCGTAGGTCTGAGGAAATAATCAATTACATAAATAAAATTTATCTTTCCTACTGGTGTGTTGCAGATGTGGATACATGTTTTGTCGCCAACGAGTAGGTCTATAGTACTAAAAGGTTTAGGGAATTTGCCACTGAGAGAAGGGAACCTTGGACAGACAGCTTGAATAGCTGGGGAAAAAGGAGTGGAGGATGGAAGAATGGAAAAACAAAAAAGGCTAGAAGGCAACAGCATCATCGTCAAATCTTTTGATATAACACCTGTATAAAAATAATAATGTCTTTTTATGAAGCACACCAGGGGTGTTTTAACAAGTCGTTCGAGAAGTTACCCATGGATGATTTTATTAACAACAACTGGTGATCAGTTCTTGTGCTAAATGATGTGATTAGTATAGCACCCAAGATCATGTTCCATGTGAACAACACAGTAAGTTCATCATGTATAAATAGAGTGTACAATTACCTAGATGCTGGGGGTTGTGTGTGCCTAGCTTGCGGCCATGCTGAGCCTCCACAGCGGCTCTGGCTTCCAGCTCCGATGAGAACTGGACGAACCCATACCCTTTCTGCAAGGACAGGCCGGTTATAGTGCCGTATTCCCGGAATATCTCATAGATCTTCTGTCTGTCTGCATGCAGGGGGTTGAGGTTACCGATGAAGACCCGGGAGGCTTTGGCGGCCTCGTCCTGATTGTTGGTGTTAGTACCGATGGACAGGTGGCTTGGTGGGTTATGATGCGGGATACCACCGCCGCCTCCTCCCATGTAGTTGTTGATCGGACGCTGCTGACCACCGTAAGGTAATCTGTTCATTGTCCTTGGATTGTGTGTGGGGATCAGAGAGCTGTCCAATTAAATCAAATCAGTTTGATTACAGACCAAATATACATGCAACATCTCCAGTGCAGTAAAAAGACTCTTCATTCAGATCACAATTTCACAACTGATTAAATTTCTTAGCTGAACATTTTATTCTAAATTCCAATAGAGAGGTCTTAGTACAGTACACTGGTTGTTGCAAAGTACAAATTGGAGACAATTGAACAGGGTGGTTCATTCAATATCTTATAAAATATTTCACAAATCAAGTTCCTATGGAAAAGTGGCAGATACAGGCAGGGGGCTCAGGGGAAACATGCCCTCTACAGGCGCGTATCCAGGATTTGGCACTCCGGGAGGCCCGAACGTGATTATGATTTTGGCGCCCCCAGAGGTGGATAAAGAATGGTACACCCAATTTTTTCCTGTTAAATTGGGCGAGCCAAAAGGTACTCAAATTTTTTCATGCCACGCTGGCGGAGCGATAAGCAGGGGGGGGGGGAGTATTGGGATTTTCCCCCCCTCAATTTTTTTTTTCTTTAAAAAAAAAATCAATTTGGCGCCCCTTTAAAGTCAAGGGTCAATTTGGTGCCCCTTACTTTAAGGTCGGTTTGGCGCCCCCGCCCCCAAGGTCATTTTGGCGCCCCTCAAAGGTCAATTTGGCGCCCCCTTGAGCACCTGCTGTGCCCCAAGGGCCCCCCTCCCCAGAATATGTGCATGCTCTATAATTGGAAACCACTCATCGAGTGTACAGAAAAATCAGAAAATTTTGGCAGTGTCTCCTATAATTTGGGGTACTCCCCTCCCCCTCCCCCATCAATTTTCAAATCCTGGATCCACCACTATGGACTGTAATCAGCTATAGACATAGTTTTAACACAATAAAATGAAATAAACAAAAAACATCAAAAAATATGTGTACATACTCACCAAAAGAAAAAAAACTATAAGAAGTCTTGAAATATAAAATATCTGAAATAAAATAGCAGAATAAAGAAAATAATGAATAAAGAATAACAACTATAATTTACAAAAAAATCAAAATGTTTTATGGAATTAAAAGTATATTCCAAGTATCTTTGCTTATCAAGGAGGTACACAAAATTTGTTTATTTGCTTCTGAAAAAAAAAAGTACATCAATTGGTCTAGTTTTCTCTTTCTCACACTGGGTTTTTACACATCCCACATTTCTTCCATTTTGTTTTAACAATTTTACAACCCTATCAAAGGACTTTTAGTCAAGTTTACTGATATATGAAGAGAAATTAAAAAAAAAATATTATTAACCTACACCGGCAGCCCGGTGGCCATTGGCTCCCGAATACCATGGCGGGCTCCTTAGAAAGTAATTGAAAAAGCCCGGCTGGCTCCCTAAGTTTTTCTAGTATCAGCCACGAAAAACGTAATTTCTATCATTGGATTTTTTTATTACTGAGTACATTTATTCTCTCAGTTATAAAAAACAAGATGAATCCTCGACCGCACGCGGTCGAAATATGCCTCCGCCATTGCTAGATCAGAAATATATCGCACGTTTATCTATTCATTTTGCTTTATAGAATGACATTTTTTATCTTGACCTTTGACCTTGTGACCCCAAACCTAATCGGACCATATTCCAGTGGGGATAGATACTACCCTTAAATTTGAAGTTTGTATCTTAATTGGTTCCTGAGATATCGCAATAACAAACTCAATACATGGATTTTTCAGATCTTGACCTCTATGACCCTTGACCTTTGACTTATATAATCCATAATCTAATCGGATCATCTTCCTGTAGCGGTACATACTACACCTAAGTTTGAAGCTCATATCTGAAATGGTTCTTGAGATATCCCGATAACGAACTCAAAACATAGAATTTCACTACTCAACCTCCGTGACCTTGACCTTTGACCTACATATTCCAAAATCTAATCAGATCATCTTCCTATGGCGGTACTTACTACAACTAAGCTTGTAGCTCATATCTCAAATGGTTCTTGAGATATCGCCATAACGAACTCGATACATAGAATTTCACTACTTGACCTTAGACCTTTGACCTACATGCTCCAAAATCTAATCAGATTGTCTTCCCTTGGTGATACATACTATTCATAAGTTTGAAGTTGATATCTCAAGTGGTTCTTGAGATATCGCGATAACGAGCAGGCGGGACGTACAGACGGACGGACGGACAACCCGAAAACATGATGCCTCCGGCACCAGCTTCGGTGGCAGAGGCATAAAAAGTATCATAACTTTGTCTAATTTTTCGATAGTTGATGAACATTATTAAGACAAAAAAACAGACATGATAAACTTGGGCTCCCTGAAACCCCTGCGGGCTCCTTAAAAAGTGCTGGAGGAGCCCGGCTGGCTCCCTTTAAAAAATGTAAAGGTCAGGCCCTGCTTGACCGGTGCATGGGGTATTTTGAGAAGAGGGAGATAGGGGGTTCTCCTATTATCAGATTTAGCCAATCGTAATAACATGAAGATCCCTTTCCTAAAGATGATTACTCAGATTGGGAACAGGACACTCTATTGATTTTAAATGTCCAATTGTTTGTTAAAATGAAAGTAAAAAGTATTTTCAAGATGATGAAAATGTGTAACTGTAAAGTTTACAGAAGACTCATACCAAATGACGAAGGATTGTAGATCCGACTGATTAAAAAAAACAAAAAAAACTTAAAAGTTAAACCAATCAAGGATTGATTCAATTGTAAACTAAGTTTATATAAGCTACAAAAGGCTTTATCGTCATTCTGTCTCAAGACTTAATACCTTGAATTAAAAAATGTGAAATCAAAAACTGTCATAATCAAAATAAAAAACACACTTTGAATTAGTTTCTATTCATTGTATGGCGAGAGAATAAGGCTAAATATGTACTCAAGCGTATATATATTTCAATATCATTATTAATAAAAAGTCATGATACTCCTTCAGACCTTTTTTTTTTAGTAGATATCAAGTTCCAGAAAGTTACACGCACACAAAAAAAAGTATAGAGTCTAAATTGCGTACAAAAATAATGAGTTAGTGCACGGACAAGGCCAGGGCACTTTCAGTTTTGCAACAAAAAATGACAAGCATATCTTAAAATTATAACACTAAAAAAACATTGATGTTGTTTAATTTAATAAAAGTTTTTATTTCAGTGATCAAAAATATGGAAATTGGATAATGAACAGAATTTCAAACTAATATTTTACTTTGTATTGATATCGAGGTCTAACTTTTAGGTGTGCAGACATAGATTTCAGAGCACTTGTCTTCACTTCATTCATAGACATAGTGCAACCCTAACTATCGACAGCCCCGTTGCCGAAGGCGACGGGGCTGTAGAAGGAATGGAAATTAAACGTTGTGGTCAAAAATCAAAGCTAGAAAAAAGTTACATTTTAGGCATCAGGCCTAGGCCTAAAGATACCTCACTTAAATTTGTTTTATCAGAGGCATCTTTAATGATCCTTTAATTGTTTTTTAGTAACTATGTGTTGGTGACTTACCTAAAATGATGAATATTGACTGACATTCCCAAGACGTCTTGATGATTACACGGAAATCTCCATTCCGGGCTGCATTTCAAAATATCGCGCTGTGACCCTGCGCGCTAGAGCAACCCCAAGTGCGGTGCCTCGCTTTACTTTTCTTGCGCCACATAGATCTATATCGCCATACGTGCACAGGGTCACACCACGATATTTTGAAATGCAGCCCGCATTGGAGATTTTCGGGTAATCACCACCGAAATCCATTTGCGAAAGACGAAAGGAACACAGAATATCCAATTTTAAGCCTAAATTTGGGATCACTATTTGTATTTCCTGCCACCACGACAATATTAATAAGAAGATTTAGGACCAGGTATTATTGCTGCTCTATTAGTTTTATGTGAGTATCGATCTGTATTTATTAAAATTAATGCCTCATTTCGGTCTAACAAGTTAGATACAATCACCACATATGTTCGACCGTCAGTTCCCTAGCGACGGGAACCGACGGTCGAACATACGTGGTGATTGTATAGATCTAGACCAAAATGAGGCATTAATTTTAATAAAGTCTATAAAGTGCAACCCGTGCAAGTTGCTCTCACTCACATGCGATCACTCCCTCACTTCAAACCGACCCTGAGCCATGAACATGGGCACGCCTCGCCTGGCGTGTCCCCGTGTCGTCAGCGTGTCATGCCCATCGATCGTCATCGCACCACAGCCAAGTTCATTTTCAGCACCTGGGCTGGGCCTGGCACTGCATGTTTCATCAAATTTATATATGAACCAGATTTCAAAAGAGGTATATCTTCATTGAACACAATCTTCGATAATTCTCATCACATTCACATCTTAAAATAACACTTAAACTAAATATTTATACAATATCACACTTCATAAAAAACGGGAAGTAAGGAGATTATCATACACACCTTCCTTGAGCTCGCGTGGAGTTCACCTACAGTGCTAATATGCAAATGTTTACGCCAGTACGCTCACCGGCGTTGTACCACGATTGTTGAAATGTTAACAAATGTTTGTGTTTTGAATGGAGGGCAGATCCAGTCCCAATTATTAATAAATAAGAGTCATGATATTTGAATGGTATGAACATGATTAGTTTCCTAATAGTTTAAAATTTGTAAGTTGGCCATGAAAAAAATATTTGGAAATATGCCTACATGCAGCCAGGACCGCATGGATGCAAGCGAGCAGTAAATGTTCAACATGATTTCCTCAATGGTATTAGGAGGGACAACATTAAGAATAGATCCAATTCAAAATTTTAGCATAAAACTGTTGGACATAGCTGCAAAATCCTTAAAATATAAGACATTCAAAGCAGTGGCAGATCCAAGCGCAGGGGACGCCCCCTCCCCCCTATTATTTCAAAACAACTAACTCATCGACTGTATGCCTTCACGTTAACGTTAGTGTTAGAAAATTTCCACGACACTTGCTCTGATGTAAGTTCTATAAGTGAGGCGTAATAAACATAAGTAACCCTAACCTGAACTTAATACCCCAACCCTACATCTTTATACAAAATAAAGCCAGGAGCAACACATCTGCACTCCCCATTGGCGGCGATCCGGGGGGGGGGGGGGGGGGGGGGGGACGTGTCCACCCCCCCTCGATTTTTTTTCAGGGGGATCGTCCCCCCCCCTCGATTTTTAAAGCTTAACATGTAGTTATTAGCTTGTGAAGCTAATAAAGAGGTAAAATGTATGTCAAATACAATGCTAAATGTTCTTGTAAGTCAAAATTTTCAGCTCGCGCTTTGCGCTCGCAAACATTTTCATTCAAATTATTAGTTTCTGCATAATGTGCGAAGTATGCGAATTTTGAGTGTATTATTTTTTCACTTTTGGGCGTTTCCGTGATCCTGGGGGGGGGGACGTGTCCACCCCCCCTCGATTTTTTTTCAGGGGGATCGTCCCCCCCCCCACCGATTTTTAAAGCTTAACATGTAGTTATTAGCTTGGAAGCTAATAAAGAGGTAAAATGTATGTCAAATACAATGCTAAATGTTCTTGTAAGTCAAAATTTCAGCTCGCGCTTTGCTGTTCGCAAACATTTTCATTCAAATTATAGTTTCTGCATAATGTGCGAAGTATGCGAATTTTGAGTGTATTATTTTCACTTTTGGGTGTTTCCGTCCCCCCCCCCCCCCCCCGTGGACATGAAATCGCCGCGCTTGGCACTCCCTGTAATGACTTCTATCACACTCATGATGTATTCACTGCTCTTCTACAAAGCACAAACACCAGACCAATATGTAAATGTAATGTAATGGTATATAGTTCATCTTAAATGTAAAACAACACAAAAGTGTGTTTATATGCCTCAATCTATCTCATTTTGCAAAAACTGCATATAGCCAAATCACACCACTGAAACTGACCCAGAACCGACACCAAACTGAACAAAATATTACATTAACAGGAATGGCAAGCAGGTGGTCTGTTTCACTGGTGCGACTCTGCTAAATAACAAAGAAATGAAAAATTGATTTGCTTCAGTTTTGTTCCTGCATTGTGTGAAAGGAATATGGAACATGACAAAACATTTGCATATTGGTGTTCTTTTCTCTTCCTCACACTTTCACACTCTCTCTCTTTCATCTTCAAATATCAACACAACTAACTATGAACTAGCAGATTCATAATTGACAATAAGAAAAAAAAACAAAAAAACACTACAGTCCACTCCCATTAACATGGGACCAAGGCTATTATGTATATACCTTGTCTGAATGAAACTTTTTTTTTGAGCACCTAGGTTCTGAGACACAAAATCAATGAACAATCGTTATGAAATTTAAATGTTTCTGTGCTTTTTCAGGCATGAGACAGAGAAATTTCAAAAAAAGAGGAAAATTGCTACCAGTGAGGGAGCGTAGCGACGTAACTTCCTGGGTGTGGGTTTGCAATTTTAGGTATAGAAAATTCATGATTTCTTTGGCTGCAACTTCGTCAAATCAATCTCGTGTTCCAAGTCTTTTTATTTATTTATTTTTTTAGAATTTCAAAATCGGCGGAAAAATCATGCCTGTTTTTATAACAGGAGTAGACTGTATAAAATCTGATGTACTGTTTTACCAGAAACCTTCATGAATAGCAAAATTCAATGTTCAGTTTTCACTACTAAATCTTTGCATAAAACATGACAAATATCATGTCATTACAAACATGTATCCTGAGGAACAAAATTACCTTTACAAATCACAATTAGCATGAAAACACCTGGTATTACAGTATTCAATAATTATCCAAAATTGTAAAGAAACAAATAATAAAAAGACACATTTTCCAAACTTTGTATTATTTCATTTGGCTCTTCTGACAAGCCTTGTACTTGACAACTTTCATGTTTCAGATCAGAACTATGTACATTTAGCCAAGTACAATTGTTTCCATCCCATCATTTAACAACAAACCAAAGACAAAAATTATATTTACACAAGGTAAACTTAAATGTAATGATCAACAGCCTACATGTACAAAAGTGATTTCAAAACTCGTATTTAAAAAAAAAAAAAAAAAGTTCGGAATGCTTTACCCTTTCTTCTCTAACCCTTCGGATTATATTTACAAAAACAACTACTCAACAAAAACAGGGAGTTTCATAAAAATGCATATGATTGCAGTAGCCTTAAAAAAACAGGAAGGGGAAAATAGGACAAGTTGGACAATTCTAACTTTTCAAGGGTATACATTTACAGCGTTACATATAGTTGTGAATACCAGTCATCAAATTTTAGTTTCAAAAGCTCCGTCTTCTGTTTGAAAAGCTTTGTGAGTACTGATTAATCTTAAAATCTTTTTAACAATATTATTTTATGTAATACAATAAAATATTACAGATTAATATTCCATGTCCTCCTTTAAGTCCTTAGTTGACATAGTATGGGGCAACTCAACCTACAAAATATCATGAGACCATGAAATTTATGCCAATTATAAAATTTTGCCCACTTTAAAATTTTGCCAACACATGTAGGTGTTGTGACATAATTTCCTGATTAAAATAATACGAACAAACAAAACAGCAAATAGAAGGTGTTAAGTTGATTGTTGATTTAGGCTGTGTCACAATTGAAAAAAATATGTTTTAATAGTACAAGACAAAAGAATGATGTGTTTTATTTTGAACAGAATATTGGATGAAATAATTCAATCTACCTGTATTTAATTTTCGTCAGTAAAGAAAGTCTGTATACATCATATACTAGAAACAGCACAGTTTTTCTGAGCAGTGACTTACAACAAACTTTGGAGTGCTGGTGTACATAAAAATTAAAACAATGTGATTTTCCCGATATTTTGCGTTAATTCATCATTCCTACTTCTTCCAAGATGGGATCAGATGAAATCTAAAATAATTGTTTGATGGAGTACTCCTTAAGAGAACCATATTCACAGTAGTCCATCATCTTGATCATCCATTCTAAACATAAAAGAATGCGTTCAAGCAACGTTCTTGAATCGGGCATATCTATAGATAGGATGTGGTGTTATCATGGTACAACTAACCCTTGACAATATCACCAACGTGAATTACTTTGGTAATCTATCTGGTTCAGTATGTACCCAATCTACTCTATCCTGACCAAAAAGGGATCATAGATACAATGTAATAGACCAGTTTACTAACATATTCAAATTTTATGCACACTATTTAAACAAAATTTGTTTTTGACAACCCGAAAGCTTGCCCGAGGCTTACCTGACATAGCAACAACTAATGTATGCAAACTGGATTCCATGTATTATAGTTCTTTCTTTTATTACAGGTTGTTTAAATATCTTGTTAATATGTCGCCAGGAGTGAAACTGGACTATTGAACAGTCTATCCTCTTAGACATGGCTGTGGCTGTGATTTAATTATGCATCAACTCCTTCCTGCTCCCCTCCAGCTGCAAGCAAGGTGTTATCTTGAAACCTCCTCTTCTTGGCTTGAGCAGATTGGGGTCCATGATGGTCAAAGTCACTATCGCTGCAATTAAAAACAACATCAATAAATCAACTATCAAATCTAATTGATGTATACCAGGGGGCCGTCCTAAGTCTAAGTTCTTGGACAACCCATCGGGAAACGTGGTGTAGAATTAACACATGTTTGAATGGGTTGTCCAAGAACTTAAATTTATGACGGTGTAGTGGTACGGCCCCCAGGGTCCAAAATCAACTTTGAAAGATGTCCATTGTCATGTAAACATAAATAATTACAACTAAGCGCAAATTTGAAAAAAAAAATAAAATAAAAATCTGATTAGAGTTACAGGGCAAGGATGTGTGCAAAGGGTTGCATGTTTTAAATTTGGGGTTCCTGAGCTCAAATCTTGGTGCACATGTATACCTATTGTACCGAGCACCCACCAATGTTGAACATTGGTGTATATACTATACTATATCAACACTGTACAAAGAGATGATTAACTACGCTGGAAATAAAATTTTAAAATCCCAACCTAGCTATTATCAAATCTAATGAATAGTATATCATATCAACAAAAGAGTATAACCTGTGAAATTTTCTTTCTTCTGCCCATTCTCTTTTCTTTCTTTTTTTTTTTTTAAATCCATCTTTCCAGCGACATCTGATATTTGACAAAAGCCAAATGTGATAAAACTTTTCAAAACCCGATAATTGCCACCGGATTTTGTAAAACAAGTCACCTTTTATACCAGATGTTGCATAACATTGCATTCATCAATACCAGTAAAGAGTTGGGGGTAAAATTGTCTTTACACTGAACTAGAAAAAGGCATTAGGGGGGAGGTTCCATTTGAAAGTGTGAAACTTTAAACTATTGTTTTAATACCAATAGCTGAGTGAGAGTTCATCCAACTAAATGGCAGGCCTTTATAGATTATTGAGAATTTATGAGACAAATTGGTAATGGTCATATTCAAACCCGAGTGACACAACATTTGGACTGATAGAAGGGTGCATATCTTTGCACTTGCAGGTTATGAATGGATCATGACTACCATATTATGTATGATGTAGGAGTGGCATGTGTCATTACCAGTTGGATTTAAATTGTACAATTGGTCTTGGAAATTATGATTTTAAAAATGTGTGTGAGTGACACAATAAAAAGACATGGGTTTCTGACCATCACTGGTTATGGTTGGATTTGTGCCCAAGTAGATCTCTAAGGGTACCATAAGTGCTGTGATATGTACATGAATAGTGTACCTCTCTGACATTTATTATCCTTATCAATCATTCCCTCTCTGTGGAAAATGGTCCACCTCAATGTGTCTTGAATGACACGACCAGGGTCTTAACCCTAAAAAGACTGGGGGGGGGGGGCCTCATTCAGCCCCCCCAACATTTTTTGCGATAACTTCACAACGCGGGAAAAAAAATTCACTGAGACTTCATGACAATTTTTTTTCAAGTCTGGCGCAACTTTTGAGACCAAATTTGTGATGCCCGGGTACGCGGTTCCAAAATTACGTAACATTTTGTAACCATGCGTCAGACCCAAAGTTGCTCAAATACGTGATTTTGTGTACAAAAAATCCAATGCAAATTGTGTTTTTAGCCAAAATTCATAATTGTATTATTATTTTCTCTTAACTAATTAAAATCAATTCATTTAACCCTAAAAAGACTGGGGGGGGGGGGCTCATTCAGCCCCCCCTCGACATTTTTCGCGATAACTTCGCAATGCGGCAACAAATTTTGCCGAGACTTCGTGACTATTTTCTTTTAAGTCTCGCGCAACTTTTGAGACCAAATTTGTGATGCCCGGGTACGCGGTTATAATAATAATAATATCATTTTATTTACCCAGGGTAGCCACTTCAGTTCTGACAACTGTTCTCCCAGCGGGCCCTGCATGATGTTATTATTACCCCCAAGCTCCTCGTTAAAAGGCAACTTTAGGTACCATTTTGTAAGTCTTTGGTATGACTCGGCCGGGTTTCGAACTCACGACCTCCCGTTCATGAAAGCAAGAAAGGCTACCTTTTTACGGGCGCTCTAACCGATTGCGCTATCATGTCCGGTTCCGAAATTACATAGATTTTGTAACCGTGCATCAGACCTAAAATTGCTCAAATACGTGATTTTGTGTACAAATCCAATGCAAATTTTGTTTTTAGCCAAAATTCATAAATGTATCATTATTTTCTCTTTTAATGATTAAAATCAATTAATTTAAAGTTGTTTATGATTGAAATAGTGTCACCAATGATTTCCATTGAAAAACATTAAAAAACAAAAAGTCGAAAAACAAAGAAATACATAAGAAATTTTAAAAACAATAGAATACATAAGAAATAAATCTTAATACAGAATTTTTTTTTTACACATGTTTCACCAGAAGCCTACAAAGAGCCTGTAAACCAAAAATTAGCACTTTCAGGGCTTTATTTAATTAAATAAAGGAAATCTTTAAATTTATGCATAACTTAGCATAATTAATTAGTACTGAAATTTTTCAGAGATATGACTCTTCAGTTTTGGAGAGGATGCCATGGGTAACGCGCGTGCCAATTTTTTTCGGCGCGATCGCGCGCTCGATGGCCGAGATCTTGGGGGGGGGGCTGAATGGCCCCCCCCCCCCCCCCCCCCCCCCCCGTCTTTATGTGTGTCAAAATAGCCCAGTCTTTTTAGGGTTAAGGTTGTTTATGATTAAAATAGTGTCACCAATGATTTCCATTGAAAAAACAATATATAACAAAAGGTCGAAAAACAAAGAAATACATAAGAAATTTTAAAAACAATAGAATACATAAGAAAAAAAATCTTGATACAGATTTTTTTTTAAAAACACATTTCACCAGAAGCCTACAAAGAACCTGTAAACAAAAAAAGTATCACTTTTAGAGCTTTATTTAATTAATTAGAGCAAATCTTGGATTTTATGCATAAATTAGCATAATTAATTAGTGATGAAATTTTCCGGAGATTATGACTCTTCAGTTTTGGAGAGGATGCCGTGGGTAACGCGAGTGCCAATTTCGGCACAATCGCGTGCTCAAAGGCCCAGATCTTGGGGGGGGGGGGGGGGGGGGGGGGCTGAATCCCCCCCCCCACAGTCTTTATGTATGTCAAAATAGCCCAGTCTTTTTAGGGTTAAACGCAGCAATTCAAGTAAATAACTAGATCGAAATTACCTGTGTGTATATGCCATGTTAGAGTAGTTCATGATAATTACTTTAACCCTAATCAGACTGGGGTGTTTTGGTAGCTGTCAAGACTAGGGGGGGGGGGGGGAGGGCCATGATGGCCCCCCCCCCAAGATCTCGGCCGCCTATCGCGCGACCGCGCCGAAAATTTGCACGATGGTAATGAGTCATGTAATCTTCAAGACTGCGCTGTTAATTTTTTTCAAAATAATATGAATTTTTTTTATATGAATTAATTATGCTAATTTATGCATGAAATCATACTTTTTGCTCTAATTGAAAAAAATAAAGCTCCTAGAATGCTTATTTTGTGTATTATTATTCCTTATAGCATTCCTAACAATTGTACTAGAAAAAAATTCTTGTTTCAAAATGTATTTCTTATGTATTTTATTGTTTTATGAATTTCTTATGTATTTCTTTGTTTTTTTGACCTTTTGTTTTTCTTTTTTTTTTTAATGCAAAAATCATTTAAGAACCATTTTAAAGCATAAATATGCTAAAATAAATTGATTTCAGCCAATGAAAGTGAAAATAATCATATCTTTATGAATTAGGTGAGAAAACTCAATTTGCATTGACTTTGTACACAAAATTTTTGAGCCAATTTCGGTCTGACGGATATTTCTGAAAATCGTGCAGCATCGTAACGGTACGACCGATTTTTGCGAAAATGGTTTCAAAAGATGCGCGAGACTTGAAAGTAAAAATTCAGCAAGCGGCGCGATCAGAAAATTTCGTGCGGCGGAGTGGTCGCGGAAAATGTTGAGGGGGGGGGGGGCCATGATGGCCTCCCCCGCCCCCCAGTCTGATTAGGGTTAAAGGAGGAGTCCGGGCTGAAATGAAAATTTTTTGTAAAATTAAGTAAAATTAATCAAGCACAACACAGAAAATTTCATCAAAATCGGATGAAAAATAACAAAGTTATGCATTTTTTAGGTATTGACTTTTTTGGGAAAAACAGTTCATGGCAATTTTCTCATTGTCTCATTTGAATATTTGAATATTCAAATGAGCAAACTGATGATGTCACAGTCCCCCTACTTCTTGTGTATTTTATTATATGAAATCCTATTTATCTCATTTTTTCATATATTGCCTATACAGAAAATCTGTCCCTCATACTGAAATAAGTAAAAGCACTTTTGACCTTGAACATTCCACAAGGATTAATCCCTCTTTTTATGTCCTTGGGGCAGAAAATCTTGATAATTGGTATTTCATACAATAAAATACAAAGAAAGTAGGGGGACTGAGACATCATCAGTTTGCCAATTTGAAGAACTGTTTCCTAAAAAATTCAAAACCTAAGAAAATTCATAACTTTGCTATTTCTTATCCGATTTTGATGAAATTTTCAGTGTTGTGTTTTTTCGATTTTACTTTATTTTTCTAATAATGCAAACTCCAGCCCGGATGAGTCCTTTAAGCAAAAAAAATCTGAAAAAAGTGACTAGACATAAGAATAAGAGGCATGTAAAGCACCATAGTCCCATATGTGCAAATTCCTGTTTGATCAATTATTCAGCGTAAGAAAACTGGATCACATAATGTTTAAACTTGGTTCAAATTTGTTCAAAATAATTGGTTGTATTGTAAAGAAGCCTTTGTGTTGATTACAGATCCTAATTTGCATTTTCAAAGGCACAGCGCCACATTAAAATTTAAGCTAAATGTCCCACTTAGTTTGAATATGACCTAATATATATTTGAGACACATTAGAAAAGCTATATGTTCAAGATGTACCAAAATGTGTGCCCTATGCTTTCCCTAGGCCTTGTGTTCAATTAATAACTAATGTACAGATCTCACTGTATTAATTTATTTGACTTTGATATAACAAAGTTGGATTATAAGAAAATACAGACTACTCTCTTTATAACCTGGGCCCCGTTGCATAAATAGTTACTACTATAGTCTCTTTGCCATCAATGGTAACTACCCTGATAACATTGCTAAACAGCAAATCAAAATGCAGTATTTCATCATTTACCTACCATTGATGGCAAACTCACTATAATAGTAACTCTTTATGCAACGGGACACAGGTGCTGGAAACAAGAGATGAATGTGTAGTAACAAAATCTTGTTACACAACACATTAACAAGTGAATTGTCTCATTATAATGAGAGTCGACTGTAATCATGAAATTATTTAGTACCGTTTGTATGCACCACCACCAGCAGCACCCTTGTTCCTCTCAGTGGAGATGCACAGATCTGTGGGGGAGAAAGAAGAGCTACTAAATCATCTATTTCATGCTAACATTTTAATTTACTAAGTAATGGGACAGGTACATATTTAGAAAGATTCATGGAGGATAAAATGCAACTCTGTATCGTAACAGCTTTTAACGAGATGTTAAACACATCCAGATCTACATGTAAAAGTGGACAAAGCAAAATCCTGACAATTATGTTGCAGGGGTATTGAGCAGTTCACTACTAAAAGTTATTAAAATCTATGAATATTTACTACCTGGGACAAAGAAATGAAGTATTAAAACAGCCTGTTATTATTAAAGAACGACCTATAATATTTATAATTCAGTTTGCAAGTACATTAGTTGTTACTATGTTAGGCAAGCTTTTGAGTTGACCAGGTAAAAAACTACATACAATGTAGTCTCAATTTATGTATTTTTTTTAATTTTTTTAATTTTAAACATTTTTCCAACTTTGTAGTTTTTCTGTATACAAATGTAAACTCTTGTAGATCTTGCCAATATTACCAGGTATCACAGAGCATTGCTATCATTCAAATATTCTCTATTACCCATTTTCTGTGATCCAAAAATCAAGCCATTCTCCTCTGCAACCGCATGATCTGCCTCCGCTTTGGACGTGAACTGGATAAAAGCAAATCCTTTGTGTAGCGAGATGGCCGTGATGTTACCATACTTGATGAACCTATGGTATAGCTGCATCCTGTCGGTAACTTCTCTAGGGTTGAGGTTTCCTACAAACAGCCTTGAGATCTTGGAATTATGGTCAGTGCTGTTGGTGTTGTTACTGATTTCAAATCCCATGTTTGGTGGCTGCTGCTGGTACCCCAGCCCAACGTAGCCTCCGCCGGATCCATGATATGGGTGGTTCATGCCAACTTTGTTGGGATAGACTTGAGGAAAAAAAAAACATGGGGCAATAAAAGTTAAAGCTGGTGTATAGTGTTGGGAGAAGGAAAAATTTAATTTGGACTCACAGTTAGATAATATGAAAGACTGAATTCTATAACTGTAACAAAGAAAGTTATATTACATGGAATCTCGTTTTAATGTTTTTATTTCACGATATTATAGTATAAAAAAGATAAGTCGGGGATCCGACTCATCTTTGTGTGCGCTAGGCGTTCACGTGGAAAACCAATGGGGATTCTCTTGTGTGGGTGATACACACAGATCGCTACGCTCGATTCATGCGGGAAGTTCGGGGGACTGGACAACCCAGCAAAGGTCTCAAAAACCGTTACAAATTGTGTTTGGATTCAAACATTTCACTGAAATTCACCGGAAATCGTGAAAGGAATATCACAAAATCTCTCACACATGTCTTTTAGTGCAATGTGAACAACATGAGACTATATTTAATCGGTTTTATGCCGATTTTTTTGTTGTTACCAAAACTATACACCAGGTTTAAGAGGAACATATCGGACATTCCAATGGAACTGCGGTCCCATGCACTTCCATACACTGTCAGATACAGAATTACAGTTGATCATTTTTTTTTTTTCAATTATGAAGATTTGTTTTTTCTATTACCGTCGGGACATGAAATGGATTGTTCAAAGACAAAAGAAAGAAACGTGACAATCCTCTCAGAGTCATAAGGAGGCAATGACTTTTCTGAAAATTTAATCGGATTTTACGCCAACTTGTCTGAAATTTCTGCCTATTTTCAAAGATCGTTCAGTTATTTTAAAAACCGCTATAAAACTAAACTATAGTTTAAATTGGCAGGTATTCGAGACAAGTTATTAACATAATGGATCAATTATTTTCTTTCTTTTCAGTTTACAGAAATAATGAAGGAAAAAATTGTTGGTACAGTAAAATAATAACAAAATTAAATATAACATTTATTTGAAAATGGTTCAGGAACTCTTCAAGATACAAAAAAGATAAAGGATGGCGATTGAAAGGATAGGGCATAGCGTAATGGCATCACTAAACAAACTGTCAAACTGAGGGGGGTTTTCTTGAGCAGGCAAACCTTTTCATGTGTGAACAATCCTAAACCACCCCCCCCCAAAAAAACCACTTCCCCCCCCAAAAAAAAAAAAAAAAAAAAAAAAAATTAAATGAATAAAATAAATAAATGAATAAATAAATCAATAATAAATAAATAAAATATATAAACAAATAAACAAATAAGAAATAATAATAAAATTAAATAAATAAGGTCTACATACCATTACCACCAAAGTTATCTTGATACCTCCTCTTCTTAGCCTGAGCATGTTGATTAAAGTCACCTTCACTACAATTAAAACAACATCAATAAATAAACTATTAATTATACTACATGTACCAAGGTCCAACATCAACTTTGAATAGGTTCAGACTCAAAGCCATGTAACCTAAATAATTACCAAATGCAAGTTTTAAAGAACGATTTTAATTGGTTCCTTTGAGCAAGATTTGCGTTCATCAAGGTTCCTCATTGGTTACTATAAAATTTGCAATATTGTTCTCAACTTTTAATGTTATTGTTACATGGCAAGGATCATACACTTTAAGATTTGTGTGCATAGGGGGTGCCTGTTAAAAACTTGGGGGTCCCTGAGCTCAAATGTGGGTGCCCATGTGTACCTGTTGTACCAAGCATCATCAATGTTGAACCATGTATAAATGCATATAAAGCACAAGAAATATTCTTTCCTCTGCCCATTTCCCCTAATTTTTTTTTCTTCATTCTTGCTTTAACCCTGTAAGGGTAGGGGATGGTCATGTCGCAGATTCTTTTTTATTTTATTTATATAATCGGGTTTGACTGTAATTACGAAATTATTTACTATCGTTTGGCTCCACCACCACCACCACCACCACCACCAGCCTTGTTCCTCTCAGTGGAAATGCAGATATCTGTGGAGGAGAAAGAAAAGCTTTTAAACTACTTTGAAATTGAAATATTTTTCATTTTATTACAATCTAATAATTACCATTTTCATTCACTAAGTAATGAGACATACATGTATTTACAATGATTCATAGGGGATACAATGCAAACGTTATGATATCAGCTTTTAACTAGATGTTATTAGACTATATACAATAGATCTACATGTCAAAGTAGACAAGGCAAAAATCCTGACCATGTTGCCAAGGTTATAGACTGTTCACTATGAGATTTTCAAACAACCCGTTTTTAAAGAACTACAATATTTGGAATTTGGACATTACATTTGTAGTTGTTACTTAGTTGGGAAAGCCCTCAGGAAGCTTTTTTGTTGTCAAGAACAACTTTTGTTTATAAAATAGTATACACAAAATTTGCTGGATCAGTCTACATCATTATTCTTTGATTTAAAAAGATCAGAAGAGCTGTGAGGTTGGTACTTTTTTCTAGTTTCTACCATGAATGCATGTCAGCTTTATACTGCTGCCTAGACATGTTACATATCATTTTCTTTCCTCATCCTTTCCATCTTCTTAGGTTTTGGGTGAAAGAGAGGGGAAAAATGAAACGGGTCAGCTTAGAGCTATCCTTGAAAAAAGGTGTGTACACATGTAGAAAAACAATGTGTGTACAAATGTACACTCGGGTAGATCAGCCAACCAGGCACCACACGGCATTGCTATAATTCAAACATTCTTTGTTACCCATTTTTTGTGATCCAAAATTCAAGCCATTCTCCTCTGCAACTGCATGATCTGCCTCGGCTTTGGACGTGAACTGGATAAAAGCGAATCCTTTGTGTAGCGAGATGGCCGTGATGTTACCGTACTTGACGAACCTATGGTATAGCTGCATCCTGTCGGTGACTTCTCTGGGGTTGAGGTTTCCTACAAATATCCTCGAGATCTTGGAATTATGGTCAGTGCTGTTGGTGTTGTTACTGATTTCAAATCCCATGTTTGGTGGCTGCTGCTGGTAGCCCATGCCGACGTAGCCTCCGCCGAATCCATGATGATAGGGGTGGTTCATGGTAACTTTCTTGGGAAGGATTTTGTCAAAAAGCTAAAAAAAAAATAAAAAAAAATATGGGGCAAAAAAAGTAATAGGGACATTTCGGACACACTAATGGAACTGCAGTCCGACGCATTTCCACACATTGTGAGATACAGAATTATGGTTGATATCATTAAAAAAAAAAAAAAAAAATCTTTTTTACCGATGGGACATGAAATGGGTTGTACAAAGACAGCAGAAAGATAGGTGACAATCCTCCCAGAAACATAAGCAGGCAATGGCTTTTCTGAAAATTTAATTGGACGTTACGCCAACTTGCCCAACATTTCTGCCTGTTTTTGAAGATCGTTCAGTTATTTTGAAGAAACCTGCTATACTTTTAAATTGGCAGGTATTTGGGACAAGTTAAAAACATAATGGATCAATTTTTTTCTTTCTACAATAATACGGAGGGGGGAAATTGTTGGTTCAATAAAATAACAAAAAAGTGGAGATTTATTTTTTTAAATGGTCCAGAAACTCCTCAATCAAAGGCAGTTAAGAACAACAAAGATACAAAAAAGTAAAAAAAAAAAATTAAGGATGCCGACTGAAAAATTCCAGGCATTACATGTATGAACCCAGCTGAATGAACCAATGGAAAATTTTGATCACCATCAAAAGAAAGAAAGAAAAAAATCTCTACATTCACCAAAATTATAATTGCATAAAACACACTCATCATGAACATGTATCACTCCTTTCTCTTTTAACAACTGATCCCCGATGACAAATTGGTCCCCATCTATGTACATTTGTAAGCAGGGAGTTGGGAGGTTCCCTGATGTAAAGTACCCTACACAGTCCATATCACATAAAATTTCATGGCATTCTCCCTTTTCACAATGTATGGGTACATGTAGTGATGTCTTCTTTAAACTTGAGCTTTCACACATTGTGGCTGTATAAAATTTTGATGAAAAAAATTTACGGTGAATAAACACATCCCTCAAAATTTATAACCTTTTCATTGGACCTAGTCACATGCACACAACGCAGGGTCAATATACAGAAAAATAGCAATTTTGGCGAGTGCAATGTCTTGCGTCCTTTGTCAAAAGCACTGGACCAATGTATATTTATCATGCGCTGTGTGCAAACTAGAGCTTGACACATGATCATATGTACTATTGGCCAAATGCCTGCTGGGAATTGTAATGCAACTCATCGTGCATTCATTGTCATACTTAATAGCGTCTCTCAACCGATATATTATATTAGCTGGAAGTTGTGTACATGTGACTGGCACATCATAAACACAAAGCATAAGAGAAGAATTGACAATCTGCATCCACATTTCTTGCTTCAATACATCTCTCATCACAACCGCCATACACTTTTCTGTTTTCACATCTGCATGTCTAAATTTTAGAAACCAGAAATGTATGCATCACATACACATCAGCAGAAAGCAAAAATCATCACTGAAAAATATGAATTCATGTCTGGTGCAGTCCATCAAAAAGTAAAATCAAATATAATTCTTGCCAATTTGAGGAACAAAAAGTGATCTATTAAAGGACTCATCCGGGCTGGAGTTAGCATTATAAGAAAAATAAAGTAAAATCGAAAAAGCACAACACTGAAAATTTCATCAAAATCGGATAAGAAATAGTAAAGTTATGAATTTTCTGAAGTTTTGAATTTTTTAGGAAACAGTTCTTCAAATTGGCAAACTGATGATGTCTCAGTCCCCCTACTTTCTTTGTTTTTTATTGTATGAAATACCAATTATCAAGATTTTCTGCCCCCAGGACATAAAAACACAGATTAATCCTTGTGGAATGCTCAAGGTCACAAGTGCTTTTACTTATTTCAGTATGAGGGTCAGATTTTCTGTATATGCTATATATGAAAAAATGAGATAAATAGGATTTCATATAATAAAATACACAAGAAGTAGGGGGACTGTGACATCATCAGTTTGTTCATTTGAATATTCAAATATTCAAATGAGACAATGAGACAATTGCCAAGAACTGTTTTACAAAAAAAAAATCACGACCTAAAAAATGCATAACTTTGTTATTTTTCATCCGATTTTGATGAAATTTTCTGTGTTGTGCTTGATGAATTTTACTTAATTTTTCAAAACTTTTTCATTTCAGCCCGGACTCCTCCTTTAAGGACTTATAGAAATCTTGTACCTCTATAAATCCACTACTGGAAATCCACCATGACATCAAGTTGGGTTTCAATAAATGCAGCAAATAGCAAATAGGACAGTACTACAGACCACAGAATGTTTGATGGAAATATCATAAAGGAGAACAAAAGTACTTAATTTTTTTTAATGCAAATTGACAACTCTGTAGCCTAAGTCACTTGTGAGGTGCTGTTGCATTTGTTGTACTAAAAATTACAGCATCTGATAAAGGAAATCATAAAATACATTATGGGAAGTACTTCCTCCATCAACCAAAATTGCTAATCAAATTTAAGAAGTAAATTATTCCCTGCTTTGTCAGGTTGTTGTCAAATATTCACTAATTCACTATTCATCATTTCTTTATCTCCCGTTTTATCAAAACCCACTGATTATCAAGGCGGACTTTCCATCGTGGAAACGAAAAATATCGGCAAAATATTTTGTTTGTACACCACAGTTGTCAAACATACATTTTATGTACCATCTACAATACATAAAGAAATGTAAATTCTGAATTATTGATTGAAAGGGAAAATATTGGGCCAATTCTGAGAGGCAAACTCTAGGATTAATGGGCAAAATTTCATGAAAATGTGCAAGGCAGATATTATGATTTGCCAACTTTGCTTTGTCTGGGTCTTGAGGTGATACATAAGTAAAACCTATGGGGTCATGTTAAATTATCAGGGCATTTATAACAAATTTTAGAATTTACTCTCACAAAAAATAATAGTATCGTGTATCAAATTATGGATTGGATTTCATTCTTCTTCTTCTTCTTGTTCTTCCTCCACTAGTTTTTAAATAATGTATCATTTTTCTTTTTAATGCCTGAAACAAAATTAAGAAAAACACTCCTAAAAATCTTTGCTTTAAAACTGTTTCTAGAAATTCAAAAAAAAAAGTGAAAAAGTACTTACCAAAAAGAAAAAGTGAGCGGTCTTTCAAAATTCAAAAATATCACCACTCTGAAAAATGCATGAAAAAAACAAAAAAGAAAAGGATTAGAATTGCAAATAGACAAAATGAAAAGTAACAGATGACAATTTCAACCAATTATAGGTGTACAGGTAGTACTATGTATTTTAATGAATAAGTGAATATATTATCAATATTTGGCATCATAGCACGGCTGGTACATAGAGTGGTAGATTTACCAGACAACTGAAGAATGAGTCGTAATGTACACGTGTACCACCACCTCGACTGTGAAAATTATCTAGCAACAGGTTTAGTGCCTCTTTAAGATTTTGATGTTCACAACTATGAAGTTCTTCTATAATTTTGTGCAAAAACATTTTAAAAATCATAATGCTGATCGTATCGCATATACACAATATCAACTTTAATATAAAAATAATAAGCATGTTAAGACATTAGCTAAAATTGCAGAGGCTACATGTAATTCGTTCAAAAAATTTGTGAACCAGCTTACTGTTTCAATCATCAATGTCACCAAAATTATAACCCCCAAAAAGAAAAGAAACTGTTTTACTTTCAGTTTATTCTTTTATTTTACACTATTTATGAACATGGATGTTCATAATTATTCAGTTCAAATTCAATCATTTTCTTTTCCAATTTGCATGACCGAGATTCACTTAAATCAAACCAGCATCATAAAAATTCGATCTTGATCTTCTAGATCTAGAAAATCTCAATGTTCAATTTTCTCTTCTACAGTTACATGTAGTCAACTGTCTCATCGATGAGTCATGACATATCGACATTGACAGTAAAATTTGTTCCGAAATTTGAATTGGGAATGAGAGTCAACAGTCAAGCCACATCATCATCATAGTTCATATATTACAACAAAATGAAAGTAGATCTAGACTAGAGATCTAGACACATTTTCTCCAGCGAAAATAAATTCCCAAATTATACGAGCTGTCTATCTGGTCGCTCCTCCATATATTCAATCCCGTCCAGCATCTCTGCTTCCTTCCAAGTCTCGGCGTCGAAACCCCGCCCAGCTCAGCCGGCCCGGGCCCTAGCGATATGCACGCCAGGCCAGCATGCAGTGCTAGCAGGGTGGGCACGTGGAGCGTAGCATGACAGGCACAGCTACAGTATTGCACAGGGCCCATTGCATTGCATTGGCCATCCCACGCCACATGCACAAGACCGCATTGGCAACAAAAACTACACACTTGTTCACAAATTTACTGTCATTTGTTTTGAAATTTAAGCAAAGCAAGTGATCCACTTTCACAAATTATGATACTTCAGATTTTCAGCAATAAAACTCACTAATAATAAATATCCAAAGATGTGAATCTTCAGCAAAATTGGTGTTTCAATGTTGATTTTAGTCAAGGTCCCGTTGATTGAAGATGGTGAATTCGGGAATTCGGCTGATAATTAAAGCGCAACTTGCGCATGCGCGCGCATGATCTACACGATAATTATTATCGATACCATTCCAATTTCTTTCAACAAAAATCGCTGATTTCGGGGATACGGTGAGGGGGCGGGGGGGGGGGGGGGTTAACGACGTGTATCCTCCACGAGTGGTTGTCTAAAATGATGAGAAGTTAACAATAAACTTTTTTCTCCACTTTCCATGACGTGTCTATTTTTGTATGACAGAAAAGGAAAATTAAAATTGGATCACTTTAGGTCTATGAGAGTCAGATTGAGTCTTTCGTGTCCCGAAGGCAAAACACGACAAAGTTTGGACTGGAATAAATTCTCTGTGAATCTAATTTACAAGATCAATAATACAGTTGAGGTGAGAAAATCGTTTCGAGATTCTTAACATCGAAGAAAATCCAACAGACATGTATGAGATATTCAGCCGTGGAAGCAACAAGGCGTGCAATGATGGCCTGGTACCCAGGAAAAACACACACTAAAAGAGAGCTGTACTCCAAACACCCAGACGTGACTGAGGCAAGAGAAAAAATGAAGGAGGCTAGTCAAAAATTCACCTCGACAGGCTTAGAGGAAGACAACATACTCTTGAAGGAGGCTAAGGAAAAGTGTATGAAACATATACACATTGAAGAGAAAGGACGTGAGGGAGAAAATAGGACAGAAACAGAATGTCAATGGTGCTGGCCAGTATGGAGAGGCTTGGAGAGTAATTAATGAGATCCACCGAAGGAAAACATCAAAGAAGGCCAGGTTGCTGGGCAAGTCCAGAGGAGAGAGTGCGAGTACCTGTATAACCACTTTCAGAAGTTGCTAGCACACCAGCACATACACCGGACACATGACGAGGAATAGTACCTAACTGTTTTTGAAGACCTCGGAATAGAAGATGGTCCCTTCACAAAAGGAGAATATGAAAAGGCAAAGTCTTCTTTTGAGGCAAGGCAAGAGTGCAGGCCAGATACATCCCCCCTGAGGTATTTAAGAGCTGTGATCTGGACGATGTTGTCATCAAAATATGTAACAAGGTGTTGATAGAGAACAAGAAACCTCAGCAGTGGTCACTCTCTAACATCATTACCAGTTCCCCAAGAAGGGTAATCTCTCCAATACCGATAACTACAGAGAATCAGCTTGACGTGTATCATGCAAGTTATTCAACGCATTGAATACTCAATCCGGATAAGAGAAGCTATTGATCCAGAACTGAGAATCAATCAGAACGGATTTAGGCGAGGTAGAACCAGGTTGCTCAAATCTGGCTCTTAGACGGCATCATCGAAGAGGTAAAGCTGAACAACCTAGTCTGCGGGTGCTGACATTTGTTGACTTCAAAAGCTTTCGATTTCAAATCCATCCAAGAAGATTGATTGAAAAATACTAAAAGCCTACGGTATACCACCAAATCTACTAAATGCAATTAACAACATGTACACTAACACAAGGGCTAAAGTTGTAACACCAGATGAGAGACGGAAGAATTTAACATTTCTCGCAGGAGTCCTGCAAGGAGATACTCTTTGCACCCTTCCTCTTTATTATAGTTCTCGACTATGCTCTGAGACAGGCTACAGATGGTCCAGGAGCCGAGCTTGGATTATTGTAACTCCAAGAAGATCTAGAAGAGTCCAAGCAGTCAGAATTACAGATTTTAGATTTTGCTGACGACATCTGCCTGTTAAGCAATCAGATCGACGGTAGGCTCACAACTTCTGCAAGGATAGAAGTAGAATGTAGCAAGGTTGGGCTGGGACTTAACTCCAGAAAAACAGAGTTTATGACATACAATGTACCAGAACATGACTCACTGAGGACAAGGTCAAGTAATGCCCTAAAAGAGGTAGAGGACTTTAAATACCTGGGATCATGGGTAAATTCAACCGAAACTGATGTCAAGATCGGCAGGAGGGCAATAGCCTGGAAAGCTCTCAATAAATAAGAGTGCAGTGTGTCTGGAAGTCTCCACTTGTCCCGAGGTATTCAAACTAGGCTTCTTCATTGAACTGTGGAAACAATACTGCTGTACGGCTGTGAGCATGGACAGTCACCCCAAAGCTGTGAGAAGTCTCTTAATGGGTGTTACACAAGAATGCTCAGAACGGTGCTCAACATCAACTGGAGACAACACATACAAACAAGACGCTCTATTGGAAAACTACCCAAAATAGGTGACAAGATAGCGACAAGAAGAATGCAGCTTGCTGTCATTGTTTTCGACACCCAGAGTTGGCCGCCAGCAGTTCTCATCCTTTGGAGCCACGCATGGACGTCGGGGGCGTGGTAGAAAACGCAAGACATACCTAGACATCATGAAATCGGATGCTGGGTGTTGGAAAACAGAAAGAACTGCATGCACAACAGGGATAACTGGAGGATTCGTACTAGGTCTCGGCAGTCTAGCCGACCTGGTAGGTAGGTAGGTACTTTAGGCCTATAGTCATCTAAATCCAAGCACACTAATTATGATACCCCCAGGGATTTGTTCCTGGTATAACAAATTAAAGATCGTACAGTATATAGGCACAACCTTTAAAAAAAAAACACCACCAAAGGGGAAAAAAGACAGAGAGAGAGAGGGAGATCGAGAGAGAGAGAGAGAGAGAGAGAGAGAGATTGAAGATCGAGTTTCATTCTTTTAGCCTCTCGTCTCTTTTTATAACTAAAATGAAAACAACAGTAGACTCTTGGTCATCACTTGGAGAAAAGAGAAACATAATTTCTGCGCCTCTGGATAGTTTTGACTATACAGTGTGTTCCTAAAAAAAGGTAATCGAAGTTCAAAGGTCAGTCATTTCAGAAGTATATGATTTATTTTTGTAATTTGTTTACTAAACTACTAAGTAACTCATGAGCTTTAATTTGAGACATTGCTTACGTCCAAACTGTAATGGGTCACAGAGTTAGGGTCCTTTGAAGGTGATAGGTACAAAACCCATTTTTTCAAAGTTTTCCGTTTTTAGGGTATGAAACCAATTTTTTTATAAATTGTTGGTTTCATAGTTTTGAGGGGTTTTGTCACACAAAGTTTCAATGAAATGCAATCTCATTTGTCAAAGGACCTATCTCTTGAGTCGTGGAGACGTCGTGGTGACGTCTCCTGAGACTTCAGGGCGTCGAGGGAAAATGGAACAAAAGTCAATCATGTTCAATCATTTAGTAGACCTCTTTAAAACGCTAGCAAGTCAAAATTATTCAACCGTTCGATTCCTTTTAATCGTTAGCAAGTTCCGACAACGTCTCTGCGACGTCGTGGATACTAAAGGGACGTCGCGGCAACCCCGCAAAGACGTCACAGAGACTTGATCGCGTATTAAAGAAGTCTACTAAAAGATTGGACATGTTTGACATTTGTTTGATTTTTCTCGCGACTTCCTGCAGAATCAGGAGACGTCGCGGCGATCCGTCTGCGAGACTCCAGAGACTCATAATCGAAAACCCATGTAATTGCCAGTGAGATAGGTCCTTTGACAAATGAGATTGCATTTCATTGAAACTTTGTGCGACAAAAACCCCAAAAACTATGAAACCAAAATTTTATAAAAAGTTGGTTTCATACCCTAAAAACGAAAAACTTGGAAAAAATGAGTTTTGTACCTATCACCTTCAAATGACCCTAACTCTGTGACCCATTACAGTTTAGAAGTAAGCAATATCTCAAATTCAAGCTGATGAGTTACTTAGTAGTTTAGTACTAAGTATACTTTTAAAATGACTGACCTTTGAAGTTCGATTACCTTTTTTTAGGAACACACTGTAGATCGACGTAAATACTCAATTTATTGTCGTATATATCTGTCAGGCCAGTCTGATATATTCTGTTCTTGATTTTCTTTCCGATAAATTATAGTACAACTCCCCAACCCGCGCCCACTAATGAAACTTTCCCTCAATAATAGCTCTATGGTCCTGCCCCCCCCCCCCCTCCAAATATCCAGAGGTGGCCCAAATTATTAGAACACTGCCCGAAGCTACACAAAGTCTATGGGATTTTCAATGTCCTATAATACATTTTCCGAAGTAAGTTTAAGGATAACTTTTTGGTGCCGACAGCTTTCATGTCTTTATAGCACAGAGTCTCATGCACCTTTTGATACCAAATTTATATAGTTTCGACCATCAGGTAAATACGCAACTTTAAGAATGGTTGCGCTATGCGCTTTCAAATTTCCCATAGACCTGTGTATTAAACATGTATAGTGCAAATGCAATGAAACGTGAAATGCCAATTACATAATTATGCCGATGACGTGTGAAACTTTGCAGGCTTATTCATTCTTACATTCCCCAATTAAATGCCAAGTTTAAGAAAATTTGGTCTCATGGGGAGGGGTTGGACTGGCCCCAACCCCTGGTCGTGAGATAGCAAAGTAACCCTGCCAATATAAGATTAAGATTATTTTTTCATGAAATAAATAAATGTACTTATAAATACATATATTTCAACAAAAAAAAAAATCATGAGCAATTAAAATATGGTGAAAAAGTAAGGTTCATTGGATAGGGGGGGGGGGGGACTTAAAAGGAAGGTCTAGAACCAAAATAAGTTGCTTTTATAAGAAGCAGAAAAATTAGAAAAACAGATTAAAACAAGTTTGAAGAAAATCGGACTAATAAAAGAAAGTTATGAGTATCTTTATGATGCACAAAAAAATTGATCGCTACACCAAATTGGCAACACCTGTGATGTCATAGGGGCACAACTTGCCATGCATTTTCTATATTGTTTTGTGATAAATTTTCACTTTATTTGTTAAGAAACTGTTTTCCTCATAACTTTGGCCAGGATATATTGATGGCAATATGTTATTGCATCTACGTATTTTCATAAAAGAGGATTATAATGACATTTCAAAAGAAAATTGATATTTTTCATGAAATTCAACAATAACGAATATCTTTTTTCTATACTGAAAACCTACTTAAAATCTCTATTTTTGTATTACTAGATGGGGTGCTGATTTTACAATATATGTATAGATGCAATAGCATATTACCATCAATTATCTTGGCCAAAGTTATGAGGAAAACAGTTTCTTAACAAATAAAGTGAAAATTTATCATAAAATCATATAAAAAATGCATGCATAGAAAGTTGTGCCCCTGTGACATCACAGCTTTGTGACAGTGTTGCCAATTTGGTATAGCGATCAAATTTTTGTGCAGTTTATATAATTTCATAACGTTCTGCTTTTTATAAAAGCAACTCATTTTGGGTCCAGAACGTCCCTTTAAACAGGGGCTCCGAATTAAAAATTTGGGGCCCCTCAAAAATAATTAAAAAATCCTTACATAATAATGTTACTTCTTCACCCTACCTTATTATGAATGCCATTTTTTACATCCTCAGGAAATTTCCTTTTAGAAAATAATTTTGGAGGGAGAGGCTTAAAATTTTTAACGTTATATGACACTTTGATCCTGATAGGGGCAAGATTTTTCAATTGGTGGCGTTGCCAAAAAAGGGCGACTTGGGGGCGTGTTCCCAACGCATGGCGATGGGAATTTTATGTAGTTTAATTAACTGGCCCCTAGGAAGACCAGCAGCAACATTATTAGTTGCAGCTGAAATGGGCTACCAGCCGTATTTTAATCTTGATATATGTTTATATTTCATATGTAATTGTATATGATTTTTATTATACGGAAATAAAACCAAACCAACCAACAAATGTTATTTAGTTTTTAAAGCATAACATGATGACTTTCGGAGAAGTTCCAACCATTTTATAGGTATTAATGGTCAACTGAATGAAAATAACTAAAATCATATAAATATGCTTGCGGTGTTCTAATATTTTGGCCACCACTGTATAGCGGACGCCGTCTCTAGCTTCCCCTTTTATATTTTCTTAAGATCCCCCTTTTTATTTCAAGGATTTGGGCCAAAAATGGGCAGGGAGGTTTGGCCAGTAGAGTTGGGGATTATAATGTGACCATATTTTGTCGGGTGGACCAGCCCATAGTGCACCAACCCAAAATTTTGAAGGAAAGAAAGTGCCAAAAATTAGGTAATGTCGGCCTCAGTTGGTCGACCCCGGCCCCTGCGTAAAAAAAAAAAAAGGATATGGGGGGGGGGGGGCAACGCTCCTATATAGTTGGGCGCATATCCAAGGGGGTTGGTCTGACTTCCCCCCTCCCCATCACTGAGAGAGAGAAAAAAAAATCCGTCGTGAGGTATAACAAAGAAAGAAAAGGATGTAGTGGCCTCGGCCATTTCAGTCCGCCTCCGGCCTCCTCCAGTGGTTTGTTTCAGAGTTTAGGAGCTATAAGCCAAAGCATGCTGAAAGCGTTATGTTTTTTTGTTTGTTTGTTTGTTTGTTTTTTTTTATTGGGGCATTCTTTTTCAATTACAACCTAACCATAAATATTCCTTTGCGGCTCAACACACAAAAGGCCACAGTCATTGTGCCGCAACCTCCCGACAATATCGTTTCAGAAATTTGCCTCCATCAACAGAGGCCCTATTTGTTTGTCTTTGAAAAGACATAATAAGGTTATACAAAAAAACGATAATAATTAAGGAAGCATTTCTTATTATCAAGCAATGCCCGGCCCCTTACCGAGTTTTTATGAATTCAAAAAGTTTTTTGCATAAACAATTATCCTTCCAGAAATTTGCCTCCAGCAACATAGGTTTTTTTGGTTTGATTAGGAAAATACATAATAAGGTTAAAAGAACAAAAGAAAATAGATAAGCATTTCTTTTTATCAAGAATGCCCCTTTTTCCAAAAAAAAAGATTGTCAATGGAAATTTTATGAAGTTTCAAAGTTTCCTAATTTTTATTCACTCATATTACGATTTTTTAATATGAAAAAGGGCCCGTTTCTAGGTTAGGGTGTCTGAAAAAAAATTTGGTACTGTTCGCACCCCTTTGCCCCCCCCCCCCCCCCCCCCCCCCCCCCCCCCCCCCCCCCCCCCGCCCGGTTCCCGAACCAGTCACACCCCTGCATCAGTAGTTATCACTATGATCAGTGGTAGTTATCAGTCATGGACAAAGATGTATAGTATAGGGTGAAGATAAAAGAAACAATATTTTTTTCAAAGATACCGTAGTTTATATCGTATCACAGAATTGGTCGATGATTTCAAGATGACATTGTGTACGTTTTGTCTGGTCATATACTTATAAATTCATCGACCATATTTTAAAACTCCGCATAACCATGCAATAGCGCTACTATATTCTGCTGAAAATTGATCACACAAGTCACAAGTACAACTCCACTCGTGATATTGCAAAAGCTAAGGTAAACAGACAAAATGGAAACGGCCAGGCTGAATAAAAGTAACAAAAACCAGACATCGATGAGATCTATTCTTACAGCTTTCGGGGGTGAGTTACAGTGGTCATTATTTGGCATATTTTTGGTAAAAAGGACTTTGATTTGACAACCTTTCCTTCCATTTTTCCAAGGAACTTTCACAGCCTGAGGCTGAGCTGAGCTGAGTGAAGACAGTAGATCACTTAATGATGCAGAGAGAGCTCTCATCAATTTTTCCCCCAAAGCCAATCACAACGAAAGGTCTACGAACTCGTACGTAGATTTACAGAAATTGTTAGCCTCTGATCTGCTCTGAACGGCGATGCGCGGAGGTCATCACACTCAGTTCATGTTTATGCAAAACGTGTGTGTTTTGTGGCGGGGCTTTAACTCTTTTGAAATGGATATGTAAGTTAAATATTGTGATTTCATTGACTCAATAAAACAAAATAAAAAAAAGAAGAAAGAACATAGTATGTTATCAATTGTCAATTGATCACAGGTCAGGTGGAAGAGAGATTACTGTATAAGTGGTTGTTTTCGCGGTGACTTTATTTTCGCGAATTTCGAGAGTCGGTCATCGCGAAAAATTCCACTTCAGTAAAAAGTTACAAGGCTCTTTATAGTTATGAAGTCTTCAGCAAAATTGCGAAATTCTGCTCACGCGAATTTCCCCAACTAGTCCAAAATCTCGAAAATATTATACAGTATGTGAAGACAAGATAAATGACTGTCTAATGCCATTATGTCATTATAAATTTCAGCTGAAATTTAGAAATAACCTCCTGCTACATGTAGATCTATAGCTCCTATGTTTTTTTTATTCTTTATTCAGTATTCCTGTTATCCTTTGACTTTGTCCGGGGGAACGTGATTGAACTCGATGAAAGGTAGGTCTACACTTGAGGCAATGTTTAGCATGATGTGCTTAATTATAATTATTTTCAACCTTTTATATATTTGGTTTTTAAAGAAAATGAAAAATTCAAAAAGTATTAAAAATCAAATTCAACTTTTTTTTCTGAAGTAGGCCTAGGCCCTTCACTTTTTGATTCTCTTTCTTGTCTGTTTCTGACCAAAATTTCAAACAATTAAATCGACCTAAGTATCTACCCAAAACACCTGACCCAAAAGCTCAAGACTTGCTTGTTTAAATTAAGAAAACATTATTTAAATTGTTATACCATTTGTAATCTGAATTTTTGTATATATGTAGGCCTAAAATGTAATTCCTTGTTTTTTTTTTCTGAGGTGTATAAATCTAATTATGGTAGCCTGTGTTATAATGCAATGCAATCACATTAACGAAATCTAGAAGTACATGTGAAACTAGTGAGCTATTCATGATAAAGTTAAATGAGGATAAAATACAATAATATAAAAATCATAGAAACATTATGGTATTTATGATAATTTTTTGATGCATTTTATCCAGTTCAAATATTATTCCTGATCATTAGATGCAGTTAATAAAGCATGCACAGATTTACTGTAACTCCACATGGGCATTTCCTGATAAAGTAGAGTTATTATAACATGTGGTTAGACCCAGGATGTAGTTTAGATAAAGGTTCCAGGAAGTACAGGCCACATTGAGGAAAAGGGTATAACCAGGAAGTAATAAACCCAAAGTTATGAATGACTTGCATAATATTGCATTACTAAGACTTCTACCACTTTATTGTATACTATCATTTTTTGTTTTATTTCTTATCAATTATTTTATTTTATTATATATATATTTTTTTGCTTTTGGAAACTTACTTCTGCATATTTTACATTTTGCCCCCTCCAATCAGTACATATTTTTAGTATTTTCCACAGTCCAAATTGAAACTAGTAAAAATCAAACAACTTCCTGACTTGAAGTATAATTTCACTTAAGATTTTGAATGAATTGGTTTAGAATAAGTTACTTTCCATGTTTGTTTTCTCCCAAATACATGTCTGTTCTCAAGGATGAAATGGACATAATAAATAAATTCTAAAATGTATTTTAAAGAAACAGTTAATAAATAAATCATTATGAGAAAAGGGTAGCATTTTTAAACCCGTAGTGATGGATTGTTTTTAAAGGAATAATGTTTCAGACACGGGCGTAAATCCCGGGGGGAATGGGGGGATACATCCCTCCCAGATTTTGAGGAGGGGGGGGGGGGATGCCCTGTACAAACATCCCCCCCCCCCCCCCCAGTTTTCAAGAAAAAAATGAAAAGAAAAAAAAACAACACTAGATAATTGTGTTATTGGCTAAAATAGCGCTCTCAATACTCTAAAATGCCTCTTTTATACTCCAAAACCCCCAAATTTTTCTGCTCGGTCGCTATGCTATGCGACCTCACACTAAGTAACAAACAATAACCTAAGTATAAAAACAAGGTTGGATCCAATGTATCTGATTGATACACGTCTGTCAAAACCCAATACACCCCTGTCCTCGTCTGGGGACAAACCTTAGGAAAGGGTGTTCACTGTTGTTGACAATCAAAAACATTAATGTAGTTGTGTGCGGGCTAGGTTGGTGGAGGGCTTATTAATTGGGCCTGCAGCCCACAAAATTTTCATAGCAAAGATTGTGGATTCGTTTTCTATCGCTGTTTTTTAACAAAGCATGTCAAATGTATCTTCTAAATGGAAACTAAATTATTTTCTGCTCGCGCTTCTCTCTCGTTGATACTAAATAGGATTTATAATCTCCAATTTTTAGCTTAAACATTAATTGGGCTCGCGCTTTGCGCTCGCAAACTAAAATGAACAGGAATCAAGGCTACCATCATGACCATTATGACTCTTAAAAGCATACATTCAAAGACAAATTTTCTTCGTACCCCCTCCCTCTTCGAATACATTTTTCTTTAGGTCTATATATGCCTCTGATCTAAAGTGTCCCCCCCCTCTTTTTTTTTTTTTTTTTTTTAGAAAAAGTGCCCTTTTTCCCATAGAGACCCCACTTTCAAATCCGTTACGCCACTTCTACTGTGTATTTTTTGTTCTGTTTTGTTTTTTGTTTATCGAGCTCGCGGATACTATATATACAGGACCTTTAATGCACAAATAATTCAATTTCAGCTTAAAATTTTCGCCTCGCGCTATGCGCTCGCTGATAGTAAATAGGAACTACAATGCACAAATATCTCAAACCTTAACCTCAAAATTTTCAACTCGTGCTTCGCGCTCGAATCACTTTTCAATTACTAAAATAAACTTAAATCAAGGCAGCCATTATGATTCTTTAAAGAATACATTCAAGACAACTTTTCTTCGTATCTCCTCGCTCTCCGAATAAATTTCTCTGTAGATCTATGCCTCATCTTATCTAAAGTGTCTCCCTTTCAGAAAAAGTGCACTTTTTATCGAGACCCCACTTTCAAATCCAATTCTGCCTCTACCACATATTTTTGTTTTGCGTTTTTTTTTATTTTTTCGCGCTCGCAGATACTATATAGGACCTTTAATGCACAAACATATCCAATTTCAGCTTAAAATTTTCGGCTCGCGCTTCGCGCTCGCTGATACTACTTAGGAACTATAATGCCCAAATCAAAATAGTCAAATATCTCCAACTTTTAGCTAAAATTTTCGGCTCGCGCTTCGCGCTCGCATTAGTTTTTCCATTACTAAAATGAACAGTAATCAAGGCAGCCACTGAAGCTAGAAGCATACATTCAAAGACAAATTCTATTCACACTCCCTTCCTCTCAAATCCGGCACTGCCACTAATATGGGTATTAATAACTTTCCTTGTGCATGCTAAACAAGATCGCGACAAGTTGGCAATTTATTTCGCTCATCCCCCCACTCCTCGACACGGATTTACGCCGCTGGTTTCAGATATTCTCTAAACTTGTAATACAGAAATGTCTCTAAAGAGGAGATGCATACCATTAAGGTTCACACACTATGTAGTTATTTTTGATCAAAAACATATCCCAAGCATATATCATCTCATTGTTTATTCTGAGTTTTTGGTTTCAATTTGTTTTCAGGTTTATGGATGCTAAAGACCATGGAAAGTGGCTTGTTGAGGTATGCTATTAAGTATTATTAGCTTTATTCAAACTTAATGCATGAGTAACAGTACTGTAGCCTCATTTGGACATTTTTACATGTACGTGTAAGAAAGTTTATAGAACTATACCTTCTGTATAAAAAAAGTGGTACAAGCGGGTAAAAATCATTGAAATCTTTCTCAGATGTGATGTGTATTTGGTATCAAATTAAAGCCAAAAGCTTCTTTCTGATACACTTAAATTTATTTTTAATAATTTGCTTTTCGTAATACAAAGTTATACGTATACTAGATAATGGGCAACAAGAATCTAAGCCAAAATTGCACAAAAACCTTTTGTTCCTTCTAAAACATTTTATTTGATATGCACTGAATTGGTGCAATATCCTTCTGAGCATACTAGCAAAGGCAATCTTGTTATGATATTTTGTCCATGATTGAATTTTCACATTTTGTCTTAGTGATAATATTCTTTCGAGTTTTATCAAATCTCATTTATTTTTCTTGTTTTACAATGCGCCTAGCCTTGGATTAGTTTAACTAGACAGATGGCGCTATATTAATGACTTAGTCTTCTTATTATTATGGCATCCGTTCATTTATATGAATTCCTAAAATATTCCTTGAATGTTATTAGCATTTGTGTGTGTTTCTTTTACCTTTAAAAATTTCACAATTCAGCTATTGGTTGCAGTCAAACAATGTCTTTTATTTTCCTGTGATTATTTCATTTCAACTCAGTTTTATGCACCATGGTGCGGCCACTGTCAAAAGTTGAAGCCAGTCTGGGCAGATGTTGGGATTCAGATGATGAAAAACCATCCCAGACTTCATGTAGCAAGATTAGATGGAACACGCTATGGAAGTAAGTAATAAACTTATGTTTAGAGTACCGAAGTGTGATGTAATAATGGTGGTGTTGTCATGGTTGCTGGTTCTAAAAAAAAAAAAGAGTCTTGTTTTGAACAATAGCAACATGATCGCATCGAAACCTATTTGTTTATATGCCCGAGTCTAGTCCATTGCTGGACCGCATTTAGGCTAAATCTCATGCACGGGCTCTTTTGTTTAGAACCAGTAACTGGGACAATGGGTGATTATGACGTCAACACTTCAGTACTCTATACCTCTCTGCATAACTGTTTATTGATTGACTGGAAAAAAAAACATTCCAAGTTCCATTTTGCCAGATTAGATATAGTCCTAACATGTTATGAAAGTAAGTAATATTCCTTGCTATAATTGATGATTTATTGAGGGATGGATGGATTTATTGATTGATGACAAACCATCCCAAATTCCATCGTGAATTATTAGATGGAAGATGTTGGGAAATAAGTTCCTTGTAAAAAATTTACATAAAGAAACAAGTGATGTTTTGTAGTTACTCAATGTTGAGTTGAAAGAATTATTTTACCTATGAAATATTAATAGCTTATTTATTTTTCTCCAAATAGAATGGACACTTTTCTGCATGCCAGTCAATCAATATCACTATATTATTGAGGAGAAAATGGATTGTTTATTATTCACATGATATGATTTTTAACCAGGCATCTTGAGATATATATGCTTTAGAGACCTTCCTCAGAATAAAAACAAAAAACGAATAAAATCAACAACAAGAAACAAAGCAAAATGTTATGTCTGGTTGAACTATTAAAAGGGAAATTATGTTGGAAAGCAAATAAGGAATATAACATGTAAGGTATTATTTATAGTTCCCCTACATGTAAGATTTCTCTCATTTTAATCTTATTTCAGAGCTGATGGATTTGTATGATGTTAAGGGTTTTCCAACCATCAAGTAGTAAGTATGGAATTTCCTTCAAGATTTAACTTCTCTTTACAGAGCTCTAGAACTGATTTTAGTATGAAGGCTTTATTCAAAACACTGATTTCAAACTACAGCATGGAAAATGATTATTGGTCCAAATCATATTAAGCTCCCATATGATTTGGTATAATGATTATTTCCCAATCTGCATCTACCACCCTCCCAGGTTAGCTAATCTACTGACAATAATTTCAAAGTTCTGGTTGATATGTTTTTCTATTGCTCATTAGATGACAATACAGATTTCTTCATCTCAATACAGTTTTCACAATCTTGATAATATTTTGATATACATGTACAGGGGGGCATTTCATGAAAGGACTTGTCAGACGTTTTATCCAACAAACTGTTATTAGCTACTAAAATGCTTGCATCTGATTGGCTGAGAGCAAATTTGTCGGATAAAATATCTAACAAGTCCTTTGATGAAATGCTCCCCTGATGTGTTATAATGACAGTTAGCAGCCCTGTCTTTAAAGTGTTTTTACATTTCAAATGAAGATTTTAAAACTCTCTGATAAACTATTTTGTGACAGTATTGAAGGAGAAAAGGTATTTACACACACTGGTGGAAGGACATCTCAAGATATTATTGATTTTGCTGTAAAAGCACAAGGGTAAGTTGTGGAGCTGTAACTTGTAATAATAAGTGGTACAAAAAGGATTAAAGGAGAATGAAACCCTAGGATTCAGTTGAATTGTATGAAACAAAAAAAATCAAAGAAACAGATTAAAGAAAGTTTGAGAAAAATTGAATAAATAATAAGAAAGTTAGGTGCATTTGAATGTTGTGATCACTAACGCTATGGAGATCCTCACACTGGCAACAGGCCCAAGATGTGTGATGTCACACATGAACAACTCTCCCATATGACATACAAAAAAAAGACCAAAAATTCTTCTTTTTCCTCAATCTAATGGTAGTACAGACTCTTCACACATGATTATATTTTGTGAACTTGTATTACATGTCCTCCCATGAAAAGAATCTCAGATCTTTTAATGGAATTAATAAAAAAAAACAATTTGAGTGAAATATATACAAAAGTAATGGGGAAGTTGTTCATGTATGACATCACACATCTTGGGCCTGTTGCCAATGTGAGGATCCCCATACCAGTAGTGATCACAACATTCAAATGCTCATAACTTTCTTATTATTCATTCATTTTTTCTCAAATTTTTATTGATCAGCTTCTTTGATTTTCCTGTTTTTGTACAATTTAATAAATTCCTAAGGTTTCCTTCCCTTTTGATAATTATTTCTTATCAGATAACATAATTTATCTTCAATTGTATGAAAATGCTACATTAAAAAATTATTTTTATCATATTTTTATCAACAAATGTTTTGATGTCACTGTGTTTGCTTGATCAGTAGAGAGTGGATATTTGGCAACTGTCTAGAAAACGAAAATAGTTTTTATCTTCAAAAGACATGATAAAACCATGAATACAGTTTCACGATCCTAATTATAGAGTACCATGCAGCTCATTATATCACAATGACTTTGTATTTTTGAATTAAATTTCCTGTTATGTAATTGAGTTTTTCTTACCAATTCTGGCCATAGTCTATAAATACATATTTTTACTGATATTTTTAGGCCAGCTGTAAAACAACTCACAAGTTCTAATAGTCTTCAACAGTACAGGCAGAGCAAAGCTGTATTCTTTGTGGTAGTTGCAGAAGATACTACAAGTGAATTAGCAGTAAGTACACCCATGCTCCTAGTTTCATATAAATTTCATGTAACTTTTCCAAAATGTGTGAAATATATTCTTGCAACATCCAGTAATATTTTTAAACAAAACAAAGTTATAATTAAAGTATGCCTACTATAATAGGCAGGGATGAGAATATCCCTTCACTTTTTTTTCATTGGTAATTTTTATGCTATTAAATTTTATTCCAATTTCGAGACAGATTATGTGATGAAGGTCGTTGGTGAATTAATGGAAATTAATTATAAGCTAATCTGTAAGAGTATTATGGACTGGCTATTAATTCTTTTGTTTAATTTGAAAGCTTGCATTTCCAACTCATTTACAAGTTTGACTTTACCTGCAGTTTTTGTAATGTGATATAAAAAAATATGCTCAAGAATGCTATGCATTCAAAGAAACATTGTGGGGAAAAAAAATGGAATGTGCGTTTTGAAGGAAATTTAATTTAAATCAATCAATCAATCTATCTATCACACAAAACATGTATGCATATTGATTAGTTTTATTTTGTAACAATTTTATCCCGTTGCTTCTTACTTTACAGACGTTATTCTCAAAAGTAGCTGATAAGCGTATTCTAGATGCCTTCTATTATCATGTAAAACCTAACGTTATACCAGAAGATATGAGACCAGACAATGTACCAGCAGTTATGGTATTCAAGGATAATCTTCACTATCAATATGAAGGTCAGTGTTCTAACCTGTGAGATCATGGGGAAATCCCCCTTATATACTAGGGGAATTTTCCATTTTAACAGATCAATAAATTAAATATGTTACAGCCCACTCCTGTTAAACCAGGTCATGGGACTAAGCAAATTAGCTTACTATAATGAAATCTTATTATGCTGAAGTTTGACAACATGGGTTTGGATGAATTGAGAGCAGAAGAATGGCATCACTATGATAAAATATTGTTGCATCTATTCACCTTATTGTAATGGATATGGACTGTACTGGGATGGTATTAAAACATATGGATATCTATAAATTGTCATTACAGTTTCATCTATGCATAGTTGACTGCAAATGCAATATAGTGAATTTTTAAAGCAAGGCATCTCAAAATGGAATGTTTTATCTCAATTACAGTTTGGGTATTATTTAGCTTGATTGAGGAAGTATGTGTGTATAATATTATGTAGTTCTATATCTTAGTATTATGATTCAATGTTTATGTATTAAATAATGATTTTCAACACTGATTTGACATTTTCCACAGATATTTTCTTGCTACTACATCCCACTTAAGATAAAATCGCCTAATAAAAGGAGTCCTCAAAATTCAATTTGTGATTAAAATACCCCATTATTACTTGTTTGCCTTATATAGCACCAGAAGGAAGTCTTTCAGAGGAGCATCTATCAGAGTGGATGGGATTAGAAATGTTTCCAGCATTCCTCAGGATTGGAAATGATAATATCAATCCTATTGGTAGGACAGGTAGGTGAATCACAAGTGCCTGTATTCTCGAAAATGGTTTTGAAACTATGGACTGAAACCATGGATTATGCAAATTTTGGGTTAAAATTATGTTTATTTTCAGCGCGGACATTGAGAACATTCCAGTATGAATGCGCGAATTTGTCACAGCGCGCTACATTTGCGCCTGTTGATATGGTTAAGTCTACTGCGTATTGAAATTAATTTAAATAAACAGTAGACTCAACACGCAGTGGACTCCTTAATTCAAAATTGCAGGTTCATTATGCTAAAACCATAGCGACAGGCATAAATGTAGCATGCTGTGACAAATTTTCTCATTCATATTGGACCTTTCTCAATATCCGCGCTGAAAATGAGCGTAATTTTAACAAAATTGACATAATCCATGGTTTCAGTCCACGGTTTTAAACACTACCTTTGAGAATTCGGGCCAAGCTTTCTTTTTCAAAATACCGTAATCACATCTCATCTCCTCATAAGGTCGTGGGTTTGATCCCTGGGATGGCACTTATGTCCCTGGGCAAGGCATTCTATCTACATTTGCTTGACTCCCCCCAGATGCAAGTGGGTACCTGATAAGCTAAAGCGCTACATACTTGGCCACTAAACTAGTTTCCCATCTAGTCTAAAATCGCGAAAACATCTATTTGTGAAAATTTTGGCTTATACCGTAGAAGAGAACCCTGATGAGACTAATCCAGACTGACTTCAAACCAACAAATTATTGATTATCTGGTGTCATATGATCTGTGGTTCAGTAGATTGATCTTTTTTAGTCAGTCTTGCTAGTGTCACTGAGGTATTAGAGATGACTTAAATAAGAATTATTATCCAGTTTGATTTTCTTGTCAAGGAAATAGTTTTGAATTGATAGATTTTCCAGATAATATTTTCATACCGTTTTACTTTAATACTTCAACTTAACAGCAACAATTTCCCCCTTCCCCACCAAAAAAACAAACAACAACCGCAAACAAAGGAAAATTGAATGTATATATCTCATTTGTATTGTTTACATGAATGTTTTGGAATCAAAGATTCATTGTCTTTTCTTTGAATCTGCAGAGAAGCTCATTGCGGTTGGTCTGGTGTATCCCAGTGCTAGTACATATAAGAGTCATCCACACAATCTGATGTTAGAACTCATCAAGAAGGTTGCTATTGACCATAGAGACTCATACAATAAGTAAGTGATAAAATATTAATTGATTATTAATTGTATCTGTAACCCATGTACATTTCATAAATTCCTTTCTCTCGTTTATCTTTGACAGCAAAGTATTTGTTTTAAACATTCACTCATAATCAGGATTTCACACCCTAGGGGTATGCCGAATATTGATTTTGCTCACTTCTTCATTGCTTTTCAGTCTTGTCACCAATCTGCCAATTTAATTTGTTATTAAATGGAACTTTTTGAATGATGTAACGTTGCATTGTTGTATAACTTCTGTGTTAAAGAATGGAGAGATCAACTATTTTCACTTCAATATTGAGTGTTACCTTTTATCCTACCGGGGGTATGTGCTTCATATGTTTGTACTGTATATTATAGAGAGGTGTGTGCTTTTGGCTCAAATTTTAGCTAAAATTTAAAAGTATATCACAATTTGTTTTCTTCAACATTCTGTCTGAAAATACATTTTGATGCTAAGTCATTTACATACACGTATAATTGTTTCTCTTTCTCTTTGTTTAATTTCAGGAAAGTGCAATTTGGATACATGGAAGACAGCAATTTATTGAGTGACATCATTCTTAGGTAAATTAAAGAATATTTGGTCTTGCAACATTATCTTTTAGCAAAAAAGTAGGAATACAAGTTTGTATGGAAACAAGAAATTAAACAAAATCTGAATAGTGACTACTATTTTTTTTCCTTATTAAACACAAAGGTGATCCTATTGTTGGATTAGACCTGAATTCAAGTTTATTTTTAAAGTGCTGTTCACATTACGGGCCCATGTGGCATGTAAAAACTATGGGATCTGTAACATAACATTTCTTATTTTTTAGTATAATAGCTTTGTACAGAATGTACAGAAAGTACAATGGTATCAAAAAAGCCATTGGCCCTGTTCAAACCAAGACGGCACCTCTCAAATCCCAAAATGGAGAACTCATTACCGATAAAGGTAAACAGATGGAAAGATGGGTAGAACACTACTCAGAACTGTATGGCAGAGAAAACGTTGTTTCTCATCCAGCCCTAAGCATTGACTGTCTACCTAAAATGGATGATCTAGATTGGAACCAACCCTGGAGGAACTCAAGAAAGCCATTTCTAGTTTGACTTCTGGAAAGGCTCCAGGCAATGACGGGATTCCACCAGATCTTATCAAGTGTTGCAAAAGTACCCTCCTTCACTCCTCTGCTTGACGTCCTCTGCCAATGTTGGAGAGATGGGTCTGTTCCACAGGACATGCGGGATGCGAAGATTGTCACACTCTATAAGAATAAGGGTGAAAGGAACAACTGCAATAAACTACAGAGGCATTTCCCTCCTGAGTGTTGTTGGAAAACTGTTTGCACGAGTCATCTTGTTCAGGCTACAGAAACTGGCTGAGCGCGTCTATCCAGAATCACAGTGTGGGTTTCGTGCCAACAGATCCACGCTGTGCATGATATTCTCCCTTCGACAGCTTCAGGAGAAGTGTAGGGAACAGCAGAGGCCCCTCTACATAGCCTTTATCGACCTAACCAAGGCATTCGATCTGTTAAGCAGAGATGGACTCTTTCAGATTCTCTCCAAGATCGGTTGCCCCTGTAAATTGCTGAGCATGATCAAGTCCTTCCATGAGAACATGAGAAGGACAGTACAATACGATGGAAGCTCATCGAAACCCTTTGATATCCGCAGTGGAGTCAAACAAGGTTGTGTCCTGGCCCCAACCCTCTTCGGAATCTTCTTCTCCCTGCTCCTGAAGCATGCGTTTAGATCATCAACAGAGGGCATCTACTTGCACACTAGGTCAGATGGTCAACTCTTCAATCTTGCACGTCTAAGGGCCAAAACTAAAGTACGCAAGGTCCTCATCAGAGACATGCTGTTTGCTGATGACGCTGCCATCACTACGCACACTCAGGAACAGCTGCAGTGTCTGATGAATCGCTTCTCCCAGGCATGCAAGGATTTGGGGCTTATCATCAGTTTAAAAAAGACTAATGTGCTAGGACAGGACACGGAAGCTATACCCACCAACCATTGCCATTGAACAATATGAATTGGATGTGGTCCATCAATTTACATACCTTGGATCCACAATTAGCGACAACCTGTCCCTTGATGTGGAAATCAACAAACGCATTGGAAAAGCTGCATCTACCTTTGCTCGACTCTCAACACGTGTTTGGAAGAACAGCAAGCTTACAATCAAGACCAAGGCAGCAGTTTTTAATGCATGCATTGTTAGCACACTCCTCTACGGTAGTGAGAGTTGGACTCCATACTCCAGACAAGAGAAGAGGTTGAACAGCTTCCATATGCGCTGTTTACGACGCATCTTGGGGATCACCTGGAAAGACAAAGTGCCAAATGCAGAGGTCCTGTCTCGTGTAGGTCTCTCTATAATGTACACGCTGCTCAGGAAACGCAGACTACGTTGGCTTGGGCATTTACACCGGATGGAGGATGGTCGCATACCAAAAGACATCCTCTATGGAGAACTTTCATCTGGGAAGAGGGCTGTTGGTCGTCCCAAGCTACGATGCAAGGATGTTTGTAAGCGTGATATGAAGACAATAAACATAGACATATCACATTGGGAAGAAGAAGCAGATGACCGCACAAGATGGAGAGGCATCCTTTGAAGCCAACTCAGGATGGGAGAGGAAAAGCACCTTGCCCTAGCTGATGAGAAACGGGCTCGAAGAAAGGCACGGAATGACACTGATAATTTAGAGACAACTCATAAATGCGACAATTGTGGAAGGGGATGCAAATCTCGAATTGGCCTCACCAGCCACAGCCGAAGCTGCCTCCAACGGAGGACATCAAAAACCTAGGGTGCACTACCCATGGTCGACCGAAGGAGGCCTATGATGATTCTATTGTCGGATTAGACCTGAATTCAAGTTTATTTTTGAAGTGCTGTTCACATTACGGGCCCATGTGGCATGTAAAAACTATGGGATCTGTAACTTAACATTTCTTATTTTTTAGTATAATAGCTTTGTACAGCACAAATGTATTTATTTTGTTATAGTTGAATCTTTCCTTGATAAATTGATATATATACTTTGTTTTCTTTATCATATCATTTTTAGAAATTAATATATATATATTCTTTAATTTCTTCCAGATCAGTAGAAGTACCGGGTATCTTTGTCATCGATCCAGTCACCTACCTATATTATGAAGTAGAAGAACCATTGGAACAGACTGAAGAAACCTTGGTAGAGTTCATGAATGGCATCCTTGATGGCACCATTAAGGTTAGTCACATATCTTTGCATCATGATTAGGTTGTAGATCAGTAGAAGTACTGGGTATCTTTGTCATTAATCCAGTAACCTACCTTTATTATGAAGTAGAAGAACCATTAGAGCAGACTGAAGAAACCTCGGTAGAGTTCATGAATGGCATCCTAGATGGCACCATCAAGGTTAGTCACATCTCCTTGCATCACGATTAGGTTGTAGATCAGTAGAGATACTGGGTATCTTTGTCATCGATCCAGTCACCTATCTTTATTATGAAGTAGAAGAAACATTAGAACAGACTGGAGAAACCTTGGTAGAGTTCATGAATGGCATCCTCGATGGCGCCATTAAGGTGAGTTGTATCTCCATTTCATCTTGGTATGATTACGGTTACGGTTACGGTTAATTGATTATGGTTAATCTCTTGTAAATCAGTAGAGGTACTGGGAATATTTGTCATTTACCCTGTCACCTACCTATATTAATGAAGTAGAAGAATCATTCTTCTAATACAAAGTTGCATGTTACTTCTGATTGACTGACATTACCTCTTGCATTGAAAGCATGATGGGTTTTAAAAACATTTATTTGATTGTTGCATTTGACATGCAGCTGTTGTGTAAACAATGGTCGCAGTATACACACAAAATTTAATTGAATGGTCATCACTTCGAGTTGTCATCTGAATTTTAATTAATTAATTATTTTATTTTTTAAAAACTCTATCAATAATGATATGTCTTGTTCTTTTGTTTCAGGCTAAAGGAGGCAATAGTTTCTTCAGGAAGATCTACAGGGTATTCTATGAAATCATCAAGAGTGTTGTGGTGAGTTAATCCATTGAATGCTCATTAAAATAAGAATCTTTCTTGTGTTCAACAATACTCATTCACTGGTCGTTAACCAAATTTATAGGCAGGGTTTAATGAAACCAAATACTTGTCACACAATTATGTGTAATTTTGAATGATGATGTAGTGTAGAATTCCAAAGAGTGTATGATACGTGGCCACAGAGGCTTTCTGCTAATTTGGACTTTTTGTTTCGCCTTTTTGAAAAGTTTTAGCTTTCTTGACAGCGAATTTAGTACAACTACCCACCCCTTTATTCAGAATATTCAATCAGTACCCACATAATGAAACAGTAACTGTTGAGATTCTCTATCTGGAATGATAAACATGTTTATAGTGAATATTCTTTGAAAGTATCACTGGTGGTAGAAGAAATGGTAGTGAAAAGTTTAAAATGTTTATGTGTCAAAAATAAGTTTGAAAACATATAAAAACTCCTCCTTGAACTAAGGCGTTACTTCTTTCTCATAGGAAGTTATTCCTCTTTAGATTGGTCAAGGTACATTTTCATGCCCCTCCTTATGATTGCATAATATATCCATTGTTACCCCAACATTTGTTGTACTGAAAAGAATATAATTTTAAAGCTATCTCTTTTCCAGATCACATGACCACAAAAGATTTCAGTGATTCCCACACACTGATCCCAATGGGCATTGTTAATACATATGCCTAATCCTCTCTTTGTGCATTGCTTTAGTGGAATAACCACTTATCAAAAAAGCTCATTCTTTTGAAGCATTATAACTTGTTGGGCTGGTTGTATTTTTAAATGCATGCTGGTAGCTCTGTTGCCCTGGAATAAAAGCCTGCATTATATCATGATATCTAAATTTGCTAAAAAGATGGTGGTTTTGGAAATTGTGCAGTATCAGTTAATTTTGGAACTTGGAATTTGTTGATAAATTTGGTCGAAACTATGACAAATACATACTGCATAAACATACATTTGAATACAAACATCTATTGCTATAGGCCACAACTATAACACAAGGCAGCGATTCATACTCTCATTGCAAGAATGTCATATGTTTTTCAATTTTTTTCCTCCAGCCAATTTTAATAATTATTGCTAAGTACTATCTTCCTTGACTTTGGTAATCACAATAATTTTTTTTAAAGATTGTTATTGGTAATATAAAGAACTAATAAGTAGCACAGGCTTAAGTAATCATTGTTCACATATAAGAATCATAATAAAGTTTCTTAGTATTTTTTTTTTTTTTTTTTACAAATATTCAAGTACAATGCTAATATTATTCTGCATAATGATCTACACAGATGCTGTGGAATAACATGCCACTGATTGCATGCATAGCAATCTTATTCCCTGCTGGTCTTATTGCAATGGCTTGCTATGATTGCTCCCGCACTGCCCCTCATCGCAAGATGAAGAAACGCAGGGCAAGGTCCCGGCGTAAACTGCATGATGTCTGAGAGAAGGAGAAAGGAGTTGAAAGGATGGAAAGAAGAACGGAGAGATGCGGATGAGGCCAAGCTATGTCAGGTGTGTAGCCATGTCTGCATGTCTTGGTCTCATTAGCATTGGTGAAAGTATATTGGATGGGTGAAAGTATATTGCATGATGTATGAGAGAAGGAAGAGGAGAAAAGAGTTGGAAAGAAGGAAGGAAAAAGAATGGAGAAGAAAGTAAAAAAGAGAGGTGTGGATGAGGCCAAAATATTTATGTGTGTAACCATGTCTGTTTGTCATAGTATTTTCATCATGGGTGAAAGTATAGTGCATTATGTTTTAGAGAAGGAAGATAAAGGAATAGAGAGGAAGGAAAGAAGAATTGAGAGATATGGATGAGGCCAAGCTATGTCAGGTGTGTAGCCATGTCTGCATGTCTTGGTCTCATTAGCATAGGTGAAAGTATATATCATGATGTCTGAGAGAAGATGGAGGAGAAAGGTGTAGGAAAGAAGGATAAAGAATGGAGAAGAAAGTAGAAAAGAGAGATGTGGATAGGCCAAACTATTTTATTTGTGAATTCATTTCTGTTTGTCTTAGTCTCATTAAAATGGGTGAAAGTATATTGCATGGGTGAAACTATATTGAATGATATATGAGAGAAGGAGAAAGAGGAGGAGGAAGGAGTAGAAAGGAAGGAAAGAAGAATCCAGAAATGCAGATGAGACCAACCTATGTCAGGTGTGTAAATTACATATTTGAGGAAAAAGGAACCTGTCTCCCCTTCTCTCCTCCCCAAAAGATGAATTATTTGTATGTATGCAATATGCTACACACAGAAGGACAAAGATATGCCTAGACATGGGCCAAACAATGTTTACATGCTATCTATGAAACAGGTGTTATGATTGGTCAATATCTTGTTCCCCTTGATAGATGATGTGGCTAGCCAATCCAATCCTGATGACTCTTCTACTTGCCCTGCCCACCGTGCTCATCACCTTCATCTGCTATAGCATCTGCACCGCTGAACCCTTCGACGAGGATGCAGAGATCGCCGACAGCGACGAGGAGGAGGATGATGAAGGGGGCGATCGGGAGGGACCAAAGATCGTGGAGATCACAGACGATGCATCAGGCCATCAAAAGACAGAGTAATGAGTGTGCTTTGCTGTGGAGCCTGCATAATCTTTATTCAAACATATCAAACAAGTGACCAGTCAGGTGGTCTGTCATGTGATATTGTTACCATATGGTATGCAAATAATACCCCAACATGACAACAAGTCATATTGAATAGAATGGAATTAGTTGAACACCCATTATAAACAACCTTGATTGAGTACTTACGAAAATGTCTAGAATATGAGGGAAATGTATAGCAATCATGATCAAATTCATTTTTTTTAAATTGTAATTTCAAAGGTGAGGTTCTGAGTAGGTAAATGTCAAGGACTATGGTAGATGACTTGAGATTTTTTTAAAAAAAGTTTTAAAAAATGGGACATAATGTGAGTCAGAATCAAAACCCATACATCAAACTACAGAATATATCCTGGGCCCCGTAACACAAAGGTTTGCAATCAATCGCTAAATGGCAATATCCAATCAAGATCTTTGTTACACGCGCATTTTGTTCAACAGACATACCAGCAACCAATCAGAATAGCTCTTTCAAATTTGCAATTGATCGCAAACCTTTGTGTTACGGGGCCCAGGCCTCCATATGTCATCTGGATTGATCAATTATGATTTTATTTTTAGGCAGAGTAAATGAAGAATATTTGTGTGGCATTGTAGTCAGGATTCTGTCTTTCTAGTCGGCTGTCATAGTTGATGATAATTTTTTTTTAAATGTTCTTTTATGTCATTGTAAATAAAAATAAGATTTTTTTTTTCGTTCCACGGAGCCTTGAAACAACTTTTTACAGTATAGCAGAATACTATGTCATTGTGAGTAATCATTCATGAAATGGTACAGGAGCTTGACAGAGCTTTGTCTGATATGGATACAAGGGAACACCACCTAAAGCACCTATTATGTAGACTATGGGTATTTTTGCCATTTATTCCTCCCAAATTTGTAGCTTGCTGACAACTCGAGTGTGAGGCCACAATGAGTATTTTATATTTTTGGATATTGTTAGAAAAATAAATGAACACTTGTATGATATGCAAATTTTTGATGTAGATTATTTATCTTTGCATAATAATTGTACTTAATGACAATGTAGAAAATTAATGGATGCTTTGACATTTACTCCGGTGACATTTGCTCCAGGCCTTATTTTGTCTAATGGGTGATTGGGTTTATTGTTATGGTTAGGGTCAGGAATAGTATTTAGTTGAAAGTTGATTTTAGTCATTGTTTAGTGTAAGGTATTGACCACAAATTATTTGTCTTAGGAGCAAATGTTATGAATTTTTATATGCATTCCAGTCTTTTGGTACCGGTAGCTATTATTATTAAAACCATGTGTGTAGTCTAAATTCAGTCATTCAGGGCCCATGGAGCTTTTTTTGATAGGGGGGGGAGGTAGGCCGAATGTGCCAAAAAAGTATAGTCTGATGGGCATGACTCATTTTAGCATTGTGTACATGTCTACTTAAAATGTGAGTGGTTGAAGGCCCCTTTCTCCTGCGGCTCCGCTGCCCCTGTCATTTATATATATTAGCACCAGTATTTTGATATGGTATATTGCTTTGACACATCAAGTTGTTTTAGTTAATTTTATGGTACGTGATTAAATTGATGCAGCACGTTGATAACATGCAGTATATATGATCTAAATCTAGACCAAAAAAAAAGAAGAAGTAATTTGGTCCAAATGGGTTTTAAAGGGACTTATAATTGATAAACCATGGGGAAATCACCTTATCTCGGATGAAATAATAACATTGCACGACAGCCTGAGGGGTGTTACGTAATCTTAACCGATAACGCGTCTGGTCTGTAGAGAGCGACCTTGGAGGTAATCCTTCATGGCTAGACTAACTAACCAGAATTTTGAAGTAAATCTGATCTATGAGTTGTTTTTGAAATGGAGCAAATATACAAGTCTTCTCTTTGAATTTATACGATGAGACCCGTTGAGAGTCTAGAAACTAAGGATTGTTGAGGGATCGAGAACCCAAAGCTATTGATCGACTAAATTCGGTCAACTTCGTAATGTTCACTGTCCGAATGATAATCTCCAGTAGGCTGACCCATGCATGAGCCTCACTTTCGATTGTGTACGAGTCAATGGAGCTCAAGAAAAGCGCGCATTCCCCACGATCTCTGACTTTCAATCCCCTTTAATGGCATCTTTCTTCGATGAGTATAATATATTTATGACATTGATAGATTGTGACAATGGGAACTTACCCTTTTGAGTCCTATCCAAGGGGCTTGATGATAAGTGTCATTGCCTTTCCAAAGGGCATAAGTGCATTGAATAAAGTTTAAATCCTGGGGCCTCCATGCCTTTATTACATTAACTTTTCATTATTGATTTCAGGGAATAGTATGATAAAGAGAGAATAACTACACATACTTGTTGTCTAAGAGATACAAAGTACTATGTTAAAAGGATTCTACACCCAATATACTTATAATTTTTTATTGCCGCAGATTATTTTTATTAGCATTCCAAAATACCTTTCAGTGATGTCCCTGTAAAGCTAGAAGAAGTGTTTTCAACACTTTTAAAGTGCAATCTAGTTTGTTTCATTACCGTGATCAAATGATAAAATAAACCTTTCTTTGTATTTGTTTATGTTGATTTGTGCTTTTATGACGTTAAAATGAGTTTTGGATTGATATCTGTGGATGTACATTTTCATATGATTGCACTGCCTTTGCAATTTTGTATGTTTATGTTTGCACTGGTTATGTTTGGTATACAATGTATGTGAAATGATGTTTATAATTTAGGCTGTCAGAGAATTAATGCAATGAAAATCTAATTCCAATTATCTTTAATTCAACTTTGATTGAACTTTCAACTTTCAACTTTTCATTAAATTGGAACAATAAAACAGTTGCAACATGTCTGAAAGCATTAAAATAAAACTAAAACCCTCATTTTAAGATAAATAATACCTGCAATATTCAGACTATGCATTATTCTATGTTTTTTCATTGTCTCTACCATAACTTGAGGCTTTATAAATCGAACTAATCAATGTTTAATAATAGTCATTAATAATTATACCAAAGTAATATGTTCTCGTATACTATAATTCTAAAAACACTTGCAAAAGCAAGACAAAACAAACAAAAAACAAACTATAAAAGAACTATGATATTGTTATTATAACCATTTTTTGATATCTTGGTTGTCCCCAGTTATGGTCATTGGTGGATATTGATGCATTGGTGCTTCAAATCAAATTGGCTGGTATATAAGCCTACTTTTTTTCTCTCTCTCTCTCTCTCTTTTAAATTTTTTTTTATAGCTCAAATTAACATGTAAATTTAACTGTTGGGTCTGCTTTGTGTAATGCAATACAAATTGTGAGGAGTCCCTAATGTGTATTTTTGTCTTTGAATTGCTTTGTAATTTAGTCTTTGTATTGTGACCCATTATGATCTACACTGTAATTTGATGTAATATCACTTGGTTGTAATTCACTTGCAACAGTACTGACAATAAAAATTAGATTTGTATACCTAATTTTATTTTTGTTTTTCAAATGACTTATGAACTTTCATTCTTATCTTCTAAATAATGATTGTTGATATCACTTGCACAGGGTTATAATTATGAATTAAGTTTCACATCATACATAAGGAAGGGGATAAACTAATATCAACCGTATGGTCTTAACTTGGGGAGGGGGAATGAAATGGGCATCTGCCCCTTATTTTTGGGGGAAACCATCCAATGATTCATGATGAAATGTTAATTTTAAAAAAAGTTTTGCTCTCTATTTTTTTTTCCTCGTTGTGCCCCCCTTTCAAATCATGGATCTGCCCCTGACCTTTGCTTCTGATTGCCTGTATCATCTTGTGTTCAGCCTACATCAATATTTGAATATCCAATTTTGAAGAGAAGAGAATGGATAGTGAGGCAGCTGATTGCAGAGGAGAGATGAGACGAGAGAGAGAGAGAGATGGAGGAGGAGAGAGTCAAGTTGCAAGGTGGAGTAAAAACATGTTTTATTTTAAGCAGACATATATTAAAAAATAAACTATGTCTCTGCTTGTAATGTTTAGGAAAGCATTTTCACAGCCTTGTTTTTTTTTCTCTCTCTCTTTATTTATTATTTATTTAATTATATATTTTTTTTAGGGTAGAGAGAGAGTGAGCATTAAAAATGATGAAAACAGAAAGAAGATATGGGCAAAGTTTAGCCCTAAGAAAGGTGAAGAAAAGGAGAGGAATGGGAAAGAGATGTTGAATACGAGGAAGAAAGGTGAAGAAAAGGAGAGGAATGGGAAAGAGATGTTGAATATGAGGAAGAAAGGTGAAGGATAAAAAAGCCTGACAGAAAGAAGAGTGCATTGATAATATGAAAAGGCAGGAGTGAGAGAAGTGGACTTGCTGGTGGCTAAAGTTGAAAAAGCAAAAGTGAAGGAAATGTGGCAGTAAAGGAGTTCTGTTAACACCAAAAACTAATGACGAAATAAGTAACAAAGTTTCAATATTTCAAAATGCTTATCTTCTATTCTGTTGTTTTGTAAGGGAAAATTTTGATGGTATTAATCTCATATTTTCATTCTTTTCACTTGGAGCTATACAGATCAACCTTTGTAGCATTCATTCATATTCTATCCTGGTACCTTCATAAATATTTGTAACTTATTCCCGAACATAATACCGTTAGGACTATATCCAAAGGTTTATACCCGTACATTCAATTACGGGTATTTCTTTCATGTTATCACACGCGTTTTCTCATACTTTTCAAACACTGTACAGATGTAACTGCACCGCACAATATGCACACGATTGACTGTTGATGTGGCATCAATCATGTCAGCGTCGCACGATCTTCGTCAGCCAAGATACTAGATCCAGACAAAGCCAAGCCAGCCGGATCGGCGCTTTTTGAGCTAGTATTCCGATAGCGCATCTCCAGCACCAGCCGGACCGACACTCGACAGGAAGGCACCAGCTCGCTTGGATTTGTTCCCGGTTTACAATTTATGAGAGTAGCAACCGACTTGGAAGTTTTATCCTACAAATATGGATATATCGTGGCTCCAGTTTTACATCAATAATATGGTACGAATTCTATTTTTTTTAGTCAAACGGAATAATTGTGAACTATCTCGCTCGGGCGCGGGCTAACTCAGTCTCTGCAACTGCAAGCTTCACTGGCCCCGCTGTGCCCCGGCGCAGATCATCTGCAAAGGATGTTTAGAGACGGAATTTTTATTTTGATGGCTAATCTGACACCATTCATTAAAAGTGTAGGGGTAATATAATAACTTTTGAAATAAAAGCCGGACTTTTAACTAATAATATCTGCTAAATCTAGTTTACATTTCAATTACATCATTTGTAATTTGTAGAATCTAACGTTAACAGTTAACGTTTAATAGTTAGATTAACAACAAAATAATTATTTTTAAAACAAAATGTCAGAATACCCCTCTCATTATCGTGATGTAACCTAACGTTAGGTCTAGCGAGAATCAGAAAACGACCGGCTTAATCTTAATCTACATGCAACTAATGTTTTATACATAATAATGAACATTAACCCCCTATGCTTTCTGTTTATGTCTCTTTTCATTCTCAAGAGCTCTCTTTCTCCTCTCGAGCTTTATTTGATTATTTCTTCCCCTCCGGACGGGTAGGGCCTACAATGTACGCGTACGCCAAAAGTTTAGACCGAGAAATCGTTTATCATGTCAACAATTTTGGGAATGTTGAACTGAAGTGAATTGTTCTTGATTTTTTTGTCCACGTAACTAGGTTCTAGATCTAGGCCTATTTCTTTGTTTTAAATGGTTATGAAAAATGAATATATCTTGACTTAATAGACTACTCCTCAAGAATGTAGCCCCAAAAGCTTGTAAAAAGCTGGAAAAGTTTGTCAACATATTTCAGAATTATCTCGGCTTCTGTAGAAGCCCGTCGTCGCAGACTGAATGCCTCATTCGGCTTCTGTAGAAGCCCGTCGCATCCGAAGGGTTAGAATAAATTTTGAGAGTTTGAGGTTACATTTTTAAATGAAACATGACATTTGTTGCAAATCTAGGTACCCCAAAAACAATCGTGCAAATGCTCAAGAATGCAGGCTGCAAAGTTCTGTTTAAAAGACCGTTGACGAGTAAATACAACCTTACATCGATTGAAAGCTAAGTAGGCGTATAACATAAATACCCCCAAAATAAATTAAATTTTCATAACAGTATTCATAAAAAGATGATCGAACCTCAACCAGGCCACCCTCCCAAGTACTCTGCGAAAAAGTACCCTATTATATTGGCGCGAGCGTGACGTCAAAGAAGTTTAAGGGAATGCTGCTGCCAGGCATGATTGGGTTTCGCCTTTAGAAAACACATTTGTATTGCTATGTCAGAACAATAGAATTCTAGCACACATGGGTCTATTGTTCTGACATAGCAATACAAACGTGTTTTCTAAAGCGAAACCCAATCATGCCTGGCAGCAGCATTCCTTAAACTTCTTTGACGTCACGCTCGGCGCCAATATAATAGGGGTACTTTTTCGAGTACTTGGGAGGATGGCCCTGGTTGAGGTTCGATCACCTTTTAATGAAATACTCTTAATGGAAGATAAAATGCTTAAATTGGGAATTGTTTATTATGATAAATATTAGCTTTCGTTTATATGTAATTTTGGTTTTCATTTCTCGGTCCGGTCTGGGACTTTACTTTACTATATTCCATGATCGGAATGCCCAACTTACATTTACAACATAATTTTTTTTGTTGTTTTTTTTTCCCTCTCCTTTTTGCAGGTGTGCTGGAAATCTGGTGTAATCTGTGGGACACTAATCAAAGTCATATGAGAGACAGTTAGAATCAAGAATCTAGATTTATGATAATGAAAGCGGAATCTGTTTGGAAACAAAGACTGACCACCATCTGAGAAGAGACTAACAATAAAGTTGCCATGGAAATCTGTGTAATAACAGCGTTTATATTGTCACTCTTCATGTGCACAATAGATGCACTGACAGAGACTTCTCGACACTAACGCCAAGTTACAACACACCCTGCTGTATTTTTATAACGAACATTCCTGACCTAATAGCAACGCCAGTACACCTCATGAACTACCATTACCAGGTTATCGATGAAGCGTCACTACTTATGGGAAATCCTAAACGATTCTTACCGCCAAAGACTGAAAGTTTGGAGGAATATGGAATGAGTCTATGTACATCTCCCCACCACTAGCATTGTATACCTTGCGCATCCAGGGTAAAAAGGCTAAGATATTTTACTGAGTACATGGATTTGATGGCTGGCCATCCCAAGTGGCAGGTCATTGCAGCAGCAACTAGGAGTTCTGCTAGCCCATTCATTGACTGGTTTCGCTACAGCATTTGATTGGATGTACAACACCCTGGATAGCAAACGTCAAAGTTATTCTCAGCGTATATTTAACGAGAAAGATTTTCCTCGCTATATTAGAGTTCGGTCCGGTGCGGCATTTTTATTCTGCAGAACCATGTGGCTTCAAATCTGCTGGTTTCCTTCATGGAGCCTTGTGGTTCATGCTCATCTTGAAAGAAGCAAGGCATGGGTAGAAAACAGCTGTCTATAAGCTGGAACAAGAACATGAAGTTGTTTAAATCATCTGATTGAGGGTTCATCACTGATAGAAGGAGTACTAGTGTTTATATACATGCAGGTCAATGATGCATATGTCTTTCCTCGGCTTGAGGCATTTCAGGTGAACATCACGAAAGTTTCTGGGTGAAAGAACACTTTTGGTTTTATCACCAGTCAACACCGTTAGCCACAGTTTCAACGAACCACTCAGTGTTGCTGATCTATCAAAGGTTTTCGGTTCCGAGAGTCAGGCTGTGTTTCTTTGGCTACGTGATGAAAAATGGTTGGGGAAATTGGCTTGGCAAGGGAGAAATCCGGAAGTCCCGCCCAGATCCTTTGGCAGATCCAGAAAAGCTGAAATCCGCTGATTCCCAGAGATGGTGCACAATACACACCGAGTACATTTGGTACGATGCTTCAATCCCAGCCGTTCCTCCGCCTACCAGTGGGAAACCTACCATGCATGTATTCTCTGATTGGGGAGTAGTGACATACAGCAGTACGGATCCAAGCAACCCCAACGACACATTCCTTTCCTTCAAGTCAGGTGCACTCATGGGAGCTGCTATGAGCGATGTGGTTAAAAGGAACATGTACAAATCTTGGCCTATGAATGGATGGAATAGCTTCAACCCAGGACATGAACATCCCGATCAGAATACCTTTGAATTTATTCCGAATGGACGACTGTTTGTTACCGATGGTCTCTACTCTTCCAAGATGTCTCATTACAATAATATTCTTACATTTGCTCCTTCCCCAACCAGCCACTGTCTAGAGCCATGGGAAGGCCAGCTTGGGGAATGTGCAAAATGGCTTGATTGGAAGAACCCTGACTTGGTGGAGTACCGTGGAGAGCTCATTCATACCGCAACATCAAATGGTTTTGTATTCATTGGCGGAGAAGCAGCTCCAGCATACAACCCATCAATGCAACTTGACTCTGTTTATAGAACCTTAACTCTTCTTAATCCTAACCTTCTTTTAGTGTTCGATCATGTAGAAGCAAGGGAAACCTCACCCCTAACCCACTTGGCAGCATACTTTCGCAATGTTCAGTACAGCTTTCAGCTTGATAAGCTATCAGGGTTGCTACAAGGGGCCAGTATAACAATCGATGATGAGAAGTATGGCATGTATTGGATTAGTTCAGATGGAAGGAGTCCAGTAGCAGCTGTCCAGGAAGAGAAGCCATCCCAGTACCAGGCACGAGTCACCAGCTTTGTCAATATGACCTTCAAGCTATCACCTCGCATAACCAGGCTTGCATATATCCTGTGTGGACCGTCAATCAAACTGAAGAATCTCCAGTTCCTGGAAAGCATTGAAGATGGAGTCACAATGTTTGTAGGAACTTCAGATGAAGATTATCAGGTGATGGTCAGCACCAAACACTCGGATCCTGTTGCACGTCTTAGGTACCTTAAGTATCCTGGCCATGCCACAGTACAGAGGCTGAGCAAGCCGTCGGAACTCGTGAAGTTTGGTGTTGCACAGTCGCTCTTCACAGAGATGGCCTCCAAAGCGGAGAGCCGTTCAGTGGAATGGATTTTACTGATTGCATTCATCTTGTCGGCACTTGGATTTTTCTGGTTTGGCAAGAAAACACGACTGAGACCAAGAAGTAGGATTCATTCCATGGGTTTGGGTCTGTGCTTTATTTGGGTGGTAATATGGGTATGTTATGTCAATAACTGTGCATTATTTGGTTGTGAGAGCGATGGCGACACTGAGAACTCTGCCCGTAGTTCTGGACCCCAACCACCTCTGAGTACATTGAACACTAAAATGCTTCCTTCGGTAGTGATTACTTCTTTGCCTGGATCTGGTGCAGAGCTCATCAGCTGGCTCTTCCATGAGAATCCTGACTTTGTTTACATGGTGGGTCCGTCCACCTATGCCAACCTGCCCCGGGGTGATGGCATCGCGGTCAACCCAATCACAGATGCCTGCGAATGGAATGGCAGCGAATCTCTTCACTCGGTCAAGCTCAAACAGTGGGTGCAGGACTTAAGATGGAGTCCAGAGTTGTTTGTGTCGTCTATCACAGATAAAAATCTTCAGGCAGATGTGCATTTCACCCAGGAAATGATCGCAGCTAAACAGATCGGCCGTCGCCTGCTTGCTGTTCAAGAACAGCCTAAGATCCTGGACAAAGAGTTCAATGACATCATCTATAAAACCTTCTCTCCTGCCAGCGTGCGGACACACCTGGAGAAGTACCCCAATGCTCAAGGTGTTCTCTTCCTCAAAGGAGGTGGATGGGCTCTCAAGCTTCCATGGATCAACAGTGTCCTCAAAAACACACTCCATTCCATTCATTTTGTGCGGGATCCAAGAGCATTCATCGCCAACTACCTGAGGAAGTCTGAGGAATTGTTCAAGTCAATGAACGTCAAGGAGAGGATCAAGGAACTGTTTGACGAGGTGGACAAGTCTTGCAGCTCCGATGGTCTGTATGCCTGGGAGTTTGAGAAGCTGCGAGCTGAATACAGAACTAACAAGAACTCTCCTCTACGACTGCTTGCATCTCTATGGGTGGCACATACTGGAGCCATGCTGAGGAAATCTACAGAGTTACCCTTTGGTGCCTTCAAATTGGTGAAGCTAGAAGACCTCATCCTGGAATCAGAGAAAACAGCTGCAGCCATTCATAGACATATAGGTGAGACATACATACTTGTACACTGTTAAACTGTAGTATCCATAAAGAAAATTGAAAAAAACTTTTCTTAGAAATTTATATTTTGAAAGATTTAGATTTCACAAAACTGAGGAAACTAATGCAAACTATGTGAATGACCACAAGTCTACAATACATGAACAAAATAAATATAAACCTGAACAACTATCCTAGATGGTGTTGTCCAAGTGGGGTGCGGGGCATGTAGTATTCTCCAGGGGAAGTTATCCTGCCATCTAACAAGACAAATGTGTTGTAAACATTTTTTAATTTCTAGCATATTTATACTTTGCATTTTTTAAAAACAAAGTCAAAGATATTATTCATGAATGTAATTTAGGGGAAATATTCAAATGAATCAAGTCTTGATCGTACTAATGTAATTGTTCTTTATCCATTTATAACAGGTATACCTTTACGCCCTACAACCCTTCAAAAGCTCATCCAAGCAGCCAAGAGCAGCGTCTACAAGCTTCCTTATGAGCTGGCGTTCACTGAGCGTTCCATCGATGTGTGGCGTCGGGAGCTCAATACGGAACAGATAACAGAGATTGAACAGATCTGCGGGTCAGTGATGTCACAGTTGGGTTACATCAGGGAAACCAAAGCCATGCCAGTCATTGAGACGTAGACACAATAAGTAAGCTGCTCAATCAATCTATGTACAGTCTTGAATGAGATTAACCATACAGAGTTTGACTGCAATCGATTGAGCTCAGCTGTACTCTATTTGAATGGAGGTGAGCTCATTTGATCGCAATCGATTGAGCTATTAAAGTTGTACACTATTTTAATGGAGATAGCTCTTTTGACTGCAATCAACTGAGGTCAGGTGTACTCACTTTGAATGTAGTTAAGCTCATTTGACTGCAATCTTTGGTATGGTTTATCTTGTTTGGGACTGTAGCACTTTATAAAGTATAATTTCCAATGGATGCAAAGTGCTTTGAGATGTCATTCATGAGTCAGCTTTGAGTTTGATTTGAAGTATCTCAAGCAGTGGCGGTATATAATTAATAAATAACTTTAGCTTCGAATGTCTAATTCATATGATTCTGTACTATTAGTAATGCTATACAAGGGAAGTGAAAGCATACTTCCGACTGGGAGACAGGGTGTTCACAGACATCATTATAATACATGGAGTGCCCTTTTGGTTGTTGGCGAGAGGATGTCAAACAATCCGTGTATAAACTTGCAAACATATTTATTATTCAAATGCACTTAGTACATGTCTGCTATGAATCGTCTTTTCCAAATTAATAATATAATAATCCCATAACCCAACAAATACATGTATGCTTCGTGGCGGCTTGTCAAGTAGGTAGTTGTGCAATTTTTAGCATTAAAATAGGCAATTTAGTTATAGTGCCAGTATATTTAGAAATATTGCCATAGATTGGACATTATCTTCCTTCATACATTGACATTAAAAGTTTAAAACTGTGTAGTCTGTTAGTTACAATTCGTTTGTACAATCATCTGACCTTCATATAAGGAAGAGAAAAGTTGGCCACAGAGGAAAAGAAGAAGATGCTGACATACATACATGTGCTAGCAATTATGAATTTGTGATTTGAAGTATGGTCAGTTGTTTTTTTTATCCAGAGCACATTATGAAATTTCATGATTTCACAAGTACTCTAAGTTCTGCACTTTACAATTTTACAAAATTTAAATGTTTGGAATTACGAGAAATGTATTTTCCTTCTCTGTGTTTGTGTTTATAAATAAAAGCTTTTCTGTGGTTTTGTCACATCTTATAATATTTGAGTCTAGATATTACCCAATCGACATACCGGTACATGTAGATTTGTTAATATTCAAGTCATTTTACATTTAGCTCCAAACAAAGAAAATGTGTGTTACCACTCTGTTGCTCTGACCCCATGATTATTCAAGGTATCTTAAGAATACAGATGAGCAATGCATTGTACGAAGTATGATGATTAATTGTGACCAAAAAGCTTTGTGGATTATAATCATTCCCAGGAAGTGGTTCTAGCCACTGAATAGAAGGAGAGTTCATAATTAATTTAGCACCTGTCAGACAGTTTGAAGTGTCTGTAAGGTGTTGCCATATTTGACATTTGAAGGCTGCATCAACACTATATATCTATTACATGTAAAAGATACAAAATTCATATCCACTTGGTCTAATTCTCTGATTGTCTAATACCGCATGGCCTAAAACCCATTTGGTCTACTACATGTGCCAATTATTGTTTAATTTCTGCTTGTCTTGCATACTGGGTCTAATTCTCACTTGGTCTAATTCTCATTTGGTTTAATTGTCAGTTCGTCGAATAAGAAAATTGTCTTAATTTTATTTTCGTCTAATTCCCAAATGAATATGGGTCTATTAACAGTTTGTTACAGTTAATTGACTAAGTAGTGTTAGACCAAGTGGGCATTAGACAAAATGGGAATTCTACAAAATGGTAAATACTAACATACATGTAGATGAATTGGCAATTAGACCAAAAGATTTAGAAGAACTGTTTGTAGACTAAATGGAATTTGACCATGTAGGATGAGACCAGTTATTAGGCGTTAGTCAAATAATTGCAGACCAAGTGGTAATTTACCTTTAAAATGTTGTTCTTGTACACACATGTTGTGAATGTCTGTAAGAAATAAACCCCTCACAAAAAGTTCTGCAAATCAAATTTGGTCCATGATAACTTATCAGGTACGCTTTAATATAGTTATTCCTGATATCCATACCATTGGAAAGATAATTTATTTTTCTTTTGAATGATACCCTAATTGTAACAAAAGTGTTGTCCTTGCATGCGCAGAACACCTGAATGTCAGGACAAGTCAGAAGTCAAATGTTGCAAATTGAGTGCCTATTATGAATATTATTGTCTGTTGGGAGTTACTCAATTTGAGCAATTTAGCAAATATGCATTTCATTCAAATTAGGTATCAATAAAAAGAGGAACAATGGTATAACATTTTTAAAAAATTAGAAAAAACCCCAAAAGTTATCAAGGCCTATTTTCGAATTGCAGAACTTCAATGTGATCAATAAAAAGGCATTTGACTTTTTACTTTTCTTCATATTCTGATATTCTTTGCATTGAAGTATGACAAAAGGGGAGAAGGGGAATAAATTATCTTTCCAATGGTATGAATATCAGGAATAACTAAAGCGTACCTGAAAAGTTCTCATGGATCAAAGTCAATTTGCGGAACTTTTTGTGAGGGGTTTATATCCTTTATCAAACTGCTTTGAACCAAAAGGACTTCAATACAAGTTAACTTCTTATATCTCTCAGCGGATGACATACATGTATACATACTAGTACTGTACAATGTACATGTAAGTCTCTTTTGACTACGTGTACCAGTAAAATCTACGCATTTGTTAAACTTGTAAATTCATGTATTCATAGCTCACAGCATTGTGGGTTTTCCCTCAACACTTGTTGGAATTTGAATTGAAATTGAAAATTTTAATAGGAAAATTTCAGAAGTTTTCAATTGTTATCCGAGGCTGCATAAATGTTGTTGGCTTGAAAATGCTAAGTACACGACCATCGTGAAATATATTTATTTTTTATAAGGCTGCTTGTTGTGAATGTTCATACATCATTTTAATACAAGATACAGTGAAATGATGAGCCTTACTTGCAAAAGCAGACAGAGCTATTAAATAGTTTTATTAATTAACCAAAAGATGCCAATATGTTAGATATGGACAAATTATTTTTGACAGTGTAATTGAAGTATGTATTGATACACAATGTCATGAAAATTGGGTTTTTGTTTCTTACAAATAAATAAAACCTTTGGTTGCCTGCATTCTAGGTTTGTCCTACAAATGTATAATTTGGAACCCTGATATTATAACTACTGTCAGTAAATTGTGTTATATAACACTTGAGGTGATTTTTCTCCATATTACATCCCACTTTTATTAGTTTTTGGCCCTCGAATAACCAGGTTTCATTATGTAATTTCCTTAGTTCCAAAGAGTTTTTAATGAGGTGAGTGATGTACTAATTGTAGTACTTTAGATACCTGTGTTTCAGCTGTGATATCCTGTTAATGAGATCCAGACAATTTTGTCCCACTATATTTGTATTTTTAAATTGTGAAGGATGTAAATAGAATGGACAACTCAATGTATATTGTGTACATTATATCGTATTGAATTGATCCTGCTAATGTACACATTATTTAATTTTCTTTCTTTTCCTTTGTTTTTTTCTGTTTTTTTTTGCACAGAGTAGAAAATGAAATCATTTTCACATACATGTACATGTACATTTACTTATAAATATGCAAAATCATGCAATAATATAAAAATGTGTGCTATAATATGCTGAATATTTCTTTGTCTGTGTCATATTGTCTGCATTTGTATGTACAAAGAGGTTTCTGGTTGAGCAGTCTTTTAAGCTGTTTTTGCCCCTTTCAATTTAAATGATCATTTGCTGCATTGTCTTAAATTTGTATACAACTGAACTTCAATTTTTTTAAGGCTGAGTTTTTACTGATGAGAAATTTCAGAGGTACAAATGAATTGAGTTCTGTCGAATGATCTCAGTAACTAATTGAAATAAAAACTAAGGAATAAACCAAATGAAGATTTAGGAAATTGAGATCGAGGTTGAGGGTCCACCATGAGTTCCAATTAACTAAAACCTCAAGCAACTTTTGCCAGTTCAAAAAAAAAATCAGTGTAGGCTGACTGCATGATAAACGCCTATAATTTCTCTTGACCATTTTTATTTGGAAGCTCAATGTTGGCTTTAAAGTCATTTTGACTAATGTTTTCTGCATGCATTCTGAATCTTGGTCACAACAAAATATTTGCTAGTGATATAATCATCTCAAGGTACTGACCACAAACATGTAGCCTGGCAAGCATTCGTGTAGCTCTTTGATGGAATAATTTGAGTGCACATGAAGGACGGATATTTATGCAGGTAAATAAAAAAAATCTGTTCATGTGAATTTTTTAAAGTGTTTTTCTACACAATGTATTTAATATAATTGTTTTTTACAACCTTCTATAATTCAAAATCCCTTGCTGAGTGATACATGTAATGTTCATAAATGTCAATGGATGTTTATCCCATTTTCTGTTATTAGTTTTGATTATTTAAGAAATAGCTCTTTATTTCAGTACCAATTGGCATTATAGTATTTTGATTGCTTTGTTAGTGTTACTACAGTGTGTGTATTTAATGTTACCTATTATAAATACATTGTAGGCCTATCACACTCCATATGAACAGGAAAAAGCATCAATTATTTCTGCTGTTGAATTTATCAGGCCTGATTTTTCTCTGCAGATTTTGAAATTCTGAGAAGAAGAAAAAAAAAAAATAATAGTATTTTTTTTTGTTTTGCATCGGACATGTGCTGCACATGATAATATAAACAAAGATGTGGACAACAAATTCAAGTGGCAATTGTTGGATCATGAGATGGATTTGACGAAGTCACAGCCAAAGAAATGAATTTTCAATACCTAAAATTGCAAAATATTCTGCGGAAGGGGAACGCCCCTCCCGAACCCCACCCCCCCCCCCTCCCCCGGAGGTTTGGTCGCTACGCTCCCTCACTGGCAGCAATTTTCCTCTTTTTTTTTATATTTCTCTGTCTCATGCCTGATGTATTAACATTTGTATGCAAGTTGTATTTTTCGAAAAACTGAAAACATTAGCTGAAGATGTAGTGTGATATTCACAATTTATTAAACAGTATCAATTGATCATTTGAACTGTGTATATTTTATTTTATTTTGCAAACCAAGGTATAACATATTTTTGAGTGCTTAGAAATGTTTTATCTCAACTTCAGTATAATCATGTCCCTTTCCCCCTCCCAACATTTCCCTTTGCTTTTCTGCATGGTATACATGTATATAGTGAAGTTTCTTTTAAGTTGTTTGCTTTAACTTTTTAACGTTTGCTATTTCTCTTCATTTGTGTAAAATGATGTTTTGAGATTATTGTATTGCTATGTCTGAATATGCATCTATCAAAGCAGGGTAGTGGAACAGGGAACAAGGTTTTAATCAGATATTTAGCTAAATAAAACTGTTATTGTTACACTTTAATTTGCTTCATTATCTGTTCAGACAATCATAATTCAGCTCAGGAATACCGGTGCATACATTGTACATGTACATGTCTGTGTAGTACATTGTGAACCATTGCGTTGAGACATGTAATATACATTTAATTGTAAATGATAGAGCACAACCAATAAAAATTTGTTAATTAATGTATTGTTTGTGAAGTAAACATTTTTCCAAAAAGAGTAGGCCTAAATTAGCCTACCTGTATGATTGTTGTACATTTCGACACATTTCTTGAATTGCATATTACATGTACATATGATAATAATAAATGCAGCATTTTTAATGCGCCATTGATTTAGTCAAAACTATTCAGAGGTGCAGTGTACAACATTTTAATTGAAAAAATGTCGCCAAATACATGTAAAACTGTTACCAGTAACATTTTGATTTATTACTGTAATTTATGATTATAATGGGCTGATAAAGCATTGTTTAAAGACCAAAAAGGAAATGTTGATGGGGGTATTTTCCTTCACTTTGTGTCCAAGGTCATGGAGTATAAATGTATTCCAATTTTTGCTTACATTGTAACTCCATGATAAAGCCAATGTGATAGTCTATAATATAATATAGTTTTACCTATACAATATAGATGTTTCTCTTTAAATAATTGTTACTTTATAAATTGTAGGAAATTTTGAAGGGGTTCTTGTTTTGTGTTGGGCCTAGTTCTCAAGAAGGTTAGAATGCATCACTTCCAATTAAAAAATCATCAAAGCATTTGAATCATTATTATATTATCTTGCTAAAAGAAAATGATTTTACTACAAATAAAAAATGTTTTATAAATGAAAATAAGATTGAGAAGCAGTAACTAAAGGTGCGACTTCTATATTCCTTTGATATTTTCATAACATGTGCCTTTTCACAGTAAGCTGTACATAAACTCATTTCATATTAGTTTCATACCACCTTGAACATATAAATATGATATGCATTTCAGATATTCATGTATGTTCCAGTACATGTATGTAACGACGTAACCGTTCTATGTAAAAATGTACTTTATACCTCATATTGTACATGTTGCTTGAAATGAGCATTGACAGAGCACCAATTAGAAATTTTATATTTCCATAAGATTCTTGGTTATTTCAATCGAATCACGGTCACATGATTTTTCCAATGTTGTCTACCTTGTAGTTTGCAATAGGGTTATCATGTGAAATGAGTAATTTCTGTTTTATACTTGTGTGTAATTATCATCATGGGGCGGTAAATATCTTGATCACGTGTACAAACTAACAGGAAATAAGTAAAATATATTTTTATTGTATTTAAAAAGGTATAAATGCTGGTACCAAAAAAAAAATCATTACAGCAGAATTTTATATGTACATGTACTTGTAATACCTGAAACAAACGTGCACTCTTGAAAAATTAGTATTTGCTGTGCAAATGCATGTACATGTGATCCAGTATTTTGCTTTTATAATAGACCATGCAATAGGCAATATTTTATATAATATGTAATTCGCTTCTCCTTAGAATTTGTACAGTGGATACTTCTTGATATAAAGAGTTCTGATAGAACAACATAGATGATATAACAAACTATTTTTACAGTCAAAAATAAAATTGATATGTTTAATGCTAACTAACATAACATTAACAAGCACAATTTTCTCGTCCAAAAGGACCTCAATTCCACTGTACAATTACAATGTGTATTTCAAATGGTATACATGTAGCTGGAGGAAAAATATAGCTGTAAAAAAATCAGGTATATGTAACCCTTGACCTGGCATGAAAATAAATGTGCTTTATGTTGGATTGTTAAAATATCAGATTTTTGTAAACACCCCTAAGATATTTGTAACCCAACGGCACTATTTTCACGATAAACCAGGTCTTTCTGAATGTTTAAAAATGTCTTGTGAATATATGATATTGAATAAAAAATAGCTTTTTCATACTATAATGATTTTTAATTGTCAAAGTGTAGTTTGTATTGTTGCAGATGTATGATTATCACTGAGCATTGATATTCTTTTTATTATTGATTTCATACTTCCTAGACATCTGTGACCCTACAGCTCAAAAAACTACCAATGATTTGCAAACTGCAGACAGCTACAAATGGCTAATCTACAGTCTAAGAAAATAAATGAATTATGGTATTTTATTGATGGTTTTGAAATGTTTGGTCAAATTGTACTTTCCTTTTCCATACTCCCACACAGGCATTCAAACAAACAATAATCTTCTTCTATTAATAATGAGTCATTTATAAAATTGATCTTTTATTATATACGCTTTATACAATTATCATAAATCTGTAGTACTGTTAAATACATGAACTTGCAACTGATTTTTAGTACAATGGATATACTCATACACTGTACATGTACATAATGATAATTACACTTCATTTTTTTAAACAGTCATTCTTTGATATCAAATGACCTACAAACTAGAGGTCTTACACACGTATTGGAAGACATTTTTAGTTCACCTTCAGTTCAAGAGCATATTTGCTTACAAATACTAGACTTATTCAAACAAACGAAAGGGAGGAAAAAAGGATGGGTAGCTTGTTTCTGTATAAGACAATGCAAAAGAGATGCTTTCCATAGAGTCTGTTCATGCATGAAAGCAAATATACTTTATCACACACCTTTATCCATATGGGGTAAATGGTTTCCGTTCTAATACTGTAATACAATAAATGATTCCTTGCTTTTGTGCAAATTTAATGGAGCAATGCTAATTCATACAGTGGGAAAGGTCTGTATAAATACTGTCATTATTTTAAAATTTTAAAATATTTCATTAAAGCTGTTCTTCTTTAAAGGAAAGCCTTATACATTTGTTTGAAAACAAATCAAAGAAACATATTGGCCATAGACAACAAAATCAAGGGAAATGATCAGTTATGAGTGTTTGAAAGTTGAGGTTAGTTCACAAAAAATTGCAAATTGATCAGATTGCCTATGTAGTATCTTGAGAAAACTCCCTGTTTGTTTCACACTGAAATATGACTATTACAAAAAATCTCGCTATCTCATATGAACCACCCTTTTGCTCATAAGGGATACACAATCAAAACATATTATGAGAAGCATGTTGTTAGAATTGCTATAATGATTCAAAGAGACTTAATCTCAAATTTCACTAATTAGGTACTTCATAAAAGAGGAGATTTTACAGACCTACCAAACCATTAATTTGAAATTTCCCATATGTAGAGGAGGTGCTTCCATAACATGACTCCTGACACCCCAACTGTAAATCTAACCCTAATCCTAGACATCCTACTACAGGTTAGGGTCAGCCAGGGGTCAGCTAGGCTCCATTGATGTCGACCTACATACAATGGTACCAGCTGATATATTATGCAGGGTGTTATAGGATCGTCTTGGGTTTAACTAGGTTCTTAGAACTTGGAATAAGATATACTTCAACTACCTTTATTAAGTCAAAGAGGAAAAAATCAATTGAATCATGTTGCAGGTAGCTGGTATCAGTTACAGATCCTGGCAGGGGTTCAGGAACCCCCCCCCCTAAGATAATATGAAAACCACTCCTTTACATGTTAAAAATCAGGTCATTTTGGCACACTCCCCCCTTCCCCCATATTAAAATCCTGGATCCGCCACTGTGGTGTTCAAAGATGGTCAACAATAAAAAATTCTTCACAAATACACATACATGTACTTATACTAGTACTTATACAGGGACTGAAATTCAGTTGATTAAAATGATAGTTTTAGAATTCCCTTTCATGCTGTTATTACAGTTTTATCCCCAACTAACATTGTTCTGACAAAATACAGTCTGTGTCAAATAAAATGGTACAAGTGGAAAACATTTTTTCATAGTATGAAGATAAATCACAACCTGGTATCTTGAACATTCCACAAGGATTAATTCCTGTTTTTATGTCCTTGGGGAGAAAATCTTGATAATTGGTATTTCATACAATAGAATACAAAGAAAGTAGGGGGACTGAGACATCATCAGTTTGCCAATTTGAAGATGGCAAAAACTGTTTCCTAAAAAAATTCAAAACCTAAGAAAATTCATAACTTTGCTATTTGTGATCCGATTTTGATGAAATTTTCAATGTTGTGCTTTTTAGATTTTACTTTATTTTTCTAATAATGCAAATCTCCAGCCCGGAGGAGTCCTTTAATAGGGGGGGGGGGGGGGAGGAGGGAGGGTGCCAAAATGACCTGATTTTTAACATGTAAAGGAGTGGTTTTCATATTATCTTAAGGGGGGGGGGGGTTCCTGAACCCCTGCCAGGATCTGTAACTGATACCAGCTACCTGCAACATGATTCAATTGATTTTTTCCTCTTTGACTTAATAAAGGTAGTTGAAGTATATCTTATTCCAAGTTCTAAGAACCTAGTTAAACCCAAGACGATCCTATAACACCCTGCATAATATATCAGCTGGTACCATTGTATGTAGGTCGACATCAATGGAGCCTAGCTGACCCCTGGCTGACCCTAACCTGTAGTAGGATGTCTAGGATTAGGGTTAGATTTACAGTTGGGGTGTCAGGAGTCATGTTATGGAAGCACCTCCTCTACATATGGGAAATTTCAAATTAATGGTTTGGTAGGTCTGTAAAATCTCCTCTTTTATGAAGTACCTAATTAGTGAAATTTGAGATTAAGTCTCTTTGAATCATTATAGCAATTCTAACAACATGCTTCTCATAATATGTTTTGATTGTGTATCCCTTATGAGCAAAAGGTGGTTCATATGAGATAGCGAGATTTTTTAATAGTCATATTTCAGTGTGAAACAAACAGGGAGTTTTCTAAGATACTACATAGGCAATCTGATCAATTTGCAATTTTTTGTGAACTAACCTCAACTTTCAAACACTATAACTGATCATTTCCCTTGATTTTGTTGTCTATGGCCAATATGTTTCTTTGATTTGTTTTAAACAAATGTATAAGGCTTTCCTTTAAAGAAGAACAGCTTTAATGAATATTTTAAAATTTTAAAATAATGACAGTATTTATACAGACCTTTCCCACTGTATGAATTAGCATTGCTCCATTAAATTTGCACAAAAGCAAGGAATCATTTATTGTATTACAGTATTAGAACGGAAACCATTTACCCCATATGGATAAAGGTGTGTGATAAAGTATATTTGCTTTCATGCATAACAGACTCTATGGAAAGCATCTCTTTTGCATTGTCTTATACAGAAACAAGCTACCCATCCTTTTTTCCTCCCTTTCGTTTGTTTGAATAAGTCTAGTATTTGTAAGCAAATATGCTCTTGAACTGAAGGTGAACTAAAAATGTCTTCCAATACGTGTGTAAGACCTCTAGTTTGTAGGTCATTTGATATCAAAGAATGACTGTTTAAAAAAATGAAGTGTAATTATCATTATGTACATGTACAGTGTATGAGTATATCCATTGTACTAAAATCAGTTGCAAGTTCATGTATTTAACAGTACTACAGATTTATGATAATTGTATAAAGCGTATATAATAAAAGATCAATTTTATAAATGACTCATTATTAATAGAAGAAGATTATTGTTGTTTTGAATGCCTGTGTGGGAGTATGGAAAAGGAAAGTACAATTTGACCAAACATTTCAAAACCATCAATAAAAACCATAATTCATTATTTTTCTTAGACTGTAGATTAGCCATTTGTAGCTGTCTGCAGTTTGCAAATCATTGGTAGTTTTTTGAGCTGTAGGGTCACAGATGTCTAGGAAGTATGAAATCAATAATAAAAAGAATATCAATGCTCAGTGATAATCATACATCTGCAACAATACAAACTACACTTTGACAATTAAAAACTCATTATTAGGTACTTGATAAAGTATTTTATGTTATAATAATGATATTGTGATACTCTATGATGTGCAAGAGATCTAGAGGCATACCCATTGAATAATTTTTAGATTACTGACTAAGTTCATATTTATCTTTGAGCATAACCAAGTTTCAAGATAGTAGAAAGAACTTCGTGTTTTACTACAGTGTGATGATGCAGCGTAAGATTAACTCTCGTATGTGTGCTACAAGAAGTATCTTTTTAAGGAGCATGTTCTCATTATCATATAATAAATGAGTATTTATATTTTTAATCTTTTAACAAAATACCAAGAATACGACTTTATATCTGACACATGATTATGCTATACTACATACGAGTCAAAGTGTGCAATCTCTATACAATACTCACCATAGATGCTAAATATATACAGCATTATAAATCTAATAATATCTCTCTATTCTAACCTTATGGCTACATTTTAATATATCGACTATATGGTCCACATAATATACAACATGTGTCATAATTGCTAGTTAACTCAAGATGTGATTATTTGAACTGAGTCCTCTTATTAAGTTGTAAATTAGCAGGGTAGTAAGAGCAATTCTCGAACTTGATGTCAACATAGCTTTATTGGTAAGATTAGCTTAGTTTGAACTTCAATATACGAGTTTATTTAATAATTTTTATTTTGTTGAGACTGATTAGATAGACCTCGGAAAGTTATCTCCTCTATGCATATGATATTTACATAACTTCTCAAAAACTATTTATATGTACTAAGAAAAGTTATGCGCGATCTTGTACCAATTAGTAAGTAAGTTAAGAAAGCAGAGATGGAATGATAGATAAATGTATAAAGTGAGAAAGAGAGTAAGATAGAGAAAAGAATAAAGAGAAAAAGAGAGAGAGAGAGAGAGAGAGAGAGAGAGGAGATGTATGGGGGGGTAGATGAGAGAGAAAAAAGAGTGTGTGAGATGAGATCGAGACCTGAACGATGAGAGAAGAGAGAGATTGTAGAGAGAGGAGAGGAGAGGGAGGCCCCACTAAATGACTCGATTGATCAGAAACGGACGAAAAGGGGGGAAAGAAACGTTAAATGTAATTTACGTAAGGAAATTATGAAAAAAAATTGATGAGAACCTTTATAGCAACTGATAATAATAAACAATACAGCAAAATACACTTACAAACAAAAGTGAATAACATTCAATGATTATCAAAAAATAATTTTTTTCCTCTTACCAGATTTACATTTAGGAATTTCTAACCATCTCAAACATTTTGATTATTGATTCCCGTTACATTTGTTTTACATTTCAAATTGACCTGAAATTTAGGGGCGCCCGAATTGCCGAAGCAACAAATTGGCCTTAGTAATATGGTCTCTTTTTGGGTAGTCTGGGGGAGGGTGACGAGCGAAAGGATTTAGAAAAGGTCCGATGGCTTGCGCTGGGGTGCGGTAGGGTAGGGGTGAGTAGGCAGTAGGTTCAGAGGAATTTTGGACGGCTCGGGCGCTTCCGGGGCGGGGCTGCGCATCGATTTTGTTTGCCGCAGTGAGTTGGTAGGTTGCGAGGTTGTGTCGCCGAAGTGTATAAAAATGGCGCGTGAGAGTGTGTTTTGCGTTTGCAGAAGTGGTGGGGTGGAGAGGACCAAGGGAAGGGGCGAGCCGAAATTGATTGTGGTGAGAGAGCCCAGGAACAGTTCAGGAGATGAGCCTGAAGAGAGGCGGATACGAGGTAGTGGCGGCGCGAATGGTCAATCGTCAGGAGTTGGTGAGGGGGGCGATAAGTCGGACGGTGGGTATACGTAAGTTGGCGGCCGAATTGAGCTTAAACGTGATGATTATGAGTAGGATAGGGCTAGGTGAGAGTAGATGATGGAGGTTCTTGGTCGGTGGTGCGGAGGAGTGGGGTAGGAAGCTTAGGGTGTGGGTGCGAGAGCGAGAGTTGGTGCTAGGGATGTAGGGGAGGGGCTAGAATTGATGGCCTGGAAACGTGGTGTCGTGGCTGTAGTAGCACGGGAGGGCAGAGTCTTTCGTGCTTCCGGCGTGTCGCTCTGTGGTAGTGTAGTAATTCCCTTTCCCTTCATCTACGCCTCTATCTACATGTGTTCATGTAGGAATGCATAAATGTTTCATGTTCAGATCATTCATATATATCAAATTTCCGCTCGCGCCTTCGCGCTATGCTATTTTTGCTTCTTGAGACCAGATTATGAGGATTTAACCAAACCAAAACATCAATTTATATCAGTATGATTACACATTACACATTACCCCCATTGGTATTCTTCATACCCCATATGAAATAAAACCTTACCAACGAACTATTATTTCAAGCTTGGGATTAACGAGATTATTTGATTTACTGATTTAAATAATGAACCCTCATTTTTATTACAGGTTAAGAATCCTGTATTTTATATTCTCTGAACACTAGGAAAACCTTTGGAATATCGAACAGGCGCGGATCCAGGGGGAGGGCTGACGGGCCCGCCCCCCCCCCCTAGCAAAAAAAAGGGGGGAAAGAAAAAAAAGCGAAGTTAAAAATAGCCAGGGGCTGTCGACACCCAATCTTACCCCTTTGCGATAGGCCTACATGATGACTCTGTGATGGGCGAAGGCCCCCAAAATAAATTAACACGAACCCCACCCCCCCCCCCAAAAAAAAAATATATATATAATAACTAATAATATGAACAATAAATAAATTTTTTAAAAGAATAATATAATAAATATAAAGAAGAAAAGAAAAAAATCTGAAAAAAAAATCTGAAATTCTTGATTGTTGAAACCCTTGTATAGAATTCCTGGATCCACTGGTCGAACCATCTGAATGATGAACATACGGACTAACGAAACGTCAGACCATTTGAAGCAAATGTTCAGATAAACATTCCATTTCACTTTCTTATTAATCCACAGTAAAAAAAAAATCCTGTATTTATATACAAGCCACCAAACTACACCGATATTTTGATTTTATTAGATGAATAATGTATATTATCATGTAGCGGCTCCGTTCACACCAAGATTGCAATCAATCGCAAAGAGGCAAAAGCAATCACAATCGTGTTCAAAAGAACATTGTTTCAATTTGCTGTGTCAAAGGTTAGTGGGAAAAACCAAGTGCCTAAAATACATTTGAAAACTACATTAGGATCAACGTGTAACATCGCACTATCGGATTGTTTTCTATCAATACTGTTATACAGTGTGGAATTAGTTTCGATTAGCCTAGTCCCTGATGTCTTGAAATATATTATCCTTTTGCATGGTCAAGGCTTAATAAAGTTAGTCTGGATAGAAGTTACCTACAAGCGTTAATAATGCATCTAAATCCTAAATAAACATTTACCCCTGTTTGGTGAAACATGCACGAAAATATTTCACCCAAAACGACAAAAAAAACTATCACACTATTTTTCTGGATCCAAGGCTTGACGCTGTATTCCACAATGAACCCGGAGATGACACTCTAACCGTGTTGGAACCCAGAGTCATAAATAACTTCCGATTATTCTAAACATTTTTTTATTCCATGACGGAGTTTTATGTTGTAAGTTGGTTTGTTTTCCTTGATAGCTTTATCAATTTTTACGCAGATTTTTATATATGTTTTTCATTTGATAAATTAATGAGGCACTGATACATTTTGTCTCATTAATTATCAACATTACATGGTAGAGTACAGAGATTAAAACTTTATCGTTGGTGATAATTATCGGTGTCGTTCTATAATTCCAAGACAAACTTCAAAATTGACGGACTTTTTTTTACTTACTTGTGTGTGTGTGTGTGTGTGTGGTGTGTGTGTATAATATTGCATTTAATGTATATATATATATATATATATATATAATATATATATAATATATATCTATATATATATAAATAATATATATATATAAATATAATCCTTGCGTCAAAACACATCTAGAGGTTTCACGTATTGGTCCCATGTAAATCAAACAAAAACAAAATTTGTATCTCTCTTCGCCAATTTTATTCAATTTTCTCAAATTTTCGACGGTATTGCCTCCGTCTTCCTTCAGGAGAAATATTTACAATATTTCTCCTGAAATATTTAATATTGTAAAATATTGTAAAATATTTACAATATTTACAATATTTACAAATATTTTTACCCTCAGTGTCTCCTGAAGGAAGGACGGAGGGAATACCGTCGAAAAATTTGAGAAAAATGAATAAAAATTGGCGAAAATGCATTTACAACAGTTTCTGTTTTTTATTAAATATATATATATATATATAATAATATATCTCCTATTTTCGTCCTTAAGGCGAATTTCTTTGTTGGCCTATTCAGATCGCCCCAACTCTCTTCTATAGAATTGGCGTTAGGGGACATTTTTTCGCCTATAGAAAGCGCTAAGGGAATCGTGACTGAATAAAGCTATTCTTACTCAGTTCCCTTAAGGCCCGTTTTACGTAAGATATACACTATAATGTATATATTATATATATATATATATGTGGTGTGTGTATTAAATATATATATCCACACACACACACGCAACAGTAAGTAAAAAAAAGTCCGTTATTTTAAGTTTTGTCTTGTGAAAAACTTATGAACCTTTTAACATAGAGTTCATGATATGGTTCGTAGAGTATCCATCCTAGATCTGTGGTACCCTTTTCATTCTGGATCTTTTGCATGCATGACGGAATAACAGGTAATTCTCAAAGAAGGCATAATTACTTGGACCAAGTGGCTAGGTAAAAACAATAAACAAATTGAACATGTTTTACTGATGTGCACGCACAAAGACAACCCGCCACATACGCTAATTACATTTCACAACTTCACATACACGTCGCATCATCCAAACAAACCCACATACACCCACAACGATTACTCACCATCACAAATTTCTATGGAATTACTTAATCCCAAACATGCAGTGATGTCTTAGTAACAAAAACACTGAATGCTTAATCAGCAAAGGGGCAAGTGTTATTATGAATTATTTACCTGGTGCTTGTGGTTTGTGAAATGTGCGTGATGTGTGTGAGGTGCGGTGAGAGGGTCTTGTGTATGTGTGAACACAGCTTCCTTTCACATTTGTTTTAATCTTCCATTCATACTATTGGCACAATTAAGATTTTGCAGTCGTCTGAAGATGCGTGCAGGATCCCGGGTGAAAGCGGTTACCCAAGAATGCCTGACTAAAGGATGACTCTCCAAGACAATCATAAAACCCATGATTAAATTTAATGCTTCAACTGTAAGAAAAATTCAAAGTGATGGGACATTGTATTACTCAATCGTTCATGTGTGTGTTGTGGTAAATAATAATGATTTTAAAGATATTGTATATTTTTATTGCTATATTGTTTCCAGTACTACGTATACACCCAAGTTTGACCAGGTAGATATACCGTAATCTGGTACAAACTTTAAACATGTTAGAGAAGTGTGTTGAAAGCCTTGACATAATCGCCTTATTAATTGATTCGATAAAAAAACTCCTCCATTATTTTTATATTTTTTAATTCCATTCCTTTACATAGCGTTTCACATGAATAACTTAACATGATGGCAGGGTGAATGTAAGGAATTCATGCTCAAAGCCTGGAGTGTCCTGTCATGTCTGAACATTCTTCAAAGACCCAAAATTCTGTTCTTGCTCCCACACCTTCTGTAAGGATCTTGAACAATCTCCTGAAATGTCATGGCAACACAGAGCCTGGTACGATGTCCAGTCTTGCCAGCGCTGAAACCCGGTTCTCCATCAAGATGCTGGAACCGTTTACAGACAAATCTGCTTTAAGGACCTTTCTAGGAAGATGTAAAGAATCAGCATACAGGTTTGCACCCAATTGTAACTGAGGATAAAACCGAAGGCTGTAGTATAACTGTCAAGACTGCGGTAGTATTTGTGTATCGCTTTCAGACCAAACATTTCCAGCCTGGGCAGGATTCAACGATCATGAAGTCTTAAAACATGCATGAGATTATCAGGCAAGGTCTCCAGTTCGAAGGTAGCCGTAAAGAAGAACACCCGAGGGAGATTGAAGAGTGCTTCTGTTCGGATTGCAGGAGATTTATTGTTTCAGGGTTTCATGAGCATAAGGATGAGGACACCGGGTCAATCGAGGCTTCGGTTGTTATTTCGAAAGCAACCACCTCCTGGAAAAGTGATTGAGGAACTGAAATCGAAGACCAACAGGAAACGTTCTCGCATTGGAGAAATACGTGATCATTGAAACAACAGCAAGGGTTACGTGAGCATGTGAAGAAAAGTGCATGATATATCAGGAAGCATATGACGGAATCAGTCCGGAGTTGACAGAGAAGGAGAAGAGCTTCCTCATTAGTGATATCTGTAATCAACACCGCACAAGTAAACAGAATTAGCCACACGATGAAGAAAGCAAAGTCAGAGCAGATCACTCAAATGACACTGTAACGATCTGTAGGTAATCGGTACGAAGATTCGTTAGATGACAGAGCCTTGATTGCTCATGAACACTATGTCAAGAATTACAAGATACATTTACGCAAAAAAATCCCGACTATAGCAGCCCCGGATATCAAGTAAAAAGGCGAAATGTATCGTCTTTGAGAAAAATCCAGGTCTTGATGACCTACTACTTGCAGGGATTGTGAGTCAGTTGTAATAATGTATGCGTTACACTAAAGGTCACCATGAAAATGACTTCATGCAGAGTTACCATACACCACTGACGTAGCTAATAATGCAGTGAGACCTATCTATCACGTCTGCATATATGTAGGATCTTATCCTACTCGCACACTGCGTGCCATAGCTGCAGCAGTATGAGTCTTCTCTCCCGAAGTTTGACCATATTATCGAAAATTATACGCATAATATACACGAATTCGCTCTCAATGGCCAATGTGTGTAGTGACAAACGTGATTTTAGCATAATCAAGCATCATCTTCTTGTCCGTGTGCAACCGAACGGAGTACATAGGCAGGAGATGTCATTGTGTAGTATATTTGTGGAAACAACTAGGAGGATGAGGACGCATAGTCAACTTGTCATGTTAGTATATCAGGTTGTCGAGACATGTGATTTGTATATACACTCTATGTCCGGTTAACCTCGATAAGGCTAGAATTATAAATAACGATCAGGTTATTATATCCATTCGCAGAAGGGGGCCAGAGTATCACCAAGATAGGAGAATAACCATTGCTGACGGGTATCGACCAGAAGATATCCGTATATAATCATCTTCAACAAGTGGTGGTTTCAAGTCTCACAAAATCGTAATGTTAGTTCTCAATTGACTTGAATGAGAACATAATCCAACGGTGTTTAATGTAAGATAGATTAGAAATTATCAATTATGTCTGATCTAAACTGCTTACGAAAAACTATATACCAAAGAATCCATGTAAATCAACAGCGTATCCCAATACGGCAACCAGTTACACAAAGAAGTGTTAGATTTCCCTACTCACATATTCTTCATCATTTGCATGGTTGCGTTAGTATTAGGAGTGTTATATAATAGAACATAGTGCAAACTGACATAGATACTATACGTTCAATCAACCACATTACTATGAACTTTACAAGGTGAATTCTACAGAAGCTGTGAAAGAAATTTGCACTGAACATAAAGCATCTCAAGAAGATTATCCAGTATCGACTGAAGAAGATAGGTCTCTTTCTGTACAGCGTCTGGCAGAATAGCTTTGTATATTATACTTCAACTGAACTTATTTGACGTTAGCACTGCTTACAATATGGTCTAGCTGGCCTATGTGCTCACTCTCGTTTTATATCTCTTTTTAGTGTTGCGTCGGAGATACTATCACATTGGCTTATGTATATAATGTGAAACTCCGCTCTGCATGTGGAAGATTAATGTAACGCACTGGTATGTGCGATAAGAAGAGGCATGACTTAAGAATTTCACCCAGACAATTTTTTATAAGTATATCGATGTTAGATTTACTATGTGCATTCCTATTCTAGTTCTATGTCAAACATTGTGATTATATACTTCTGTATGTTGCCATTGGTATATTTTATTAATTCTCATATTGTGGTTCTAATTCGAATATAGTATTATATCCACGTAGCCATACGATTGTACAATTTGTAATGCTCTGAACTTCTAATCGTTTAAATTATCTTAGGGTGCTAGTCCTCATTTTAGGCTTAAGTGAGCAGAGCTCTTCCGCGCTAGAAATAGAGAAGTTCGTACCTCCCAACTTCGGACGGAATACAAAGATGCCGGGAGTATTACCGGGACCTCTCCGAGACATCTCCGCGACCAATTTATAAAACAGTGTGTTTTATACAGTTGTCCCACAAAAAAAAATGCTAATGCGGAGCTTCTAGGCATGGGTGGAGTATAATTTCACACTCACCATAATATTATTATTGCATTAAATAATCTATCTTACCCCGATAATCCCACTACATCCTGTTTCTTAAACTGGATGAAAACATTCTATGAGGATATGTCCAAGAATCACAAAGACAATGATGCATTCAATTTTTCACTTGCAGATACAAACGTATCGAGCTCTACCATCGCAGCTCCCTCCCCCCCGCCCCTATTTTCGAATTTGATCCGCTGCTGCTGTCCTGCAGGCAAAATATATTCTAGATTTAAACTTTTTTCTCAGAAAATAACGATACTTCATGAATTCTCTTTATAAAATGATGTGTGATGCTGTTACTCAAGTTCAAAAGTTCAGTTTCAAATTCCAATTTTAATTTCAATCTTATTTTCACTTCCACAGAAATCATAACTCAGTACCCTGTCTGCATGGTGAGCAAATTACAAAGAATTGCTTCACTACTCTTGTCGTATCCTTAATAACCACAAAATCAATAGAAAGATTTTCACCCCGAGTTAGAGTAAAAAATATAGAAAATCCAAAACTGTGATGAATCATATCCGGCCTATTTATTAATCTAATATCATAAGACATCTAATAAATGACGAGTTATATCCTAAATCACACATTAAAGTGATCGATATAGAGAATTTGGTTGAATTTTTTTAGGTATGAAACAATCGAAATTATTGAATTCTTTAACCGTATTCTGTTCCTTTATTTTTCTAAGCCGTCTCTTATTTGATATTATTGATAACACAAAAATCGGTTAATTATTCCAGGTCATGGTCTGATGCACTTTTTAACTTATCCAAGAAAAGTCCAAATCAAATCAAACTCGAACTTGCTAATAATGATCTTTCGAGTAATTACACACTAAAGAACAAAGGTAACTGACCCCAGTTCTAGGCCTGTGGGCATTTCACCTCCAGGGTAGATTTGACACACTATACCAGTTATCTTATGCGAAGTTGACCATATAAAATGAACGAAAATCAGTTATTTCTACGCTTTATTCGTGAGCTATCATATTATTACTTTTGTAATAATCTCTCTCTCATCCCCTCTCTCCACTAGCATAAATTAATCTTACTGTGAGACCAAAAAGACGTGGAGGAGTAGCGGTGTATAAGAGGGTGCTACGATTCTGGCTCTTTAGAACCTAGAACGATATTTAGACCTGCTCCCGAAATCTGTGGGTATTTACATGTATTCAATTCATTGTACTTTCGCAAATTGAAAATGAAATTTAGAATAAAATTCGTCTATCTATTACGCCAATATTTTCTTGATATATTGGTCCAGCCGCTCCCGCAAGCCACGAGTTTAACATGAAATGCATATATCTATATGGGTTTAATTTTTAACGTGGAGTATTTTAAGATATGGTTACTGACTTTAGTACCCTGTGAAGGACATAGAAAACGTTATCGAATGCCAGGTGAAGAGATTCTGGTCTCATAACCCTTTCCGTCATCTCTGATCTATCAAGCCTATATACATCTCCTGCATTTCTCTCATTCTTCCCCCCCTCCCCCCTCTCTCTCTCTCTATCATATCTCTCTCTCCTCCTCTCTCTCTCCCCCCCCTCTCTTCTCCCCTCTCTCTCTCTCTCTCCTCTATCTATCTCCCCCCCTCTCATCTCTCTCTCTTCTCTCTCTCTCTCTCTTCTCTCTCTCTCTGCCCAGCCTCTACCCATCCCGTGTCTCTACAGGATAATCAACCTCTTTTTGATCCTAATCACCCCCTCATCATGCTCCTTACCAAACCAAAGCAAACATTCCCCTCTCTATTTCATCACTTCTAAACCCTTCTCTCACTCTACTGTGTGTCAAAGTCACCTCTCGTCTGCAGCATAAGGGCTCAAATATCAACTATTTACTAATGGAAAAAATAGCATCTATTGCCGAATCGATCAATACTAACTTTATTGAACTTCATTTAAGCACTTCTATTGTGTATCGGAAATATATTTGTTGCATGGGATGAATCGAACTCGTCATGTATATTGCAATCAGTCTTTATTAAACTGTATTTTGAATGGTCACGTAAACACTGTCCGCTTGTTCATGATTAAACACTTTCTTTTAAAGGGTGCGTTTAAAATACCCTTAACAAAAATCTTAAGTGGAATTTGTTGAAAATAGACCATAAACTTACATTATTAAGGAATTTATTCATAGATTCAAGAATCTTGCATGTTTCACGACAAACCAATCATAGTCCTCTGTTTGCAAATTTGAATTCATCCTAAAAATTAATGTTACCAGCTCTGGAACAGAAATCAATAAAGACAACCCAATAGAAGTATCAAGTCTGCTCTATTTCCTTATGACTCTATGAATTCATCATTTATCTGGTGTCTGACATGATGTTTGGTATCGATGTTGTCATGAATAAATTCAATACGGGAGTTGTGTACACGTGTCGCCTAAGGAGTAGAGAAGTAAGGGTGTATCTCACTTCGGAGACGTCTCCGCGACGGATTCGTCTCCGCGACGGATAAAAAGTATTAAGAGTCTCCGCGATAATTTTCAAAACTCAGACGAATTTCAAAGACGCGTCTCAAAGTAGTTTCCGCGACTCATTTCAAAAGTCCGGGAAAAGTTCTCGGAAAGTCTCCGCACAAGATTGAAACAATTGTCGCCGAGACGTCTCCGAGACGTGCATGGAATCGCGGAAACACTTGAGACGGTTCTTTGAAATTTGCTTTGTCAGCAGTTTTTTTTTAATGTCGCGGAAGATCTCGGAGACGTCTATAATAGTTTCGCTATCCGTCGCGAAGAGATACCACCCTAATTAAAATGAAGCGATTTATCAAACAATAATTGGGCTTCATGCGTGACGCTCAAAGCTCTTGAGAACTTTAATACTTCATCTCAGCCGCCCGGTCAACTGCAACAAGTGGGCGAGAAAGTTGGTTGTCTTATATCTGGTGCGATCATGGCAGTCGGCAAAATTGGAATTTCGGACTTTTGTATCGAAGTTTTACGATCATTGTACACCATTTTGCTCACTGCGACAAAGAAAAAAGTTGTTTTTTTTTTTCCTCAATTTTTGCTGTACGTGTCCTCCCACAAGTAAAATGTATTGCTTTAATTGGGAGGCATAGTCATCAACTTATTTTCTATAGGGTTCAAATTTATACATGTAAAGTCAATTGCTTCATTGTCGACAGGACGTTTTGACAGAACGTGATTGAAACATTGTAACGTAATATGTCTAAAAAATAAATGGATGTGGGTGAAGGTAAACTATAAGTTCGCATACTATACAATGTTCATAGCAGACAAAAAACATGTTCATCAATGATGTCTAACCACGCGTAAAACCATCGATTTTGGAGAGGACATTTTTTGACAAATTGCACCCGATTCTTTGGTTGATGGTCACAAAAAATCAAATTAATCTAGCTTCTGGGTTCAGTTTTTTTAAAACAATCGCATTTTAGTAGGAAATTCTCATTGGAAAAAGACGAGCCTAATGATTGCTAATTAATCAAAATGCGCAGACTCAAAATAGAAAAAATAAAAATGCGACTGTAATTTCCTAACAATGCCAATAATTGGTCAATTTTTAGAAGTAAATGGGTATTTCAATATTTATTTTCTCTGTAGGCTATAGCCCAATAGCTTACCATCGTAGAGTGATTGTTACCAACCTCTTATTCTGATTTTATGGTGCACAGAAGGCCATTTTTGACGGTGTACCCTGATCGTAAAATGACCCACCTAAATCTTACGTGGCCTTCGGCCATCCAAAGTAACTTCTTCAAAACACATAGGGGTAATGCGGCGGTCAAACTCGCCTACCTTCGAAGTGCAACTCCTACGATGGATTTCTGCGAGAAAATCAAAGTATAGAGGGCTCGATCATGTAGCTGGATAAATGGTAGACTCAGAAAAGAGACTTGAGCAATATGATGATCATGAAATGATAGAAATTTTACTCTATCTCACAATAGAACAAACGCATGAGAGCAGGTCCCAATCGTGTCCACCAGGTGACCAGAGTGCGGGGCTCTCGCTTCATCACAGGGCAGACGTGCAGATGCTACTCGCGTGTGTGCACTGCTGCTCTCCTCAATTTGATCTAATGCATCGGAATAAGATCCGCTCCATTTAATTTCACGCTACCAAGATGACATCCATTACGTCCGTGATTCCACCGCGTCACTTCTGTCTGTTATTTTATTTTATATTCTGGGGGTCTGTAGGAGAAGCCAGAGCACTGATTTGCAACGGAAGCTGTGACCGAGTCCTTACTATGGGCCTCAGTCTCTGTATGATGTGTCATCGTTCATTCAATCACTTAAAATTGATTGTTATTATTCATTGGTGAGTCAACACTCCTCTGATCATACATGCAAAGGATAGTAGTCTTATCGACTATGCACTCGCGGTTGAGATTCTCATCCTGTATGCTTGATGAGATTAGACGGGGATTGGTTTATAAATGATAAAATTTTGATTTTGACTGATCAGGCGTCACTCTGATTCTCATATGGAGACCCTCATTACCATTCCAACAACGTCGATAAGGAGGAGAATGCTCAACACCTTTAGTCTCGGCGCGGAACAAGAGGACTCATAGACAGATGATCCTTGTTTCTGAGTATCCAAGTTAACTCCCTCCGATTATAGAGAAGTCGTACTTGACAATGAAAGATGTAGAGATACTAAGTGGAATAGTCTATCTGTCAGTTGAACAATCTGTCTTGGCTGTAATATCACATGATGGAGAGAGAGGGGAGAAGAGAGAGAGGAGAGAGAAGAGAGAGAGAGGAGAGAGATAAGAAGAGAGAGGGGAGAGAGAGAGAAAGAGAGAGAGGAAGAGAGAGAGGGAGAGAGAAGAAGAGAAGAAGATAAAGAGGTAAGACTGCATACAAAAAAAAAGAGATTGAATGATCAAGACAGATATTATACGTATAAAGATAAAGAAGGTAGAAATGAAAGAGAGAGAGAAGGACTGTAAGAAGAGACAGAATAAAAAGTAGACAGGAGCAATTATAGAATTGGATGGAAGATAAAGAGATAAATGATGGCTTTCCTACATGAAACAATGATTTGAATATTCATAAATTTAAAAACTCTCCTAGATGGCTAAGAAAGCACAACAACAGATAATGTTCGTCAACATTTTTTTTTTGAAGTGGCAGATGTTGTCCACAATAATATTACGAAAACAACAAGTGTATAGGATTCACCAACCAATCACATTCGTGGCTAAATTTATGGCTGTACATGTGGAAATGTATAAGAGAATAGACACTGAGTACGGTTATGACTAAATGTTGATATCTTAATGAGATATGAACCACCTTCTTATAGCAAGTATATTAAGACCCAAATGTATTGTAAAGGTAATGGTCTTGATACCATTACCCACGCTCACCCCCCCCTCAGTCAAAACCCAATGCGCAACCTATGAACCACCAATATATTAGATTTTGCTTCAGTTATTGCGCCGATTGTATTTAAAATACCGTAATCTAACTTAATTTCCTTAAAGGGCCCTGTATTGCTAAAATTTATGTCATGATTCTTCACTCTCACCCGCTAATCTTCCTTTATCACTCTTATGCATATATCCCCTCGACCCTCGTTTTTTTTTTGACTTCAGCCCGTATTAAAGATCTAAATTAAGTTATGACAATTACTCTTCCATTACATTACATTCGGGGGGGGTCTCTCATAAGCACATTATACAACATATAAATTTCCTGATAAATGATAGCCTATCTATATGCGCCGGGCTAGTGGGCAAGTTATTACGTCGCGCGAAGGAGACTGACTGACGGGCGAGGGCGTTACCCGAGCGCCTTCATCACTGTAAATCATCATATGCATATGGTTATCGTAATGTCGTTGACGACTTCTTTTTATGCATCATTTCATGAGACACCCTTATATATGACGATCAACCTTATTTATTCAACCAATCAAATATCATTCACAAAGCTCGATTTTTGTCGAGTTCATTCATACAATGGGTAGATATATATAAGATCGAAATTTCTTTCAATTGATGTATTTAATTTTGTTGACAATAAATAACCTCTTGTGTTCAAACATTCTCTATTTATTAGGAGTTTAAATGAAACAATATTGTTTTTTCTACATTCGTACCCGCTTCCACAGTAGTTCGAAGTAGCTACTAGCAAACAATACTGCGTGAGAAGATCGAGGGTCTTCCCTGAGACAGCTATAGCATGCGAAAGCTTCGGGGCGAATTGCCTTGCGCTGCAGCAGCGGAGCTAAGACATTCGCTCGCGGAGAACCCGAAGAGAATCAAAAGACGAATGCATGTAAAGAGCTGATACGATCTCTTCAGCCAGAGACACCACAACATCCTCTAACTATGGCAGTACACCGAATAATTGCAGAACCTCCTGCAGATCCTATTAAATATCTATATTGAGCCTTTGAGCTCACAGTTTTCAAACTTAAACTATATTGAACCACATCTCTCAAGAACCAATTTTCCTCGATTCGGAGATGTGAGCCGAGTTAGAATATCATTGAATTCATGACTACGCAAATGTTCAATCC
>CALNVZ010003435.1:3276824-3349678 GCA_940671915.1 Paracentrotus lividus | reverse complement strand
GTCACTAGTGCTTTTACCTATTTCAGTATGAGGGATAGATTTTGTGTATACACAATATATGAAAAAATGAGAAAAATAGGATTTCATATAATAAAATACACAAGAAGTAGGGGGACTGTGACATCATCATTTTGCTCATTTAAATATTCAAATATTCAAATGAGACAATGAGACAATGCCAAGAACTGTTTTACGAAAAAAATTAGATACCTAAAAAAATGCATAACTTTGTTATTTTTCATCCGATTTTGATGAAATTTTCTGTGTTGTGCTTGTTAAATTTTACTTTACTTTACAAAACTGTTTAAATTTCAGCCCGGAGTCCTCCTTTAAAATCCTGGATCCGCCACTGTGGTGTTCAAATATGGTCAACAATAAAAATTTAAAAAATCTTCACAAATACACATACTTATACTAGTACTTGTACATAGACTGAATTTTACTGAAATTCAATTGATTAAAATGGTATTTTTAGAGTTCTTTCTCATGCTGTTATTACAGTTTTATCCCTAACTAACATTGTTCTAACAAAATATGTACACCATTTTAATCAATTGCATAAGTTGTAATCTTCTTTCATACACCACATTTTAAGATGCCATATTTGAATTATTAGCACACTTCAATATTGATAACATAAATATAAATTTAACCTTGGTAGGTCAAATCTGTTGGGACTGAAATAAAAAGCTTTGACCTCGATAAAAATTGACTCATGAAGGGTTAAAAGGAAGAGAAAATGACTAACAAGACCTTTGATTTATGCAAGTTTGACTTAGGCAATGTTGACTGTATATCTGGAATCTAATAATGGAATGGTTATAAAGAGACCTGGGCCTGTATTCCATAAATAATACTTAAGCAGTTTGTCTTAGGTCTACACATTAAAAAAAAAAGATTTTGTCCAGGATAACAAAATTGTCTTAGCCTTTATTCTAAACACGTTAAGCACTTTGTCTGAGAGCTCTCAGAAAGCATTACGCAAAAGTCTGATTTTATCAATATTGTCATGTTTAATTTGTGGTCTCAAATAAGCTTGCCATATAATCAACATCCAAGTTAAGCCATGATGTAGTAGGCTTAAAGTTAGGATAATTTTCTCTTTTCTTATGAGCGTTTTTGTAGGCGCAACTTCATTTAAGACTTTTAACTTAGCCCAAATCTATGAATTAATGCTTAACTGTCAATAAAGGCTAAGACAAAATTCTTAAATTAAAACAAAAATTAATTTTAACAAAAATAAATGCTTCAATGCTTAAGTTTCACGCTTCAGTTCAACATTTACGGAATACGGGCTCAGACCTGTATGTATAAAATGAAAGCCACACATAAGGTACTTCACTACAAAAGTTTTAAATTGATTAGGATGATAATGGTGAAAAGAAGTATGTAATAACCAAGAACAGTGTTGAAAACTTTGATTTGTAAGTCCAGATTTTACCTGATTTTAAATCACAATCAAATTTAGATCTTGTCTCTTTTTTTAATATTTTCTTCAATTTTACTTACACAGGATGGTTCTTATTTCATACAAATACTTCATTATACATTTTTCATTATGAATACAGCCCACTCCCATTATAGCGAGATGTTTATGACGATGCCACTTTCAATGTGTTTTTACAATTAATTCTCGCTTAACTGAACACATACATATAAAAATTTGGAGTCGGAAAATCGACTTATTCTAATCTTGTTGCATCCACGTGTGTTATAAGTAGACTCACTGTACTAATGAAAGGTTCATTTGGCACTTTTCTGGAAGCAACCGAGTATAACATAGCTTAAAAACTAAAAAGAAACAGAGTAGCGACAAAACGAACATACAATTTTTCTGCTGATACACAGCAATGTAAAATCACATAAAAAATACACAATGGTGAAGGATCTGCAATGGTTGAGAGTTCAAGATCTATCGTCTTCCAAATAAAGAAAAAAAAAAAATTGATTGGTGGAGAAATATTAAACCAATCTATCTTCAGGTCTTCACAAGTCATGCTATGACCATTGTATTACAATTCAACTTGTGAAGGAAATAGGACTGGATACACCAAAATTGTCTTCATTATTTGTTTTTGTTGTTTTTTTAGATTTTTACAGTGCTGTCATTCATAATATGATACAAATATACGGACCTTGAGCAAGGATGGTTAAATCTATAGATCGCAGCTACAGAAATATTTCTATTTCCTGAAGGGCTTTAGCCCTGAAGGAAATGGGGATATTCCAGTAGCTAAGATTGTGTAGATTTACCCATTCTTGCGAATGAAGAGACATATATTTGTTTTATATCCCTCATCCAAAAAAAAAAAAACATTTTAGAGAAAATAATAATAGTAAATATAATAAAATAAATAAATAAAGAGTTTTAAGAGATAACGTTAGATTAATCAAACTTTCAGTTTTTTGATTTGTATTCATGCAGCGCACAAAAGATTACGTCATAATAGCAATGCGCGTAAAATGTATGCGCTTTTCATGCTGCGCGCATATAATCTGCGGATGAAATAGTAATCCTAACTATACTTAGGCAAATGGGAAATATTTGCTTTCCAGTGGAATTATTTTAAATCATGTGAAATGCTCATAACCAATCAATTATCGACAAACTTTCTATGATGGATATAATCAGTAATATATTGACTTGTCTTTCTGATACTATCAAAGCTATACAAATTTCCAAATTTCACATGAAGAATTTGGTGTACATACATCAGGGTTTTTTGTTTGTATTTTTACCCTTTCTAGCACAACATTAAACAATATATACACACATGTTTATAAGGGGTCTTTGATTTTTATCTATTCTTATATTTCTGGTCACACTTAGTGTATAATTGCACTCAAATAAGATAATACATGTAGTTTTAATCAGAGTTGGTATTCTAGAATCAGATGCATAGTCTGAAATTCAGCACCATGATTTCAACAGATTTTTAAGAAACATCTTTTCCAGCATTTTCCAAAAGCATTTGGTTATGATTACATTAAAGCCATTGGCTAACTTTGCATTTAAAGAAATAAAAAAATATATTGATACACTTAATACAGCTATCACAAAACTGCAGGTCAGATAAGAAATGCCTGAAGTTCAGATATGCTTATCACACAGTTATGTATCAAGATATTTGTGATTAAACACAGAGATTTAAAAAGCATCCCAAATAATTTTCAACATATTTCAGACTAATCGGCTTAAAAAAGAAAAAAAATTAAAAATAAAAAATTAGAGGAACATAGCTCCATTCATCATAGTTAGAGAAGTTTAATGTTGATTGCAAACAGTTCACTAGCATATCACATTATTTTTGCAAAGTTAGCCACTGGCTTTATGAGAAAGGTGGGATAATTACATGCACAATTCACTGTAAAGCTCTATGACTTTGAAGACGATCAATCTCCGTCTTCATCTGGCGTTCCAAAGTCATCATCATCATCATCATCATCCTCCTCCTCCTCTTGGATACTTTCTCCATCTTTGGTTGCTTGGTTGTCATGGATCTGGTGCTTATCACTGGGAGTTTCCAAGGAATCTGAAAGTAAATGAAGAATGGTAGAGAAATTGTTGTATTGAACACACTTGACATACTACTAATCTGACTTAAAACATCCACTCCACATTAAAAAAAGAAAGAGGTGGAGAGTAGAGCTAGAGATAGACAGGGAAATAGGCAAAACAATTGGTTCTACCTACGTAAAATATGTATCATCTTCATTAAAAATGAAAATAATATTTTATCTTGTGAGCTACATTGAAACACTGTAAAATATACCTACCGTAAGACCAGAAATTTGTATGTGTATGATATTTTTGCGAATTTCGCAAGGAGGCAAGATTCACGAAAGTAAAATGGCCACGAAAGTGTGTGTCTACACAATGCAGTGTATGCTAGTACAATACAGTACGCTGTAGAGGTAAGTTGATGGTCATCAATTTGTGAAAGTTTCATGTCGCGAATGTTTCTAGTTTGACAGCATTCTACTTCAAACAACAAGTACAGTCCATTCCTATTATAATGAGCACAGATACATGGTTTCATTTTAAAGAAGAACTCCCCTGGCCCCAATTTCAATCATGTTTACATGTACATGTATCTATGTTCAGTTACAAGATTTTGTAATAAAAAGATATTTGGCATGGTCCAAAGCAAGTCGTTATAATGGGAGGCGACTGTAGAAACATAAAATTGGATTATCACTCTTTTCTTATTTTGCTTCAGTTATCATACCTATTCCACTTTGCTCTATGTGGTCTTGATTGACTGTCTGATCTTGATTTGAATCTAATTCATCTTTGGCCTCTGCAATCTCTGTGTGTAAAGAATCACTCCCTCCTGTCTCTTCCTTTTGTTTCTCCTCCTCTCCACTATGTCCATCTTCCGTTCTTTCCATCTTATCTGCTGATGCAGCATCTTCTCGAGTAATGTCTCTCGATTCATTTCCTTCCTCATCATCATTGTCCTGATCGTCCTCGATATCTTTATCCTGGTCGTCATCATCCTCATCACTTTCATTATTTACTACATGTTTCTTCTTTGAGGAAGCATGCTCTTTTCTGGCTGAACTCTGATCATCACTGCTTTCATCATCAGCGTCATCGTAATCATCCGGTCCTAAGAAGTCATCCAAGGCTTGCTGATCATCCCTGTCGATGGCTAGCTCAAAGTCATCAAGTTGGTTCTCCAGGTCCTGGGAGGACTGTGTCACTGGTGCTGTGGAAGAGAATCGAAACCATACTATGCATAAATTTACATTTCATGATTATTACGCTTTTATGTATGCTGACGCTTTTCCAGTTAAGTAATTGATCAATACCCTTTATAGCATATTGTTACCAGGTCACTGGACTGATAATCCTTTGATTCATAGTCCCACAATTCTTTGTATTTCCTCTACACACGTCATGAAAGCATTGCAGCAAGGCAACCATTATACATGAGCACAGTAGCTAATCCAGCGACATGGATACATATCCTACAGTGCAGATCAATCATCATGGGAGCATGTGTTGCATAACCAAATAACCTCATTAGAAATAGCCCCGATAGAAACAATAGACATAAAATAAATCTGCACAAAATGTGTCAATATATGTGGCATTAAGAATTAAAAAAGAAAGAGAGAAGGAAGGAAATTAAGCATTAAAAAATCCTACCAAAATATGGACAACATTCTGACAAGTTAAAAATCAGTATTTTGTGCATATACAAATTACCAATAATGAATATTGTTAAACAAAAGTAATACTGTATGTAGCAATAAAAGAAAATCTACTGGTGTTGCCAATTTACAAAAAGAAAAGCTGATCAAATAAGTCCTGAACTAATTCCTGTCTTGAAGTGCCTAAACAGTTACCTGACATTTTCCCATGTGTACGATAGTGAGCCATATCAGCCGCAAAGACATCTTGGAATGCCTTCTGTCTTTCTTTCTTCTTAGCATCCTCCTTGTCTTCTACTCGACGGAACTTCTGATTGTATTCATCCATCAAGCGATCTGAAAAGGAGAATTAAAATCATATCATATATCAACCAATCAATCTTTCATTATTAATATCTATATCTTCTTAGCATCCTCCTTGTCTTCAACTCGACGGAACTTCTGATTGTATTCATCCATCAAACGATCTGCAAAGGAGAATCATAATCGTATTGCATATCAATCAATCATTTGGTATCAATTTCCATTTCCACCCCCCCCCCCCAAAACAAAACAAAAAAAATATATATATAATAATAATTTGAAATACAGTTGACAATAATAATTTAAAATAAATATGAAGCCATCGGTGGATCCATGATTTGGGAATAAAGGCGGCCTATAAGGCAAATTTAAAAATTTGATAGCAGATGCAATTTTCTTAAATGTGATATTAACATGTGGACCTATGTCTAATGTGTGATTCTAAAAAAAATAGAGGGGGATGCCTCTTGCGCCATCGCTTGTATCCGTCACTGTGAAGCTAAGAAATCAAAATAAATAACAAAATTTACAAACGACAAATTCAAATTCTTAGTTTTCTATGAAAATGTAATAAAATCTTACCTTTTCTCTGCTGTCTCTCTTTCCTACAGGGAGAAAAAAAAAGGAAATAAAAAGTAAGATTATCATATGAGTAAATTCTGAAATCAATCTACAATCTTGAAAACAGATGAGGAAAACTGATGATATTCCTGAGAATCACTGTTTTCTATTCATATATCTTGTCTACAAATTGTCACACTGATTAGAAAATAACAACCAATTAATCATGCCTGAAGTTTTTTCTTCAATTGGCATCAAAACAAGAACTTAAAATTCACAAATGTGTTCTCACAATTTAATTCAGCTTAGGGCGTCACATACATGTACATGGTTAATGTACTCATGGACATCAGTAAGTGTGGACCAGAGGGCCTGAAAGTTCTTTAGATTTAATTATTTTGTACACAAACACAAAATGTCTAAACTACAGCTTGAAAGAGAATTTCCAGGGCCTGAATTCAGGCTTCAGGCTTTTGCCTGAAGACTGGTATCCCTGTATACTAAAAGCCCGATTGTTTTATTTTTGCTACACAAGAGCCAAAGCATATTTACAGGCAAATACATTTTTTTTTAGTCCTGAAGTGATCATTTTTTTAAAACTTACGATTTAAGCTCCTTGTATTTGACGAGCTCGGCTACTTGTATCTTCTTGTTGCCTAGCAACTCCTCTTCTTCACAGGTATCTTCCAGGCTCTTGAGCATACTCTCAATCTCCTCAAAGTTGGCTTCCAGCTTACCTGCAATGTTCAGGGTTTAAAACAAAAACATAATACATACAGTCCACTTCCATTATAACAAGCATGGATGCAACATTTTGTTATTCAATTCCCCTCGTCTGAACTTTATACAGTCATGTAAAAACATTTTGAAAAGTCTCTTCAGTATAATGAGATTTCAATATAAGGTAATTGGTTGGGTCATGAGCACCTTGTTACAATGGGAATGGTTAGTAATACACATTGAAATCAGACAAGGCCTAGTTTCCTTACAATCTAATGTATGCTATGAAAACTGAGATTTAATTACCCAATGTGTGTATCTGAGTTACCATAACAGGCACTTCTTGAAGACTGGTCTGTAACTGCTTCCATCATTGATGCTGTTTAGAGATCTAATATCCATGAACCATTCCCATGTGACTTACCCAGTGTAACTGCCAGGGTCCGTTTCTGTGTCTAATGATAGGCACTTCTGGTTGTCTAGTCTGTAACCTCTTCCACTCCTAGGCTGTCTTTCACCAAGTCATTTGTTCAGACGACTTTACGAATGACTGGTGATAAGTTCTCATGCTTCCATCTTTGAAGCTGTTCAGAGATCTAACATTACTGAGACCTCCCATATGACTTACCTAGTGTACCCGCCAGGTTCTGTACCTGAGTCACCATGACAGGCACTTCTTTAAGTCTGGTCTGTAACTGCTTCCATCCTTGAAGCTGTTTCTCATGCTTCTCTACCAACTCCAAGATCACCTTGTCACTTTTCTATGTATAAAACGTCCAATATGGCATTTAAAAAACACACACATTTATCTATTTATTAACAAAAAATTTCAGTCATGTGGCATAATTCCTAACTATGCATTCAGTAAATTTTTCATTCATATGTATTTATAAGATTTATTTCTTTATGCCATCTTGTTTTTATATTGTATATTTTATGGTTATATGTATATTCATGTTATGTATTCTTATACCCCAAAAGGGGTAGAAAGAAAAAAAGTTCAAGTTCAAGTTCAAGTTCAAGTCAAATGAATATAAAAGTAAGTATTTAATGGATTTTAATCATGGTAAAATTGTGTTATTAATTCCATAACAAGAAGTACTGATATACATATGTGTTCAAAGTCAGCACCAAACAAAGGAATGGTACTACATTGACATGAATGGATATTCTCTCAGTTCGTATCTAGAAGTAAAGATTTTAAAAATAATTAGTATTATATTTTTAAATTTCATATGATTTGAATTTTAAGTTAAGTATTATATTCCCGGGAAGATTACAAATTTGGATTTGAGTAATGCATGTACTGCCACACATTGTATTTTGAATCTATTCTCATGCCTTGCTCTAGATTTATTTCCGATCTTACCACTGCTTTCTCTGCAGAAAACTCAATGTTGATGTGAAGCTGTGTCCACATCTGTTGGAACCTTCAAAGTAGAATAAGACATTTTAGAAATTAGAAATCAATGAACATAATGCAATAATTCATCTCAATTAAATAAATTAAATTATGATCTGAATATACAGTGGTGGCCAAAATTATCAGAACACCAAGCACATTTAAATGATTTTAGTTGTTTTTATTCAGTTGACCATTTATATACCTATGAAATTGTTGGAATGTCTACGAAAGTCATCATTATGGTTTAAAACCTAAATAATATAGTCATGCTTTTGGAACTCGCGCCCATCTTGCCTAATTCGCATTACGCCACCAATCGAATTTTTTTAAATGCCCCTATATCAGGATCAAAGTGTTATAACGTTAAAAATATTAAGTCTCTTCTTACAAAAAAAATACATTTTCTGAAAGGAAGTTTCATGGGAATTTCAAAAATGGCATTTATAATAAGGTAGGGTCAAGTCGTAAGATCTTATGTGGGGATTTTAAAAATTCTTTTGAGGGGCCCCAAAATTTTTAATTTGGAGCCCCTATTTAAGTCCCTCTTTCTTCTAGCCCTTAAACTTTCACCATATTTGAATGGCTCATGAAATATCCTTTCAGAAAATATATGTTTAAAAGGAATTTCTTCATTTCATGAAAAATAATCCTAACCTTAAATGGGCAGGATTATTATGGTCATTTTACGACCAGAGGAGGGGCCTCATCCACCCCAACCAAATGAGATAAAAATGTTCTGAAACATGGCATGTATTTGGGGTATATTAGAATGAATAAGCCTGCAAAGTTACATACGTTTATCTTAAATACTTTTTGAGTTATCGGCAAATGTAATTGTCATATAAACATATCTGCATTCGATACTACTTTTACAATACAAAAGCACTGCAATTTTTGAAACGGCGCATTACCCGATGGTCAAAACTACATACATGTAAATTTGGTATTACAAGATGCTTGAGACTCTATTCTAAAAAGTCATGAAAGTTTTTGGCTTAAAAAGTTATCCCTAACTTACTTTGGCAAATGTACTAGGGGGTTCACAATCTCATAAACTTTTGTAGCTTTGGGTGTTCTAATGATTTTGGCCACCACTCTAAGTTACTGGTTCATCAGTATGATATAAAGAATGATAATATCCATTGATATACCATAACATACAAAATTAGTATTGAAAAACTGGCACTGGGTATTTTGTATTCTTTTCCTTGATTTGTCATTGTTTTATAGAATGAATTTTACAAAGACTGTATGTATACTCATCATCAAACTAAGATCTTGTTTGCCTTTAATACTCAGAAATTCTATGACAACACACTTACATTCCAACACAATAAATTTCAGATAAAATACAAGTGAGTATTAATTTTGGTGAGTAAAGCTATGGTATTGAACATTTTATCATTTCTTTCACACTATACCTGTTGAGGATTTCATCTCCTGCGTCTACGCATTCAGGTTTCAAAGCTGAAAGACTGACATGACAAACAGAGTCAAAGTTAGCATTAAGTGTAAAATGAACCATGAGTATTTAAATTTGTGCTTTTCAGAATAAACAGCCTCAAATTAGTGTTTGATGCCCTGGGTGGATAATTTAATTGTAAACTTCTAAACAACTACAATAATTGGTTTTCCGAGGCACGCAAATTCTTACGGCGGGAGAGAAAAAAAAAGAAAAAAAAACAACACATGTATGCCAATTTGCACTCAAGACATTAGATATTTCTGAAAAGAGTTTTCTTTTATGCTCAAACCAAACTGTAATAATACATAGTTAGGCCTATACTTGCCTTTCTTTTGATTGATTATATTAAAAACCAAAACACAGAAGAGAAATAAATGATAAATGCTTCAAATGCAAAACAAAAAATGGTTAAAATCCAAATCCTTCAAACAGTGCATGATAATGATACAACTATACTTACTCAGCTGTTTTGCTGTCGAGTACATGAAAATCTCCAGGCAATCTGTAAAGATGAAACAATAATGTGATGTAAAAAGATGAAATGACTTTGGACTCACCCCCTCCCCCAACAAAAAGGAACAACACATACGGCAGAAATACATGTTGCATATTTGTGTGCTAATCTTAAAAAGCTATTTTACTTTAATATTTAAATGATGAAAAGCAGAAACAATGATCATGCTGTATTTCATTTTCATGAATTCTTTAAGTAAAAGGTCTACAAGCACACGTCTATAAACATTATGACCTAAAAAATAAATCTACATCTGAAAACAGTATTGCAGAAATGTATCAAAATGTATCATCTTTTACAAAATGTCAGAACTCATATTTCATTATAGAGTTTTAAATGTATTAATTATATGATTGAATGGTATGTTTTGTGATTATTCATCATTGAATTTTTTTCCCATTAAATAGTTCATAGCATGTACCATAAATTCTTAATTACTTGTCTAAATATTTACATACTTCTTTGACCGTCCAACCTCTTTAGCCTTCTCACTTAGTGACTTCAAACTGTAAAGAAAAGGACATTATCATCAGATTATTGGAAAATTATTATGCAACTGCCCTTACAAGAAGACTGAAATAATCCTACAAAATGAAATAAAATGATTTCTAAACAAAAGACCTGCAGAAAGTGACAAACTTAACTTGAGAGATAGCTACTTATCAAAAATAATCAAAGCCATAGACTCCAGACTCCATGTAGGCCTACCATGTCTACCAATATGAACTTTACTTAAAGTGGAAATAAAATATATATATATTTTTTTAAAGTTATTAATTCCAATAACCAACTATGGAGTCAATTCCTTTATGAAATTGTAACCCCCAAAGCAAGCACACCAGTATATGATACATGGGGGTGTTTCACAAAGAATGATTTTAAAGTAAAGTCACGTTTCCTAGGACATTGGTATTTATTGCAGGATATCATTTACAAAGGCTTCCCAATAGCAAGATTCCCCCAAGCATGATCTGACAAATGAGGTGATGTATGATAAAGCATTCAACTATTAAAGAATTAAGTGCAAATTTAACTCTTGTGAAACAGGACCCAGGTTGAGTTAGTAATTCGCTTACCCGGCATTCAGGTCCTGTTGGACGGAATGTATCTTCTCCTTGAATTGGTCAAACATATTTGTTCCCATTGATCAGTATCTAGTGACTTGAGCTTCCTGAAAATTAGCTACATATGACATAAAGCACAGAAAATAGAGAGAGAGCTAGAATTTGTGTTTTACGTGCAGAATATCAATTCTGATTATTTTTTTTGTTGATACATTATACTTTAAACACTCATAATACGATGTCAATACTTTAGTATTGACCTCGTGGACCAAACTGCCATATTTTGGTGAAAATTTTGCAACCTTGTCAATGTTGTTTTATCTGAGATTTTTCTCCTTTTTGAAATAACTTTCAGCTCCAAAATTAAGTAGTAGCATATGTCTATGTCATAAGACACAGTGAATAGGTTTTGGATAAATTTCAAATCAAAATCATGAAAAAAAAAATAAAACATCACTTATTTTTTTGCCCTTTCCCGCCCAAAAATGTGCAGGGAAATTTTCAGAAAGTGGACTTTTAAAAATAATATTTCATCCAAGAAGAAAGAAAGAAAACTCAAAACATCAGGGATAGTGAAAGGAACATCCGACCACTCAATTATTGAAGAAAGATAAGTGAAAATGTTATTTTAAAAAGTGAAAAATTAAGTTTGTTTTCTGAAAGTTTTCTTACTGAGTCTTGTCATTAGCCCCAGATGGTTCAGTTGCTTGTGTGACTTTAAATAGGAATATTGCGTATTGACCTCAATGTCATTCTCTGATATTCTTCACTGACTAAAGTATATTTTTTTACATAAATATGGAGCAGATCCATCTCATAAAACAACAGTAAAAAAAAAATCTTGAATAAAAAGTCTTTATATTTCTATTTTGGTTATTATTTTAGTCCATCAATTCAAGTCTCAAGACACATGCGTTTTGGTTAATTCCATTCCTTCTATCCAAAATAGCTTCACATCTAACTTCTAAGTATTATTGAACCAGACATGCACACACGCTACCACCGTTACATTCTGAGCCCACGACCCACACTACAGAATCGCGATTACGTTTTATGAATTAGGTTCTAAATCGGAAAATAAAGACTTATACGTACCGTTTTCTGGATGTGTGGGTTCTTTGTTATTTCCATTAACTTGCCTCCATATTCACTAATTTGATTTTCCTTGAAAAAATAGTTGAATTCACAATTAAAAATGTGAATTCGAAGATACGACACGCACGTCTAGGTAACAGCTAGGCAACTAACATGCTGTTTTCAAAAGAACGTAGAGGGTCAAAACACAAATAACGCCTTGCGGTACTATTTTAGGGTAAAGGTACTACTTCCGAGAGTACTTTTGCATTCCATTCTGATTATATATCAACTGAGGTCAAAGCAAATAATTAAATAAAAAAGAAGAAGAAGAAGAAAAAATAAAAAATAAAAACAATAAACAAGAAAGAGAGAAAAAAAAGAAAAGAAAAGAAAACAGAGTGAAAAAATGGGGAAAAGGGAAGGGGAAAAAAAGAGAGAGAGAGAAAAGAGCGCAGGAAAAAAAGGAAGAGACAGAAAGAGAGAGAGAGAAAAAGAGAGAGTAAAAAAAAGAAAAGCATGGAGGAAAAAGGAAGAGACAGAAAAAGAGAGAAAAAAAAAACGAGAGAAAAAAAGGAAAGAGATAGAAAGAGAGAGAGAGAAAAAAAAACAAACAAGAGAGAATAAAAAGGAAATAGATAGAAAGAGAGAGAGATAGAGAGAGAGAGAGAAAAAAAAAAAACAAGATCGAAAGAAAAAAGTGAAGAGACAGAAAGAGAGAGAGAGAGAGGGAAAAAAAAGAAGAAGAAAAGCATGGAGGAAAAGGAAGAGACAGAAAAAGAGAGAGAGAGAAAAAAAAAAACATAGAGAAAAAAAAAGGAAAGAGATAGAAGAGAGAGAGAAAGAAAAAAAAAACCAAGAGAATAAAAAGGGAATAGACAGAAAGAGAGATAGAAAGAGAGAGAGAGAGAGAGAGAAAAAAAAAACAAGATCGAAAAGAAAAAAGGGAAGAGACAGAAAGAGAGAAGAGAGAGAGAGAGAGAGAGAAGTGGAAAAAAAAGAAGAAAGAAAAGCATGGAGGAAAAAGGAAGAGAGAGAGAGAAAAAAAAAAAGAGAGCTAGAGAGAGAAAAAAAAAAGAAAAAAAAAGGATGGAGACAAAAAAAAAAGATTAAAAAAATACAGAGAGAGAGAGAGAGAGAGGGGAAAAAAAGAAAGAAGAAAAAGAAGAAAGTATGATGGAGAAAAGAAGGAGAGAGAACCAAAAAAAAAGAGAAGAAAAAGAAGAAAAGTGAGGTGAAAAAATGAAGAGAGAGAGAGAGAAGAAAAAAGAAGAGAAGTATGGAGGGAAAAATATATATATATAAAAAAGAGAAGGAAAGAAATGGGGGGGGGGGGCGAAGGACAAGAAACAAACAATTAGGCCTGAAAATAATTTTCAAAAAAGAAAAAAGCAATAATAAAAATATATAAATAAAAAATAGCAGTGGCAAAAATAGTTGTATCCAAATATCAAGCCAAGAAGAAGTTTAGCGATAAACTAAATCTAAATATACTAAATACTAGCGATATAATCAAGATTCACTTTATCTTTCGAATTTAAAAATACTACACACACGTCTAGGTAAATAATTTGAGGACTATACAAGCTGTTTTCAAAATAGGCTGACAGTCCAAACAAAAGTTATCGATACTAGGCTGACTTCAATCGAGATTCACTTAATCTTTCGATAAGATCAGCATTACGCGAAGCTTCGAGTCAACTCCACCTATATATTTATTTCATTCGCTGAGGTACGATGATCTGAGGAAACACAAGCTTGCCCACACAATGGATATAGTACCACCAAGGAATGCAATTTGAGCCTGCTCTATGGCGATACCGTACCGACTTTTGTAACAGGCCGAGTTGCTTGGGTTGATTTGGGACGACTCTTTTAATAATATAGTATATTGGGTGTGTGCTGTGCATTGACGGCGCCATTTAATAGGGTTGAACTACGGCCAGGACAAGGCAGTGAATGCGGTGAGTTTGCTCCCTTTTTTCTATGTGTACATTAAAAAATTATTATTGAAATTTATAAAAAGTAATCAAAAAAGTTTGTAGGATCGTTAAGTTTAGTTCTTTTTCATCAAAGGCATTGTAAAATCATACAAAAAAGTGGTAAAAAAAAATCTACTTTTTTCGAGGCACTTGGTTAACGAGGTCGATACTACGTATCGACCTCGTAGTAATGAGTGCATGCACACAGTCCTCACACTTTACGTGGAACATTGAAAACACAGACATCAGGACATACGCTAGCAGTCGCATTATTATGATTCAAGGATCAAGTACTACTTAGTTGCACTGAACAGATGCAGCAAAAGCAATAAAAAAAAAAACACAGACATCAGGACATACGCTAGCAGTCGCATTATTATGATTCAAGAATTACTTAGTTGCACTGAACAGATGCAGCAAAGGCAATTAAATGAAATGGGTGGGACTGTACAGCCAGTAGTGTATTTTTTCCCCTTTTTATTCCATTCTCAATTCGTAAAACTATGAGTTTTCACATCCATGAACTTTGCTCCAAATTTTATTCCATATGATTTATCAAATACTAGATGAGAAAGGGGATAACTACTTACCAATCATGTGATGTCCACATCGCATCGCACTGCAAATTCAATGTTTTGATCACCTTTGCCCTAAGTGGCGTTCCATAGTATTGCACTCGTACTTAAAGTATGAAATGCCAACGTGTTCCCAGTTTTAAAAGTTTATTTCACTAATTTTCACTAATGAAAAGTAAAGAAAAACAACACACACATAAAAATTGCGAAACAAAATGTAGATTAGTCCAGAGACAGATAATGTAGAAAATATTATTTGCCCAACTTATGTGTAGACATTTAATTTGAAGGAAAAACTAATTTAGAGAGCTGATAGTGTTTGTTGGGATGGGAGACAAAAAGAGGGCATGCAGGGAGGGGGGATGGGCCACGCCCATTCGATCAAGAATGATCAAACAGGAGAAAATGATAAGCTTGCCCACTACAGACATAAATACATGTTATTTTAAACTATATAAGTAGGTAGCTAGGCCTAAACTAGCAAAATCCAAACACCAAACGTTATGATAGCCGAGCCTCATATTCATAGAAGAAAAATACATTTCATCCAAGTCCATAAGCCTACACTACTGCAGTGGCGGATCCAGGATTTTATAAAAGAGGGGCGCTAGACCCGAAAAGGGGTTGAACCGACAACATTTCCTGATTTTAGCATGTACAGTCTATAAGAGGTTTTCAAAATATAGAGGGGGCGCATATGTCCCCTGCACCCCTGCCAGGATCCACCACTGCAACTGTATACTCTTTTGGCCCATATTACTTGGTGTGATATGAGGCAAACTTTTGTATACCTAGTAGGCCTATAGCTATCCGTTTCTGACAAAAACAAAAAAGAAAAGAAAAAGCAGCTCTTCCCCCAAATACAACGATCAGCCCGAAATACAAAAGAATATCCTTGAATTTCTTGTTGAAATGTACGTGTTTGCAGCCGCTCTAAGTTTACACATTATATTGCTTTTCACAGATAGAGTTGAGTTACATAAAGTTGATTTTTTTTTTTTAGTTTTATGATTTAAAAAAAAAATTACTATCTAGCTTCTTGCACATATTATACATGTGGCCTTTCATTTTGCTTTTAAACAGTTTACACATGGATTACAATTGAGCAAAAAGGAATTCAAATCAAGGTTTTATGGCCAAAATGGCATTTATTACAAATTTCAACAATGTAATTTTAAACACTATACTTTCAATACAAATTAACACCAGGCAACGGCACATATTTGACATATATTTCAGATATTTCATTTTTTTTTTTTGTACTTGGTTAGAATAAACCAGTTTACTAACGTATCAAAATTTTACGCATACTTTTTTTTAACAAAGGTTGTTCTTCACAACCCGAAAGCTTGCCTGACATAATAACAACTAATGTCTTCTTCTTCTCGAGTCCTTTCTCTCAATTTTTGTTTATTTGAGAGTTATTAATGTATGCACACTGGATTTCATGTATATAATTCATTCTTTAATTAAAGGTTGTTTGAATACCTACTATGTCACCAGGAAAAAGTATGCATAAAATTTGAAAATGTTAGTAAACAGGTGTATTAAAACTCATTAAAATTCTTATACATTGGAAAATAGAGATAAAATGAAGATTGTTATGCTATACTAGACATTTTGAAATACTGATTTCCATATTTGTATTCATGAGTAATATATTTAATACCGATACTGATACATATCTTTAAATTTAAATATCTTTCACGTGAAAGGATTATTACATTTAATGTTATTTACTGGATAGACAATTACAATTGTATATATACAGTTGAAATGCAGTCATCTTCCCCCATAAACATGCTACAAGGGGTTAATAAACAAATCTAAAATGTTATGAATGTTACCTGTTTATACTGCATATAAACATGTGTACGTACCACTCCACTTTCATTCTCAAAATAATAATAATAATAATAAAATCAGATTAAAAAAGTATATATCACACATGTACAATTCAAAATTAATCCAAAGTGATGGGTCTCAATTAAGCTTAAATCAACCAAAAAAAAGTTCAACAGGACAATAACCAAAGTCTTCTCATGAATTGCAATAATCTTTTTATAAAAACATGAAAATAAAGAGAGAAGGAAATCATGCACTAAGAGATGGACCAATTAATTAACAAGGACGTATTTTGTAATTATAACTACCTCCTGCCCCTATGAAACATAACATCTGAACAAACCCATTCTATGAAAGTATCATTTATAATATGATACATGTATGATTAATTTCTTAAATAGAATATGTTGCAATTAATAAAAACATTGAATATATTGTAGGCAATAATAGTTTCTATGTGATTCTTTGGCATGAGCTGGAATGAATGAAACAAAATACACACATTTATTATTATAGTCTATTATATTCTTTATAATATAGAGGCAATTATGGCAAGGATATGTCGGCAAATCTATGACTAAGAGAATTATCTTCAAAAACAATATTGCAGTAATTGCAAATATTATAAATATATGATTAAGTTTTGAAGTTGCAGTAATAAAAAATGTAAACAAACATACAACTTCTAATAGATTATTGCTTAAAATTTACACATAGACCGGTAAAATTTGAATTCTGAATACAAATTCCTATCATGGAATTTACACCCTAAAACATGGTAACAGTTGAAAACTAAGTATTTCATTAAGATAATAACATTTCAACCTGTTTCTAGATATGTAATTTGTGTAATGTAAATTGCAGTAGAAATAACTTGCATTTGTTTTACTAGATTGATGGGGGGGGGGGAGGGGCAGTCGATGGGCCCCTCCCCCCATTAAATAAAAAAAATAACAAAAAAGGAAAAAAAAATGGATGTATGACTGAAACATAGCCACACAACCGAACCATACCTCTATGGCTGACATATGACCTTCTTAAACGCCTACCCCCCCCCCATAAGGTGACCTTGAATATAATCAACGGATCAGTAAACAATGAATGACTCATAAAACAGTTTTGTGTCACATTATCCATCATAAGACAAATATAATTAAAGGGTAAAACTGATTTAATTAAAATCTTAACTCCATTATAAAAAGTTGAAAGGAGCCTCAAAAGTAGGCTATAGTTTATAGATCAATTCACTGAAACATTACAACTACAAATGTGTAAAAAAAAGTAGCACCCAAAATCTAAGGCACTTTACATAAATCAAAATGCTACAACAAATCGTTGCCTTCACCTCATCCTAAATACTAAAACCTATGTAAGCACGTCAGTTCATGAACCAGACAACAATATGTAATTGGATATAGGTTCAAGGTAGCACACAAAAGTGTTTTTAATTTTTTTTTAAATATATACACAATTTACAAAATATCCTTAACCAATCAAGATTCTTTCACTTAATCATGATGTCCATTATTCTCAATTTATTGTTTTGGGAATCTCTAAATTGCAAATTAAACAAAGTTAAGGTATGATACCAAAGCTCACACAGGATTTTCTTCTTATATCTATTTTCTGCACAACCTCAAAATGCATTATTAAACTTCCAAGAAAATTGTCATTTTAGATATCAAAACTGTAGTCTTAATTTTATCAAGAGGAAAACTCTTGAACACGAGTCTTTTACTTCATGGTTGCTTAAATCTAGTCCAATATGAAACCTCTCCGAGAATGTCAGTAATGAGAATAGCTTCAATTGGAGCAGAAGACCTTTTATCCCATTCCCATAAGGTAGAGGAGGATGTCAAAACGTTGAGGCCTCCATGCTTTTCATTGAGAGCAGCAATCAAGAGATGAATCTTAGGCTTCTAGGTCATTTTAATCTAGTCCAATGTGAAACCTCTTAGGAATGCCAAGTAATGAGAATATCTTTGATAGTAACGTAAGACCTATTATCCGATTCTCTGAAGGCCGAGGAGGATGCCTCAGCGTTGATGCTCCATGCTTTCCTTTAACCCTATTCAGACTGGGGGGGGGGGGGGTCAATTTGACCCCCCCCCTGAACAAAATCCGCGACCGCTGCGAATCGCAACCCGGCGCTTTATGACTTTTTTCTTTCAAGTGTCCCGCAACTTTTGACACCAAGTTTGAAAAAATCGGACACTCCGTTGTTGCGTTACGCAACATTATGTAATCGCATGTCAGGCCAAAATTGAACGAAAATCGTCATTTTGCATGCGTTTGTGTACAAAATACTGCTTTTTTCTAAATTGCTTTATAACACTGATAATTGTGTCTTCTGAGCCTTTTGATTAATTAAATTGGTCTTTATATTGATTAAAATACATTTCTCAAGCATAAAAAATTACAAAAACAAAGAAATACATAAGAAATAAAAACAATAGAATACAAAAGAATCAATTTGAAATTTCTGAATTTGTCAATTCAATACTGTTGTCTATGCTACTCAGCAACTTTAAGAAAAAATTTGGGCTTCATAACTATATTTATTAATGAAATATTAACGATTTCAATAAAAAAGCATCTAATTTGCATACGTGAGTATGCATAAATTAGCATAAATTAAATATGTGAAATTTTTTTTCAAAAAAAACATATCAGCGACACCCTTTACATGTGCAGCGGCGTTCGTGCAAAATTTCACGGCAATCGGATCATCCGCGGCCGAGATCTCAGGGGGGGGTCAAATTGACCCCCTCCCAGTCAAAATCTCCTCTTGAAAATGCCAGTCTGAATAGGGTTAAGGCAGCAATCAAGAGATGAATCTTAGGCTTCTAGGTCATTTTAATCTAGTCCAATGTGAAACCTCTCAGGGATGCCCAGTAATGAGAATATCTTTGATAGGAGTAGAAGACCTATCATCCGATTCTCTGAAGGGGGAGGAGGATGTCTCCTGATACACACCATGCTTTCATTAAGAGCAGCAATCAACAGAAAATCCAAGAACAGATATAACCCCAGTACACTGGAAGAGTCAGAAGAGCCACTGGACCAAGTACCCGATGGACCCTCATAAGGTCGTCATAAACAAAGTTCCCTGGAAGCGTGTTGAAGAGCGTGACACCTGATTTGACTATGTCCCGGTAGTCTGGGAGGCTACCGAATACAATGGTCATAGGGAAGGCGAATGCAAGGATGAGGACTAGGAGGAGCAAGATGAATGCTGAGACTTCATGGTAGCTGTCGGACATGACCGAGGTGAGAAGGTACATACGAGGGTTGAGGCGCAGAAGGTAGAGGAACTTGACGCAACTGAGGATGATGACGATCGCCAGGCTATAGCCCAGAGCATTGTCACTAGTTGCAGCAGAACGGAAGCTCACAAATCTAACCGACTCATCCCTCATCTGCTTGAAGAGCTGCTTAGTGATGACGTAGCGGTGGATGTAAAGACCAGTAGACACGTAGCAGTTGATGATGATGGCAACTTCTAACCAATTCCATTTGTCACTGAAGTATTTGCAAATGCCAATGGGCTTGTAGCGGAGGTACTCTCGATACATGACAAACAACAGTGCCAGGACGAAGAGGATCTCGCAGATGATGACAAAGAGTTTGTAGTTGGCAGCGTAACGATGAAGCCTGACAACCTGGACTTCGGGGAGTAACAGCAGACCACCTGATGCAGGTGTCTCCATGAGGAATGTGACCACGCAGAAGAGATTGGTGTTTGCATTGTAGGAGGTCCACTCCACGAAGAGTGCTCTGGTGCGTGCATCCAACCATCTGGCATCCACCATCTTTGCCAAAGAGTCCTTTGCGTCCTCGTACGTGGTGCCCAATACCCAGATGTAGCCTCTGCTTGGCAGTGTCATCGTGTGGCCCCACATACCCACAGATTTGTCAGGGTAGAAATGCCATGGTGAATAGTTGGAGACACTCCATTGCTCCACTGTTTGGGATGAGTTCAGCAGAGCAGACATGTTAACCATAGGCTGGCTCCAGGATGCATTGTACATGGTTCTGTCTTGTGACTTTGGAGTGAAAGGGGCTCTGCAGTCGTTGATCAGATCTTCAAACCAGGGATGAGTTTCGCACGAACCTACAATGTAAACCAGCCAGATTATGAGATGTGAAATATAAACAGAAAGAAAATATTACTTGTTCCTTATCTTTAACATATTGTTCTTTTTTTTTATAATTTTTTTTCCTGAATCTAGATATTCCATGCTTTCCAATGATAACAAAATCCTGCAGTTTAACAAAGTTCAATATCATGCTAGGAACTATCAATGATATACTACATGCAGAAAAATTTGCTTCTCCTGCCATAGTGGTTTTGAGCCATCACTTGGTCAAGTAAGAATGATTAGGTCACTATTGAAGAAGGAGCTTACAAAGCATGTTCATAGAAGTTTTCCCCTAACTACTGATGATCTTTTATCCCAAAATCTCTTTGACAAAACACAAATCAGAGGCTATATAACTTACTTGGTTTGACCCTGACTTGTCTCAGTCTTAGACCCCCTCCAATCAATACTGATTGTTTTTCTGCTCCCCATCTATCCTCGCTCAGTAGATTAGGGAGAAGAGTTGAGTCGGCCCATGTAAGGAAGCTACGAAAATCACACATCTGCAAGAATAGGCAGCATTGAGGAATTGTATTAAAATGCAACTAACACTTTTTATTTCCTACACAAAAAATATCATAGAAAATTGATTCTTAATCAAAACAGTTTAGTAAGTTTAAGATAAAATCACACAGAACATTCATCAGCCATAAAGCCGTAGAGTACTTGTGCTTTAAAATTTGCCTACTGAATACACACGTAAGCCACTTGATATCATACTATTTCAAAAGATCGGTTGAGCAAATATTCTGTATAAATTGAAGACACTGTCCAACGAACAGAGCTAAAGAATCTTAAACTTGTGCCCTGTACCATAATGATTTATGATCAGTTGAAAATCGAAGATACCAATTAGAATCCTTGTTGCATAGACTTCTTGCATAAAAGGCTTCAAATATGCAATTGATAATAAATCTAGGGAATTGGAAATTGGACATCACGTGCAAAGACCTACCAATCTGTAGTCCTTGTTCTTGTGATAGAAGAAGAGTCCTTTAGTACCCCTAGTCATCCAGTAAGCCTGCCTGTCCTTCTGGCTGTATGTGATGGTGATGAGAAGGTAGAAGAAGCACAGGAATCCAGCGATCTGCCACAGGAGGGAGTACATACGAGCCTTGAGTTGCTTGTTCTTCAGGTGTGAGGTGATGATGGACGTGGCAGGAGGCTTGTAATAGGCAACAGTATTCCTGCGCTTCAGGAGCGCTCTGTGGGTTTCCATTGCATCCTCTAGAGTTGGTATAAAGATGTCAAGAAATGTAAGTGCATGGCTAAAAAAGACTTTAATATCATCAAATTTTCAAAAGTTGAGTTCTTCAGATGTGAGTTGACACTGGATGTGGCTAGAGGCTTGTAATAGGCCATTTAGACTATAGGATGGTTGCTCAAATTGTGACTTCTCCCAGGGTTAGCCATCCCACAACACTTTAGGGATATGATAATGCTAAAAATAATATAAACATTCTATAATGCGCATATCTTAGATTTTGCACCAGCCATTCAAAATAGAATTTAAGAATAATAAACATTACGAAAATCGATCAACTTGGCAATGTCCCATTTGTTGCGTGTATTACACATTTCGCCACCTATCAATAAGTGCGTGCAATGCCACGAGGCATTCTCAACCTCGTTCGGTTTTATTCGTTAGTCGTCTGAAAATATTCCATTTCGAAGGCACCGATTGATCAGGATTCCGGTTAATATGCTTATAAAAACAAAATCATGTACACATGAAGGGTCAAAATGACAACGACAGCAGGGCTGTATCAACACATTATTAATCTTCCGATGTCCAATCATGATGTGTTGATAACTCTGTTGTCATTGTCAAATTTAAGCCTTCAAGTGTACATGATTATTGCTTTTATATTTCTCTCCCCACCCCCTATGTGTCTCTCTCCCCCCCCCCCACGATGGCTAGGAGGATTGGAAGGGGAAGAGGTGGTATGATGAGCATTTAGTTCATGTTTTCCATATCTTGTAGATAATAGAAAATTAAATCTATTTGAATATGTTTTGTGTTGTAGTTAATTGTTTGGAGAAAACTGCAATATTTTCTTAATCATCAAATAGCAAGAGGAATCAAGTTTTGTACGTTACTCATCAAAACCATGATACCGACTGCCTAACCTGTCTGTACAAAGCAAGAATGGAGTGCAAAATGAAATTTTAGCTACATGAGGGGCACATAGAGTTAGATACTAATTAAAAATGACTTATGCCACTTGTTTCCAGTTGCCATTAAAAGACAGCCGTGGTTGCGTTTCAAACGAGTGGAAATTAAGGAGACCTTTTGTTTAAATTGTAGTTCTGGAATGAATACAATGATTACATTCTCTTCTTTCTTATAATAGGGAGAAAATAAATTGAAGGGAGTAGTAATTTCGTTGAAAAAATGCCAACCAAGCCCGCACCTGTTTTCTTGCAACAAAATTGATTCAGTTGTGTTCCGATTCATTACTCTTTCATTAGCAATAGTGATTTGAACTTACCTTGTGGTTCTCTCAAATCATTGATAATGTTTGGTTACTAGTTATGACTGGATATTTCCTGATGTTGGGACATATTTTGAAAAGTTTAGGTAAAGAATCCATGATTACGATTGTATAAAACTAATTTGGGGCCCCAATAATCCTGTCTCAACAATCACTTTAATTTTTCACTGGGAATCAAAGACGTCGAGGTTTGATCTCGTTTGTTTACATACGCAACTATCGCTAGGGGGTAAAGAAATGTAAATTGTTTTGAACGAGGCCGCATAGATCAATATGACAGGTACATGCCGTGCATTTGCTTTTAATATACGTAAACACACAGTTAATGCCGGCCTTTTCCAGTTGATTCAGCCGAGTCAGATTGGAGTGAGCGGTGATATTTTTTTTTTTTTTCTAGCTGTATTGCAAATTAGAAGATGCGCGACATATCGCATTGATGTTGCCCTGTTTTAAAACGGATTTTCATATGACAGGAGCGTGGTGGATTTTTCAACCCCGCGGAAATGGAAAACTAGCGACATTATCGGGAACCATCCCATAGTCTAATTGTGTTCCTGCGCTTCAGGCGCGCTCTGTGGGTTTCCATCACATCCTCTACAGTTCATATCAAGATGTCAAGAAATGTAAGTCAGGAAAAAGAAACTTCTACATCATCAAATTTACATGATCACGCTGCAAGTTTTTCCTCAATGGGAATAAGAATAATTCTCAATAAAATAGTCCTTGCATATACATGGATATTTAACTTGTCTGAATGGTACCCCACATTACCTCATACATTTAATACTACTGAAAATTAAGAATCACTTTGAGCTACACGTAACATTTGATGTCTTTGTATTATGTCACTTTACTTAGCCCAAACTTTGTATTTATTATTGTATGAAATATGTGAAATTAACAAATTACATGCATCACATGCAGTAAATTCTTGTCATAATCTATTTATCTAATTTCAGCCAAGTATAAATATAATGAACTTAGATAATGGAAATTAGAAATAACATGCAGTCTTTGAGAATGGATACAAGATTTCATGGTGAGGAAATTTTCCCAGTCCTAAATTTCAAACATGAGCATATATGTTTCTATGTGCCAGTGTATTGATTTGATTGCCTTGGCTCTGAGCATCTCATTATAAAGAGAACTGACTGTAAAATCAAACCCAAATGTACATACCAACTTCCAGTTCCTCGATGTCATCACTGAAGTCTTCCTCTGGTTCAATCTGTTTGAAAATGAGGGACACAAAGATAGCCAGGAAGAGAACTTTGATGGGTTGGGTGATGAAGATACTTTGGAAAGTTGCTATAAAGAGAGAGATCAACCAGTCGATACTGGTCTGCTTGCCATACTTCAGACCATACAGCATGGTGATGTACGAGGAAGCCAGTACCGTGGACAGCACCAACAGCCATGCAATGTAGACACAGGCATGCGGCAGACCCTGTATTGGAAAATAAAAGAGGATCAAGAGTCATTTTCCAATGTGGCAAGTATTTTGTGTTTTCAAGATTTACTGAGGAATTGTGTTGCTTGTTTATACTTAGGTCTACAGTAGTGACAGCAGCACAAAATTTTGGACATTGTCTCGAATTGTGCTTCCTTTAAGGTATATTTGAGTCTTCTGTAAGCACTATCAAACAACATATACTTTGAAGTATTTTAAGTTCAGAGAGAATGCGTAATACATTTTGACTTTTGAAAAATGTAGATATTTGGGGGCAATATTGAACCGTACTGGGATAATAAAATCATAATTATTTTCACATTAATTGAATTTAATTTATATTTACCCTGTGTTTCAGCTTAATCTTCTCTTTAACCACTGGCCCAGATAGCGTAGACCGATCAGGTGATATAGGAGGTGTATCAATGTCCAATGCTGTCATGAATATCGTCTGAGCCTCTCTCATAGCTTGTTTGTGCTCTTCAGGTTTGTAGAACCTTTCTGACGATGTCTTCGTGACTCCCTTGACAAGCCCCATCAAACGTGAGTACAGAAAATAGTTATGAGTGACCCCAGCAGTTTCCTGTGGTGTTAGATAACCTCGAGAATCAATGCTTTTCATTCCTTCTTTAGTATTGATAGATTCCTGTTCAAATGAAGGAGAGGTTATGTCATATCGGGTTAGAGTTTGAGATTGGTCGACTCCGTCCAGATCGCCCCATTCTTTCATGACTGCTGAGACAGAGCGTGGGACACAGTCTCCCAAGGTAGAGGCAGACTCATTGGTTTCCTGGTGGATCAAAGTACTGCTTAAAGAAAAGAAAGATTGCTCATTACTGGTAGAGGTGGTAGCTGAAGATTTCTCAGGGTTGACATCCGCAGTAGATGTGGAAGAACTATCTCCTGCCCCAACAAAACGTCCAGATACTGTTTCTTGAGATTGTTGATGGCTTTGTGCAGATTCATACTCTTCACTCTGGTGAGATGTGGCCAAGGTGGTTGAAGATATATCAGGGTCAACAGATGCGCTCACAGGAAAATCCTTTTTGAGAGAGTCAAAACTGGAATGGAAATGTGTCTCGTCAGCAGAATCACACTTTGGAAGTTCCTTTTCGACCAGGACAATACTAGAGAGGGAATTGATCTGGTCAGCATGGTCACCTTCAGGAAATTCCTTCTTGACCAAGTCAATACTGGAAATAGAATGTGCAACTTCTGGTTTGACTACATACTTCTCTTTGGGAGCAGATGTCCGAAGCTTGATGCTGGGTCTGATGTGTCTGAAGATCTGCACGATGAGGAGGTTGATAGGAAAAGCAATGAGGGAGCTCTCAATCCCAATGATGATCTCCTTGATGGTGATTCGGAAAGTCCCAAAATCCATGACCTGATCTGCCGGATCATCAGGGATGCCATAGAACATGATACTGGTCATCATGGAGCACATCAGTAGGGATAGGCAGCAGGAGACTCGTTGCAGACAGGTGAAATTACTATGCTTTGGGCGCATCAGAACAGACAACCAGAGATGGCCATCCCGAAGATCACGAACAGTCCTGTTGGTGAACAAGTGTCCAAACTTGTGTAGGTCTTTGGAGGATGCTATGTTGAAGGTGTGGTCCAAGCCAACTCCTCCACCACCAACCATCATCCAAGTGTCACATATGAAGTAGTAGCGCTCATCGCTCTCAAGATCATGAACTATGCAATGGCTCACATACCTAGGAGAAGAGGAAAAAGGTTCATGCAATCATCAAAGTCTACCTGATGAACACTTTAGCCCCTAGAGACTGCCTAAAAAAGTGTAAGCTTATTCTATAATGGTATGTGCTTGGCTATATGTATCAGTGTGTATATTCGATGGAAAATTCTTGTATTGCTTAATCCGACAGCTCACACCGCGTAGGTAACGCAGAACAGTTATAGCCATGTTTGAACATGTATTCTGGATACTATCATGACTATAGCGTGCAGGAAACTGAGGACAGTTTTTGGAGTATGTTGACGAGCGGTCTCGAGGGGTTAGAGTTCAGATCTAATTTCATTGTGTATTGCTCTGTATATGTATACAAAATATCTAAATTGAACGAACTGTTTAAAACATAATGAAGGAAATTCGTATAATTACTTAATATATTACGGCATAATTACCTGCATCATTATAAACATGGAAAGTCTGTTAAACATTTTTTGTTACAATGGGGTTATCAAAAGTACTTTTCCTTTTAACCAATCAAGATCAAGATCAAGCAATGTAATCAAAGTACATGTATTACTTACCACTGAGGACTACCGCCAACGTTATTATGCCACATCCGAATAGCCTGAATATCCCCAAGGCTTTCAGCAGTCGTCAACAAGAAAGAATCGGTTGATCCTCTGGTTAAGATTGGCCAGTACCTGTCTTGAAGAACGTGCGGTTCACTGCGATCTTTCTTGCCTATCAGGGTGAGGGTAACGGTTGCGGTGGTTCCTCCACCACGACGCATGCCAGTCACCACGGTGACGTCATAGCGGTATTGGTGGTAGGGGTTGTTGTCCTCTAAGACAGTCACTGCAGCCTGATCAAAGAGAAACATGTCATTATAATATGAATCAAGGTGATGGTTGCGGTGGTTCCTGCCCCACGACGCATGCCAGTAACCTATATAGGCATTGACAACAGTATTTTCTAAATCCTGTAGCAATACATTTGTGAATCAACGAAATGTTATTATCAAATACAGGTTGTTGTAAAACTTATTGGATATCACTAACATATGTTATTTTAGGTGACCAGTAGAGCCAATGGCAACTAACTTATAAACAAAGAATACTAGTTATCAAATATAAATGGCATTGAAAGAGTGACAAAACAAACTTAACCACTTAACAATAACACACAACCTTTAACCATACAAACTGTCAGTAAAGCAGAGGTAAAATTAAGTGTGTCGCAGGGTTGTTTGACTTATAACGCCTGTGCCCTGTAGCATAAAGAGTTGTAATCAATCGATTACATTATAGCAACCTATCAGCATTTCTATTGCATAATAGACCTCTTGCATAAAAGTCTCACTGTGGACCAATTTTCAAATTTGCAATTGATTTGGACTCTTTATGTTACAGGGCACTAATAAAAAACCAACACTTACTCTTCTAGCATCTCTCTTATCCTTCCTTCTTGCCCACACTGCTACCAAGACGTAGCCTGCTAGGATGACAACTACAAAGGTCACGACTATTGGATTATCTACAAAGGTTAAGAAGAGCTTGGCATCTTTGAAAATGTTGATCTTGTTGGGTGGAACGAAGAGTGATGACCCAAAGAAGGTTAGGTGATTGCATAGGCAGTGTGTTGAGGTGGGAGTAGAGAGAGGACCAACCTGTTTGGAATGAATGGAAGGAATTGGGAGAATGATACATTTTGGAGATGGTTCAAGAGGAAGAAGGATATGGAAAAGTTGTTTTAAATAGCTCTCTACCATTTAAATTATTAATCTGAATTCATTATCCGCAACAAGGGCATTTCTAAGGATAAATTGATGAGCTCCTAGCCACTCAGACAAGATTCAAATTTACCAGAATGCAAAGGTTAGATCTGATATAACCCTACTCTGTTCTCTACGGGAACCTAATGGTCACTGTATAGTCCCTGTCTATGGGAAAAGAGAAAAGTGCAGTTATCAGTGGGTCAGACTTTTTTTTATAAAGAATGATTAGGCAGGCACAAATGAAGTGGACTTTTATGAAGACCTATAAAATTGCAGAAAAGGTAGGAAAATATGCATTATGGAGACTTTATGAAATAAGATTGAAACTACAACAATTTACATATCAAATACATAAAAAAAAAATATATACTGACATTGTCCCATACCTTACATCCAGAGCTGGCCCACTCCTCCTGATCTTCATTCCAAAAAGTACAATGCGATGTATGCATATGAACAGATAAGGTGATGTTGTCATTTTCATAAACTGGCTGATCCTTGCCATCATAAAGACTTATCATGATCCCATCTGCTGCTGTTTATCAAAACAAAAAGAAAATTAGACATCTCTAAAAATAAAAATAACATGCAACTTAGACATACATCAGACAGATGCATATTAAAAAATTCATAATGTAATACATTGTTATAATCATTATAACTGAAGATTTTTGTTGCTAAAAGAATCTAACCTTTGAAACAAACAGCTAGGATGTAAAACTAAACAGGCTTCACAAAAATCAAATCAAATTGATATATCCATGGGGTAAATGAGTTTAAATATAGCTATGCTATTGATTTTGCCTTGCCCGACGTCTTCACCCTGTATCACCATCTTAACTACTCACCTCTCAATTCAGCTGAAGGGACACTCCAAGAAAAATTGCCATCGGAAACCAGCTCCTCATCCGTTACATCTACTAAAGTTAAATTCCCCACAAAGGTTGTCTCGATGAGACTTATATTGGCTGCACAGATACACAAAGCAACAAGCGGCTAACAACCCTCTATCCCGACCTTAAATACTAACCTCCCAATTGAGCTGCAGGGATGCTCCATGAAAAATTGCCACCAGAATCAAGCTCCTCATCCGTCACACCTACTACAGTTGAATTCCCCACACAGATCGTCTCATTGATACTAATATTGGCAGCACAGATAGACAGAAAAACAAGAGGTTCGTTCTCAGCGATGACTCTGAGGTGTAGAGCACCACCGTCTGGCACGGATGAATGATTCACAAAGAGAGAGGCAGAGAAGTCCTTGGTGATACCGATGAAGACAGGGTCTTCTGTTGGGGTTTCTTCTACCGGTAGGTACACACTGATGTCTGCAGATAGGTCTTGGACTGTAGTAATTGATTGACAATGGAGGTCAAACAATTAATGATAAGGATTAGACATTAGAATAAGTTTTACGATTAGTCAATTTTAAAGTTTAGAGTATGTAAAATTATCTAAAACAAGCAAATTATGTTTTAGATTGATATTCAATAATGCATGAAATTTTCAAAAAGAAAAACAAAATGATTGCCATCATTGTGGAAAAGAATATTGCACAGTTCAATAGCATTGAAGACATAATTTTTTAAAAGAAATTTCTTTACAGGTAAAACATTGAAAACATACTCTATATCGAAAGTAATTATAGTATATTTACTCAACATTTTTGTTGGTAGTTTACCTTGTATAATGTTGTTATCTGCTTTCAGCTGGATTCCTACAATACTAGAGTCCATTGATTCTCCTCCTGTCCCCCAACTGAATGGATTCCACCTCAATGCTGACATCTGATGTACAAAACAAAAAGAGAAAAATACCTAAACTTTAATGTAATGTTTATAATGGCCATTTTTTTAATTTCACAACTGGTCAAGGTAATTAAAAGAAAAATATTCACAAAAATTTCTGGTTTTAAAGTCTCAGATAAACAATTTTACAGATAAAATACAATAGTCTGCAACTGACTCAATTTTCTATTTTTGTCGCTCAGATTTTGTATGCATTTGGATCTTTAGAAGTGACGTTACACTTTGCATGTCTCAGAAATCCAATAACTTGGATACACTTGATATGTCCTGAAAGATATATATAGAGAGAGAGTAAAACCAAGAAAATCAAGGTTACCCAAAAGTACACAGTAAGGATACATTCAAAGAATAAACCATCTACAGTGGTGGTAGTTTCACACAGTTCACCTATCTCCTGGGCTTAAATAATTGATTACAAACAGCAACTATGTGATAAGATATTGTAAACTTACGATTGATCTAAAAACTTGAAAATAATAGGGAGCTTTAGATTTTACAACGTAGCCCATGACGAAAAATCTTTTCTCCCTTATTGCTGTGCTCTCCTCCTCATTCATGCGTAGTAAGGCTTATTTTCCCCAAATCACAAATTTCTGTGTCATGGATGAGAAATTTAAAGCTTCATATTACTGACCTGGATGCCAACAACTGTTGCATTGATATCATCCAGAGTATCATCAAGCACTCCATCTCCAGAAGGCATACTGATACTACCTAGACCATCATCATCTGACCCTCTCAGAGTAGCCTCGGCAAGCTTGTCTCTGCTGATACTGCCTACTGCTATGCTGAGAGTAGGGGATGTGATGATGGTAGCTTCTTCGCTTGGTATCTTCCCTGCCACGACAGCATCTTGTATGTCACTGATTGCAGACAGGGCAGCTTCACTTAAGTTCTTCAAGGAGAATATGTTTTATATGGAGATCTTATTAAAAAGAGCATAGTGATGATCCAAATTCCATGAAATTAGTTTTTGCTACAATTGTTCCACTTTAAATTCTATAAATTAATGACTTACCTCAATTTCAATTCAGGACTTAACATAATACCATTTCCTAAACGGGAATCTAAAACACAACCCTAACCCTACATCAGACAAAATAAAGCCAGGAGCAATTGTTGCAAGAGCAAATTTTGTGTTAAAATAATGTATACATGCACATCCATATAAACATAAACAGTAAAACAAAAAAAAACAAAACAAAAAAAAACAAGGTTGTTTACTTTACTAATAATTGAGAAGTTAATACTCCTACAAAGCATCAACTCTATCTTCATTCCAAGAAATATTGCATGTGTTCTATATTTGTGGCTATTTCTGGAATAATAGATATATCATCTAGCTATGGCCGACTCATTTAAAGATATTTCTATCTTGATTAAATAGGGTACTAGTAACACCAAACTCTGAAATCATGCATATTCATCAGTTTTTGATTACTGCAAACATTTTCTCTATGAGGGAATCTCAAAGCCACCTCTCCCCCGTTATATATATATTTTTCATATTGATAGACTTTCATTGACAGATTCCTTAGAATCTAAAGTAGAACAAGAATGTAATAGAATCACCTTTTGAGATGTTGCTTTGTATTCCTCACCATCCTGTGAGGAGGCATTGGTTGACAGTAGACTCTCTGTTTCCTCCGCTGCACTGAAGATATTGGACAAACCTTCAACCAGAACAGCCCCAGCTGACTCTATATCATCCTGACCCTGAGTCAGAGACTCCGATTTCAGGAACGATGTCATTTCAGTCAATGCATTTGCAGCTTTTACCTGGTTAATTCAGGATAAGGAAATGTTTCAAAAATACAGTCCACACTCATTAACGAGCATGGATACGAGACTCTGTTATTAAAAAAGGAAATTCTCTCAGTCACAATTTCAATCATGTGAAAACTTAGGTACCTTCCCAAAAGATACAGCCGCGGCCAGCTGCGTGAACGCAGCACAGCCGTCTTTTAGGCAGGATATACCGTTCCCCTATTATTCTTCCATTGACTTGATTAGAGGGGATTAGTACATCCTGTATAAAGCGCCGCAGTGCGGCGTTCACGCAGCGGGCCGCGGCCGTATCTTTCGGGAAGGTACCTTATGTGGTCAGTACCACAAAATTTCATTAAAATGAGGAAATCCAAGCATTTATTTATAACAGAAAAAGACTGTAATCAAATGACGGCATACAGAAGATATAGAGCTCTAATCTAGCATTGCACATTTTTGCAAAGAAATTAAATTATGCATGTATATTGCCGAATGAAAGGCAAATTCCAGTTTCATTGTCAACAGTTTTAATTTATTTGAATGAATTGATTAAGTGTTATAGCATACCTGCCAACATTGTGAATCCTAATATAGGGACAAAGTGGGAATACAAATTTTAAAAATAGGGACATTTCTGTATTTCCTATAGATTACTGTGCACAGATTTTTCAAAAAATAGGGACAAAGGGTTGTAAATGGTGATAATTGCTCCTTCTTTTCCCCAAAAATAGGGACTGTCCCTACTAAATAGGGACAGTTGGCAAGTATGTTATAGTGATGCACGTAGAAAATATTTTTTTACACAATTATGTGAATTTCCGAACAAAACAACAACAAAAAAAAATAAGAAAAAGTTACAACCCCAGGTATATCATCTTTTTTAACCTGTACATCAGTAGAAATCTCTTGCTTGTTTTGAGTTACTACAGCAAGAGCAGCTGAGCTCTGCCTTAGAGATGCCATAGACTCTACAGGTATGGAAGCCACAGAGTCCACCAGGGAAGAGCGTATCTATCAAGAAGAAAAGAACTCTTTATAAAAGCAATTTCATAGAGCATAAAGATAGTATTATGTATTCACAGCACTGATGATCCTATACAGGACACTTTATGTATAGCCTATTGTATTTTCTCACCCAGGTGTAAAATAAGAACCAGTTAAATGATGAAAAACAATGTGATTTTAATCAATGTGTCTTCATGGGAGGAATAAATTCATTCAAATTGCGCTATTTTGGGGTCCAATTTACCAGATATTATCATTTTTCAACTCTTGTAATCTTAGTCATTGTATGACAAATATTGTTCACATTTTATTGTTGGTGAATAAAATAATATCATTACTATTTTGTATCTAGCACTACACCAATCCATAAATTAAAACTAATCCATACATTAAACTATAATTTAAACATGATCATTAGTCGGTGTTACCTCTGTTCTAGTTTCTCTTCCTTCATCACCATCCTCGCCATCATCATCAACATCATCTCCAATGGAATTAAGAATAGACCCAAGAGCACTGATGAGCTGCGCTGCTTGTCCTGTATCTCCCACAGTCAACAATGTATTCACATCAGATTCAACTGATGATGTCATATTCAGTAACTCCTGTGTTATGTTCCCTCCTGCAGCATCTATGGTTGGAGTACGGACCTGCAAATTTCATTTCAGATCGTTTTTATAATCATTTATAATTTATTAGGTGGTCTGTCTTTGACAGATCACCTATTGTGTTTGTCAGAATTTTCTTTATTATTATTTTTATTATTTATTTTTATAGGCAATATTTTGTTGCCACTCTATCTCAAAATCTTCTAAGTCAATTTCATTCATTTTCATGTCATCAATGGATGTCACTCTGGAAACGTGCATCGAAGTTTTTCAAGGTCATCAGGTCAACATGACGTCATCCAGGCGCCATTTTGTAAAATCACATTAACAATCATAACTTCAACATTAATGATCATAAATCAATTATATTTAGTACACATAAACTTCACATGACCCTTGACCTTAGCATACCATCAAAAGTCATCTAAAGGTCATGACGTGCGCGTACGCGTACGTCAAAATTGAAAAATGCCCCAAATGACCTAGTATCAAGTTTGCATACGTTTTAGGCAATTTCCAGCATTTCAAAATTTTGCGCGCGCATGGGTGCGCGCGCGTCATTGCGCGTTTCACTATAACGCAGCCTTCAATCGCCATTTTTCATTATGCCATCTAATAGAGTATTAAATTCTGAACATTTTGATACCATTTTCAACTTGATACGACCGATAATAAGGAAACTACAGCCCGTCAAACTTTTCCGCGCGCAAGCGCGCATTTCCTCTTCATAGGCCAAATATGGGCAAAAAAATGCCTTTACAAAATTCGCTATAGCTCGAAAAATAGTCCACGAACACCCACATTTTTTTTAATGAACATGTTAAGTATGAGTTGTAGATATGATTTCATGGGCTGTATACCCATTATAAACATTATGACGTCATCAAAATGGCGCCTAAACTCAAAATTTCATTTTTTTGAAAATGACGTCATAAAATTTATGCAAATTTGATTCCAACTCTGTAAATATTGGTCGATTTTCGCCCAAATTTCAATATGTTGTAGCTGAGGATATACGCTTTCGGGTACGTGACCTTAATTTTTCATTTAAACAAATGCATAATTGTCAAAAATGGCAATATATAAAGGCATGTCATTTTTGCTCATTTTGCACGCAATCTCTATTACGAAGCACTTTTGGTTGAAACATAAAACTGCAAGCCCTCCTGAAATGACCATTCCCTCCGTCATTTCGGCTTCATTTTCTCTGAAATTTTGATAGGTTGTAGGCAAGGAAATTCTCTTAAACATTTTTTTTTTCAAATCAGACTCCGGAATCATGACTTATATAACTTGCCGTACTTGAAATGTTTTTGCCGTCTGGAATTTTTCGTTTTACGTGTAATCCTTCATAGATTTTAGCTCAATCGTAAGGCGTCTGACTCGTAATCAAAAGACCGTGGCTCGCGTGGGTTCGAGTCCGGTGTGTCTACATATTTTTTTTTTTTTTTTTTTTTCATGTGAATGTCTTCCTCGGTCGATTTCAACACACAAACAATAGCCAATAATGAATAAAAATAAATTTTACTTTTATATTAGTCAAAATGCAATTTTTAGTAGTTTATGTACACAACCTATTGAGGATAACTATTGCTTTGTACTGAGCCATTATATCACATCAGTGTATTTCCTCTTTACTTCATCTTTTCTTATACCATCTTTTACGTATTTCTTTGATTCTATTATTCTATCATTGATCATTATTATCATGTAAATAAATATCAATCAATATCATTGCAAATTTGACATAATTTATATGAACTTGTACTGAAAGACAGACCACCTAATTCGTCCCCATGACGAATTAAAATTCTAGTTTGATTTATATTTATTGACAAATTTGGATTGGGTGATGTTTTGTCTTGTGCGGCGGCGATTGCTGGGGGGTTACCCATGTACTACGCATGCTCCACGTGTGTGGATGTATGCGTAACAAAAGAAAATGTACATAAGGGCACATGGCGCATGCGTAGTACATGGGTAACCCCCCAGCTATGGCCGCCATGAAGTTACATTGCTCTGAAGTTGGATTGGTCTATAGATATCCTTATAGATATTCAAAAAAGCAAATATTTTGACAATATACGAACTTGAATTTATCTACTAACATCAAAATTCACAATAACATGACAACCTACAAACAATCAATAAAGATAAATGATCCTAGAAATATAAAGAAAAAATTAAGTATCATAGTCATAATTGTTTTTTCAATGACATGTAGACAAATTATACGTGTAATTAGGTGAAGTTTTTAATGGGATCTAAAAATCAATACAAGTGCTACCTAAGCCAAGCTCCATTTCTTTGGCAATATACATTTCTTTAGACATACTCACATTAGCACTTAGAAGCAGTGAGGTACTAGCCATGTAAGCATCTCTCACATTCACTTGAAGTAATACAGTGTGATTGTGTGCACCATCTCCTACTGGAAGCGACATACCATCCTTCAATGACTCACTGCCTTCATACAGCTGAAAACCTGCAAGAAGATTCAAAGAATATGCCCAATTAAGGAAAATAAAAAGCAGTATGGTATTTATGCAATTTGGATTGAACGTCTGGCACTATAAACATCATTCAAAAAACCATGCAAGAATAACTTGAAGCAATAAAGCTTAAAATTTTAATGGAAAATGTAGGTTAGCCATAAAAATACTGTAACGACCAAATCTTTCTTGAGCCTTAAAAAAGTCTGTTCATCTTGGAGTACAACTTTTCCTTTGTAATCATATTGAATCTAGTGTAATAAGCAGTTTCATTTTTAATGGAAACATGTGTCAAAGCAAAAATTACTTATTTTGAATATAATTACTACTCTTTTACAATCGTACCTTCGCCTATGCCAACAAAATACCCATCCACGACATCCACACTGCTGTATGAAATAATCTGGTATGACAAGGGGACATCCACATCAGAAAAACCATCACATGAAACAGTGAACTCAGTTTGAAGGGCATATCCCTCATTAGGTGTGACCAAACAGCTGCCTGATGTGGGCGGAGCATTGAATCTTACGATGAATTCAGCATAGCCACCAGAACTAGAATTGAACAGGTAACCTGAAAAATGAAAAAAAAAAAGTTAATACATATTAAGTAAGTTTTAAAATATACATCCTGCATTCTTTATTTACAGGATTGGAGGAATAAGTTTTTAGTTTAAGCTCATTTCCTATTATAACAGGTAATGAAACATTGTAAGTTCATAGATCATCTAAATGAAATGAAATGAAGTGGCATGCATTTAATGGTCATATTTAGAAGTACATGTGAAATAAATTAATGAGTGCACTAAACTCCCCCTGAGATGAAAATAATTGTCATTTATAATCTTGTGCTATTTATACAAACTCCATAAAATCTCAGAACACCTGTAATTGCTTCCCATCTATAAGATAAGCCAAAATGTACATAACTAAGTCTGTTATAATAAGTTTATATTAATTAAGGTATATTGAATAACTTCAGGTTTTAATGTCATATACATGTATATGTATGTAACAGCACTTTGAAACTTTTTGTGTAAAGCGCTTTATAAATTTTATCATTATTATTATCTATTATTATTTAAGCAAATAGATGGGGACATTTTTGAGGGTTTAATTTCATGAGTTTTGTCATGTTTTCATTCATACTATAAATAGCATGATGTAAAAGTGAACATTTTTGCACGGATAGACTTACAAAATTAAAGAAAAGTTTTAGATTATACACACAATGAAAAGTACAGATGATGCACTTACTAGTCACTCTCAAGTTGATGCTGTCGGTGTCAGACATGATGGAATCAAATGTATGAGCCTTGATGACTAGGTAAGCTTGGTCAAGACCTGTGGTGGTCTGGGAAGCCAGGTCTACTGCAAGAGCTGTATCGTCTGACTCAAGAGTCCACTGGAAGGACACATCTTCGCTGTCACAGTTGGTGCATGTGGCATGTAAGACCAGACGCTCAGCTGTGAATATGTACATGTTGCAGTTATTGATGCAACTGAGGATACAAAAAAGAAAGAAGAAAATGAGGATTCAAGAAATTTCAGGTTTGTTGATATTGAGGTTCTTTCTTTTCTGAATGAAGCCTATTCAAACCTGTAAACTTAGTCAACTTTGGGGAATGCAATCATTATGTTCATGTTGTCCAAAGTAGATATCCTCATTTGTAGCTGTGGCAATAATGAATACCCATGATGTCAGGAATGTTTGTCGCATTGTTCGTAAGATATTTTCTCTCTCTCAAACAATTATTTACAAACCTCTAAACATTTGCCTTCTGGAAATCTTCATCAATTCTTTCACATCGTCAGTAGATAACCTTGAATTAAGCAATTACAGGAAATTTCAATAAATTATAAAAATACTTTCATATCTTGAGTAGATTACCCCCATTTTTAGCAGTAATGAATTCTAGCTGTGGCAATAACATGTGTATCAACTTGATACTTCCTGGTGTTGTTCAAGAAGACATTCCTTCTTTAATACAATAATTTACAAACCTTTAATCTATCTAACTCTTGATAATCTTTTTCAGTACTTTCATATCTTGAGCAGATTACTTGATTTTTGACTGTGGCAAGAGCCCTGGTGTCACAAGGTTATTTTGTGGAGTTGTTCTAGAAATAATTTCTTTGCGTAACTTAAACCAGCTATACCTACAAATATCTAGGAAATCTGAATGAATACTTTCATATCTTGTGTATATTACCCCATGGTTAGATGTGGCAATAGACCTGTTTTCAAATAGAATATGTGTTTAGTTTACTCAAAGTTTCCTCCTTCCCTGAACTCAAACAAGCCGATTACAAAGTTGAAATCAAGTTAACTTACGGATATCATACTTTCATATCTTGATTAGATTATCCAATGGTTAGGTGTGGCAATAGACCCATTATCAAACGGAATCTGTGTTGAATTTACTCAAAGGATCTTCCTTCCCTTGCTGATTTTAACTAGTTGAAACCAAGTTAACTTTACAAAATCTGAATAGTACTTTCATATCTTGAGTACATTACCAATGGTTAGCGGAAGCAACAGCCCTGTTATCAAATGGAATCTATGTTGAGTTTACTAAAAGACACTATTCTCCCTTAACTAAAACAAGTCAATTACAAAACTGAATCCAAATTATCTTCCAGAAATCTGAATGAATACTTTAATATCTTGAGTAGATTGCCAAATGGTTAGCTGTGGCATTAACCCTGCTATCAAGTGGATTCTTTGTTGAGTCCAACAAAATGTTCTTTCTTCCTTCCTGAAACCTAAACAAGCCTTTACATAATTAAAATCAAGTAATCAACTGACCTTTATTAAGTAATGAATACTAAGGTAATGGCCTAGAGACTCAGCTGGATGAATTTTGTGTTGTTCTTTCCTTAACTTAAAAGTCTTCACAAAGTTGAAAATCAAACAAACAACTAGTATAAACTTCTTGAAAGCTTCATGGATCAGGATTTGGACACCCTCTCTGCACTTAACTTTAAAAAGACTAAAAAAAGATAGGGTATTTTCGACAGTCGTAATTAAGATTCAAACTAAGTTTGAATCTTAATTATGACTGTTGAAAAGTGACTTCAAAAGTCAGTCCCAGACAAAAATAATCATATTTGACTGATTTGTTTTCGTACCCATCAACCAACCCATTAATACCTCCAACAGTTTTTAAAAGATTACCTGATTTCTACTTCTGGCAGTAGCCCTTGTGTCAACTCTATTCTCTGTTGTGTTGTTCCTGAAGTTCTTCCTCCCTTTGAAGCAACAAGCCAAATATTCACAATCACATCGGCCTCAAGTTTACTAGCAAGGATATCTAACGTTGAAGAGGTGGAATCCATTATCAGTCCTTCATCTTCAAAGCAGGCATCATCTAGATAACAAAGAAAGAAAATGGAAGAATTATATTTGATAATCATTGAAAGTCTCTTTTTTTGTCATCAATCAATGAGGTAATTTAGAAGATTTTTGAAAAATAGAAAAACTGACACTTTAGCATGATGTATCAAGTCTTTGACATATCAATAAACAAAGCAAATTCTTTTTTTCTTAATGAAATGTTTACCACTTGTAAACACTTTCAGAATTTTAAAATTTAAGCAATTATTTGCCAAGTGTATCCTTATTGCCAAACCTGTCTAGACATTTTAAAACACATGCTGGAGCAGAGGAAAGTGATGAGTTGAAGAGCTGCATGCTGGACAGAAACAACTGGAGGATTCATACTAGGTCTCGTCAGACTACCCGACCTAGTGCCTAGTGAGCAGAGGAAAGTGATGAGTTGAAGAGCTGCATGCTGGACAGAAACAACTGGAGGATTCATACTAGGTCTCGTCAGACTACCCGACCTAGTGCCTAGTAGTTACGATTTTAGCCTTCTCATTTTCAATGATGCTAATGCTTTATAAGAAGTAGTGAAAGATTTTATACATTGATATACAGCATATTTACCTTCGTCTTGTGTTGCTTCATTAAGAGAATTATAGATGGTATCAGGACTAACCACTACGCAGTACCAAGTAAAGGTCAGGTCACTAGATGACCCCAGGTTAACGTCTGGGTCATATGAGGTCGATCCATCAACTATCAGGTTGGAGGATAAACCTAAAGACCAAAGTCAATGAAAATTAACATGGACATTATTACATGCATAAATATATTTGAGTACCATAAAGCAAAATAGGAAGCACTACAGCAAAATTTAATCATTATCGATTTAAGATGCAGCGAGTATTTGAAGCTTTTAATTAATTAAAACAATAAATTTAAGCTGCCTAATCTCCTCCTATTTCTGTATTCTTACCACTGACTGCAGATGTTGAGGGAGACATGTAGATGTGTTGTGGTCTAGTGGAACAGTCGTGGACTGTCGATAACAAGGTACACGGTTCGATTCCCGGCGCGGCCATTTCACAAATGTCCTTTGGCAAGACATTCTATAATCTACACATGCCACACTTGACCCAGGTGAAGTAAATGGGTACAAGTAGGAAGAAATTCCTCCAATGCTGTGTGCGCCTTCGGGCTGCCTAGCTTAGCCGGGTAATAAAAAGTGAACACTTAAGCGCCATGAGTGTCGATAAGGCGGACCTGAGCGCTATACAAGTACCCACTATTATTATACCCAAACAGATGTAGACAAACAGTTAAAATGGACTTTTCTGGGACAGTTATTTATCTGCAACCAAAGCAAAGTTTCACATATATCTCTTGAATAAATTTAAGAATTCAGATCATAATAATGTGTAGTAATTACCATGTGATCGCGAAGCTCCGCCCTTGATAACAGCTACCAGAGGAGAAGGTTGGATCTCTAACCAAGTAGTGATGTTTTCTTCACCAGTTACTGCACCTGATAGTCTTAGACGTGTTTGAACTTTCAATTTTAAGTTGTAGGTACCATAGTCTAACGTACCACTAGGAATCGTCACTTGAGGAGTCTGGTGATAGATCAATATATAAAGCATTGATCGTAAGCCGCAAGGTACACATGTGTAAAACATCAGTACGTTTAGTACATTAAATAAAAAGATATTCATTTATATGAAAAGAAAAGTACAATAATTCTTGCTGTAAAGCAGTTCTATACTATTTATTGGGTAAAGAAATACAGGCAGTCATAATAATTCAACTAACTCTTGAAATGAAACCTAACTGTGACCCAAAATATGTTTCCGACAAGAAAAAAATGGAACAAAGTACAAATGTATGTACAAATACAAGCAACATAACCATGCTAAGTAATTAAGTATTTCTAAAATGCACATGAAATCAATAATTAAAAATAAAACTACACATTATACTTACATGTGTGATCTTCTGAAAAACAAGCACTACATGTCTCCTGTAGATGACAATATCCACCACATGAAGTCAGAGTCATGGGGTACGCACTCTACATTCAGCTCAATGTGGGCGGAGATCTCAATGTCAGATGCCTTGAGATACGTAGCAGGATGAGTAGTGTTGCCATTTCCTTCACAATCGCGAGGCTGCTGATGCACTCAGGTCTACAGTCACATTGACCTATTATAACAAAATTTTACGAAACAGTGAGTTCATTTATCTAGCATTCTCACATATATGCAATCGGTGCTCTACATCAATACAAAGCTAGCAAACTCATTGAAAGACCATTAGAACAATAAACAAGCTTATTTTAAATATCTGCATGCCACAGCAATTTCTGGCATAAAAAGTAGAGCTTACTCATTTAATTTATAAAATGACACAAAAAAGTCCAGAGTCTTGAAAACTGAAAATTTCCTTATCTAGACTAGATACAATCAGTATTGGCATTTTATAAATCAAAGCACTCAGTAGCAGTAAAAAGGAATAAATATAACAATTATACAGTGAATAAGAAAAACTTTTGCACTAATGTGACTTTGAAAAACCAAAAGCTAAAAATTTTTACTTGTTGTATCTTCTGTTTGCCTCTGTTTGGAAAATACATTCAATAGACATCAAATTACAAGAATGAAGTGTAGGCCTAATGATACTTACTTCAATGGCTGAAATCAAATGCTCAAAAATCATAGCAGTCAAGTTATGCGACCCACTCGATGTATAGGTGTGATAAACAAAGCTGGCTAGAAACCCATTCATAGAAGAAGCACTGTTATCAGAGCATCAGGAAGGTCAGCTAGGACCAGTATCCCGGATCGACCATTGAGCAGGAGTCCTCAGAGTCTTCAAAGCAGAAGGTATAACTGGAATCATCCACATTGATATCCGTCAAGAGAGCACACCAAAATTCGCTGCTTGCAAAGACATGAGAGGAACAGAGGATATGTGCTGTGGGAGGAACTGTTGCAATTGCCGTACCGGTGAGATTTGATGAAGTCCCGACCAACGTCGCTTCGATTGTGACCATTGAGTAAGCGGTGAGGGAGATAAGAACCGCGTTTTCAGAGTACGTTGTGTAAGGAACTGAGTCATCTGCATGGTTTTTGATGGACCACAAGATATGAGATGATATCGGCTCAAAGGCTCCCATAGCTGATGCAAGCACAACGATAGTGTCGTTGACTTGGAAGATATTCCCATCGCTGGCCACTGTAAATATGAACAAACGTAGATCAGGTAGCATGTTAACAAACCAAACTTTGATCCTACTAGCGGAAGTTAACCTCCTCCTCAAAAAAAACAAAAACAAAAACAAACAAAAACAAAAACAAAAAGAAAAGAAAAGAGGTTCTCCACAACAAAGTTAGGGTAGTGATCCTATACAATCTGACTTCAGAGCAATGAAAATTCCTGGCAGCCATAGCTGGGGGGCATACAATGTACTACGCATGCACCATGTGCATGTATGTACGTTTTCCTTTGTTACGCATATAATATGGGAAGCCCCCCAGCCATGACTGCCACAAGACAAAACATTAACCAAACAAAATTTATCTATAGTTTAGATGATTATATGTATTATTTTATCTCATTGCAATGGCACAGTGGGGGCATGCTAATTATACAGTTTCGATTTACAATGTACACAAACTTTCTTATCTGAACTTCAATGGGATAAAGAAAAAAAAACAAAAAATCATGATAGAGGAACTAATTACATATTTTGATTATTTTTACAGATTGTTTTAATGTTACTCATCAAATTGCAATGTGTATATTAACATGTAGTCATACAATATTTCTATTCTCACCGTGCTTTGGATATTCAAGGACCTCCATGAACATATAACCATATCCCTCAGTTGTTGACAATGTACTCCCAAAATCGGCCATTTCAGGAAGAGCATCTGTCCCAGCAGCCACACCAGAATGTTGGGTTGTAGCCTGCAACTGTGTTTCATGTGATGGTATATTCCCCTGATATGCTGGTGTTGGTGCGACTAGTGGGGTTGTAACTATACTTTCAGTGGTGTTGGCAGGACTAGCAGGGACTTTTTTGCAAACAGCACGAAATTCTGACGAGCATGATTTCCAGGCCCATACTCCAGAATGATGTCTCAATTTGACACAGTCATTATTATCACTCTGATGACTGTTTTCTGTAATATAATAATTGTTAAAAGAACTATACAGGCATATGAACCTATTACATGGATCATTTGGAAGGGGAAAAGCCCAATACAGCGGATGGAGAGCAAAAACTTAGAGCATTAGGTGAGCTAAAAGATAAGTTTCAAAGCATATCAAGGCATAACAATAAAGACACAATTGCAATTAATACCTTTTTGTTTTGGTAATGTTACTTAGTATTCACCACACATATACTTTTATTTAAACTATATAATAAATTAAGTAATACGGCATAAAACATGGAATGATAATATTCAAACATTTGAATTGCTTAAAAATTCTTTGCAATAAAACACAGATAATTACCAGCAAAATTGGTGAAATCTGTTAAAGTTCCGTCTGTGAAATAAGGAAACTCGTCTTCACTTGCCTTATCAGTTATTCCTATCCAAACATGACTTGAAATGGATTCTAGAAAGAAACACAAAATGTATGACTTTTTAAATTCTTTAATTGGTTGTATTTGTGTGTGTGTGTGTGTGTGTGGGGTTTTGGATAGCAGATCCAAATACTCAAATTAACCTAGACAAACTCTATGGCCTTTATTGTAAACAGAGTGATTGCTACCCTGGGTTTAATACAACAAATAAATGTTGTTATTATATATTGTTTATAAATGATTTTCAGAAAACTAATGCATTATTAGGGATTATAGTAATATGTAGTACCAATTAACTGAACATATTAGGTTGTACTGTAAAGGAGAATAACTTGATAAAAATCTGATTAATTGTTAATTTTGTCATCTTCTGCAAATCATCTGATGATTTATAATCTCAGATTGATTTCAGATTGACATCATACTAAATTTGTAATCAAAATGAATGTATCTTGTCAGAATGTAAAATAATCACTCCACCCCTAATATATAAAAAATGAAAGAAACCAGAACTCTTTTCTTGTGACACTCCAAGCCTTACCTCCAATAAATGCATTCTCTGCTGCACTGTGTATGCTAGCTAAATCACTGCCTAGGTCTAAACAGTAGTCCCTGGCATCTTCCCAATCTTCCCGTGTTTCAGTGAACAGATAACAATTTCCACTTATAGGTTCCCGAACCCAGCCATCTCCACAAACATCATCTGATAAAGACAAAAATAATTTTGCTATTTTTAGCAACCATCTGTTTACAAGTTGATTGAAGATTAAATGTCAAATAAAAAAATAAATAACAAATATATAACAAATAAAAGTGGCTATATATACTAACAAGGAGCTTCAAACACATAGAGTGACAACAAAATGCAAATCAATTCATGACGCTTCCAATTTGTAAAGTACAAAAGAATACACAGGTGCACTGTAGCCTTTGGTGTCGACCTGTGATGTCGCCAGTTTCATTGGAAAACTGAAAAGTAATTTGTGTTGAAAATTAATAATTGGGAATATTTTCTACTTTATTTGAACACAAGACATGGATATTAAACACATGACGGAATATATCAAAGCCCTATAATGTCCTAAAATTGGGCGAAATATTGTATCATAATAGTTGTAAAATATGAAATACATTAAAAAAAAAAAAAAAAATTCCACAAACATCCAAAGTACAAAATTTCAAGATTAGTTTGTTGGAATATATTCATCTGCGATGTTATGTGTCGCATATGCGGCCAGTCGAGTAATTTCAAGTCATATTTCAAGAAATATGGTAACATTTATTTTTGCTTTCCCCCGTGAAAGTGAGCGATATGTCTGCTCTTACTATCCGCCCAGAGGCAGCGAAAAGTAATTATCATTACAAAAGCATATTTCGTTTTGTACCTGACCAGTAAGTCTGTAGTTAGGCAGAAATCTTTTGTCTACAATCTGAGACAAAATTCCAATGAAACTCATGCCGGGCATATTTTATCCCTGCTGCATCACAGTCACATCAAAAGAGTTAGCTACATTGTTTCTCCATGTGTTTGAAGCTCCTTGATACTAACAAAGCAAACCAACCAATCCAGTGTTTCACTTGATAACGAGTGAAATACTTTGAAAATGATTCACAAATTTGAAAGACGCATTATATACTGGCTCTTAAAACTTATTTTCCCATCGAACACATCTAGTATTACAGATCTATATCTTTAATTGAAAGCTGGGAGATGGAAAACGGCCTTGTTACAATGTAATATTGTTGCATCCATGCTCACTATAATGAGTAGACTGTAGTATTCATAGTTTAAGTTATTAGCTTAACAAGTATTTGCACAAACTAAATACGTACATATTGGTAAGATTTTAATGATTTGTTTTTTTACTAAGATATAGCGTTGATGGCGAAAAGCATTAACAGGGAAGAATTCAATATGAAAGGGGTACTTTTTTCCCTCAGTAAAGTGAGAAAAGATAAGCAGTGAACTTCAATACGTAGTGAGGACTGAAATGGGTATTGGTTACTTTGGAAACTAGGAGTCAGAATATACATGAAAATTATTGATGGTTTGAAAATGTGCTTGTAACATGACCCTGCAAACTTGGACCCGTACCTTCACAGGTGTATGTGATATTCAGGTACTTGTGTACACCTGTACATGGATCTCCAAAATTATCATTTTCTGCTTCAATCGAGCATTGTGTTTGGCCATTACAGGAAGCCAAATCAGCAGACACATCCAAGACACAATCAGTGGTCAGGTTATCCCCACACATTTCAGCATCAGTCCGCCCATAGACAGCACTTGAGATAAGTATAAGATCTGCATCACAGTCTAGCACTCCAGATTCATTCTCACATACAATGACAGTCTCTGTATAAGACACAAAAATTTATCTTAAATCAATTAATGAATTGAGAATGAAAATATTTTGATTTACCCTAGTACTAGTACAAGGTCTAGATCTAGATCTACTAGTAAAAAGATTATTTGAAGTTTCTTTATGAAATTAACACTTTGAAATTTTTTTTACAAAATGACAATTTTTAATAACTAAGGTGCTAATTAAGTTCAATCTCACAAAAAGAACAATTTTTTTTTCTCTTCAGCTCTCTCTCTTCTACACTAGACTAGATCTACAGTAAAAGTATCTCGCATACACTGACAGATCACAGGTTAATGTTAAAGAGTTTCCCCAACTTCAACTCTCCACCTGAGGTCAGCTATAATTATCAGAAACACTCCCCCGGGGACACAACAACTCCAAACTGACAGGTCCAACAGAGCCAGACGACTGCTTCCACAGCACTGACAGAGGAGAGTTCCAACTTCCAAGGAAGTTGTCCTTCTGTTCTGAGACTGGGGACTTGCCCTAACAAGTTAGCCTAAGTTAAGGGGGACTTGTCAGCTAGATTTCTAGATAGATCTAACGTTAGGCCTAACTGTTAGATCTAACTTTAACTTTAAGTAGGCCTAGAATAGATGGGAGTTGCAGTTGGCTTTAGTTTAGGCCTCACGTTAGAATCTACTTAGATTTCAAGTCAGGGAGCAGTCCTGCGGGGGACTCGTCAGGTAGATCTCGATAGAACTTAGAAGTTCTTTTGGCGTTGTATTGGGTAGAATCTAGACCCTGTAAATCCCTGTATAATTATGTGACTATAGTATAGGCTAGCCACTCACTACACCCAGATTGGCCAGAACTCACTAACTGTTAGGGGCCTACCGCCAGCTCGTCCGGGCTGGGCTGCGCAAACATCCCGGCTCCTGACCGGCATAGAGTCTACATATTGTCGTCCCACCGGTCGCTCCTCGACGGCTGTCACAGACACGTACAGGTCAGTGAGGAGCCAGCTAACTTAAGGGCCTGTCCCACAGGCGGCGATCGTTGTGGCGACAACCTGATAATTTCATAATTATAAGGAGTTAATCTTTAAAAAGGCGATTATAAACCTACATACGACTCTATCTAATCTAGGCTACAACAACAACTTGCTACCACACTCACAACAGCAAGATCACCAGTTGTCGCAACAACGATCGCCTCCAGTGGGACAGCCCCTAACTAAGTTAGACTCCGACTATAGACTTTAACTGTTAACGTTAGATCTAACTTAGTTATTAGTTCTAGGTCTTCACTGCAAATAATTTTTTAATAAATCTAACGTTAGATCTCTAGGCCCTAGATAGATCTCCTTAACGTTAGTTGGTACCTTGAACAAAGTCAAAGTTTTTTTTGAAATTTGAAATTGATGTAGATCTATGCAGGCGCGGATCGAAGAAAATCGAATTGAATGCATTTCGGGGGCCCCATTGTCTGGGAACAAAAGCGGCTCTTTGTCCCCAGACAATTGGGCCCCCGAAATGCATTCAATTCGACTTTCTTGGATCCGCGCCTGTAGTGGTATGAATAGGGATGTCCACTAAAATTTTAAATTATTTTAAAGTTGTTTTTGCTAGGCTTATTTGATAGAGCATTTTGAAAGAAACATTTTGGTACTTGAATTATCACAATTGGAAGTTCCGTTTCAAAGATATGACCCAAAGAGTGTCTCAGATTACCAATGAGCTGCTAGAACACTTTTACAAGTTTCAGACAAAGCCAGAAAATGCAATAAAGCTCAAGTTTATGGTTCTTTTGTCTTTGATTTATTAAACCAAATCATACCAAACATTTTCTATGTGTGTATCAACATGAAATGAGATTATAGTAAAACAATTGAGTAGATTATACAAAGATACAATTTATGGCAGTACAAAACTGATGGTTTGACATGTATGTTACCGTATGTGATCCAATATGACCACCGTGGAAAAATACTCCATAGGGCATGTTTCAATAGGAACACCCTAGACAATGGGCTGTTTCATGGTGGTGTGGGTCAGAGCCGAGTGTTACTTAGACAGGGTAGAGTAATTTTAAAACTTAAATGGCCAGTGGTAAACATTGTTCTTTGTTTTTCACCCCAATACATTTTTTGTTCAAAAATAGTGAAATTTTATAGATATCCACTTCTCCTTATCTCAATCTATTCCAATCATGAGAAATTCCAGTCAAAACACACATCACACAGAAGCATCACTTTGAACACGCTGTAGTTTTTATTATTTCAATTTTTCCAACAGGAGAAGTTGATCTCCTGGTGAGGTATTTTCTAAGGAAGAAACTGACCAATTAGGAGTAAAAATGATTGATATTTACCACTGGCCAAAAGACAATTTCGAAAGCTGTATTTTATTGAAAATTTTGCTGTTTCTCTGCCTGTGTATTATTGAGTAGATCTAGGCAGTGCATGGGTTATTGTTTGCATTGTAAATGCATGGGTGACTACTAAACCGACCAGCCCCCGTCGCGAAGCGACGGGAACTGACGAACCAGTAGACATATTTGGCGAAGTTTTGAAAATATCTATACATGACCACAAATTTCGTGGTCAAAAATACCTTATTTGAATTCATACTCACATTGAATCAAATCTTTGAAGTTTTTTCTCGAATTGGTGACATCTGCGAATGTTTCACATGAAGTAATCAACTAATAATGTAGAAAAATACAGGAAAATTGAGTCCATCAACGTATATCTCTCCGTGCGTGCGTTGTCTTCGCCATACGTCTTCGCACAGTAAAATGACGTCATAGAAAATGGCAGCGATGGCACCAACACTATGAGAAGAGACAAGGCCAACGGAAAATTCAATTTGGTAAGTCAAGAAGCTCTTATATACTTTCATTTTTAGTCGTTGTTACGCGTGAAACATCAAAGAAACCTTACAACAACATTTTAACATTAGATTGATTAAATTGACCAGTATAATCCTTTGAGCGCTCATCTTCGCTGATTATTTCGCTGTAAATGGAGGTGGTGGAAGTACAGCCCCGTCGCCTTCGGCAAAGGGGCTGTGTATAGTTAGGGTGACTACATGATCCATACAGTGAAGTGGAAACCGTTCTAGTGGCTTTTTGCTTTTGTTTGGCCATCCCTAGTATGAATAGGCTATGTCATTTTGTTACCTGCTCTGACGAATGCATTGAAGTTGAAGGCAACGTCAACAAGCAACGAGATGAAAACCCATGTCCATGACCATGTCAATTTCAGCATCGCCATCGCTGACGCTAGCACTGTACCGGTGCGGTGCACAATAAGAAAACGGACACAATAATTTGCTTCTATTTTCTCAATCAAGTTGACTTTTAAACCTTCAGGTCTACTTTTGGAAATAATAATGTTGGCAGCATGGATCTAACGTTAGTTGTAGCGCTCTTCAACCTTGGCTTGACCAGGCAGGCCCGGCTAATTAATTGCCTCAGGCTCAGCTCTGCTCATCCTCCATTTATCAGCGGCTGCGCCAAAATCATACCGTATTAATTAACCGTAAACAAAACAACAACAAAAAACTTCGCGCCAATCATAAGCTTGAAGCCATGCATTCGCGGGAAACCAAACACGAGGCCGATGCCTCAAGGGGGCACACGAGTAAATAGACGCCCATAGGCTCACGTGTTAATAAATTAACGCTCTTCAAAAACAGACATTCCAAAATTCTGTCGATGGAAATCGTTTTAATTATCACAGCAAAGTTAAAATTTAAAGGACTCGTAGTTCAGGGACTTATAGAAAATGTTGTCAGCTCAAACAAAAATCAAGAATCCTTGAGCGAGACTATGACAAAAGAGACGACTTTTGTAGGCGTGATTTTTTTATAGTAGATGTACAAAATTACGAAAAAGATTCCTTAAAAATACGCCAAAGTGTCTAATCTTCAACTAAATGGTAAATTATGAAAGAGTAGGACTTATAGCACATATTTATTCATTAAACAGCAACATAAAACCATTAAATGATTTTATATGACCATTTTCCATCAATAAAAAGTGACCTCATCTTTAGCACGCCTTCCCGAAAAACCTTGCGTGTATATCATTTACTCGTGTGTACCCTCAAGGATATATATCTAGGAACGAACGAAAACAAGCGTGACTCAGATGACCTTTCGTTTTTTGTTACTTTTATTTCCGATCTGTCTTTCCTCTCTCTCGGTTTGTTTTGAAGAAATTTCTCTTTATCCTTTTCTGTTTCTCTGTTTCCTTTTATTATCCTATTTTTCTTTTAAATAATAATTCGTGTTTTCAAACAAACCCCAACATATCACAAGGAAAAGGAGAGAGAGAAAAAAAAAGGCGATGAAAAAGAAGGAAAGAGAACACAGGATGAAAGAGAGAAAAATATTGAATATCATAAAATAAGACAAAGAGATAAGATAAGAGTTTGGGCTTGAGGAGGAGGGACACTTCAGATATATACGGTATTGTATTATTATGGTGTTTTTTTTTCATCTACCCCCCCCCCTCCCCTCCGAAAAATTAGACATCGTAGAAGAAAAAAGCACCCTTTTTGATCAGTGGCGGATCCAGGATTTCATGAGAGCGGGGGGGGGGGGGGGGGGGGAGGGGGGATAAAATTGGAATAGGGTACATGCAGGTAATATGGGCCAGCAGGTAATATGGGCCACCTGAAGCAAATCATGTCGTGACCGTCGACCGGTGACCGATGACCAGTGTGAGCACCATAATGTTGTTCATATGAACTGTATACGAAAATATATCGTTGTGAGAGCATCTGATGGCGAAATTTCTCTGAGAAAATTGCTGAAAACCAACAAGGTACGTAAAACATACGGCATTTTTTTACCCTGATGTAAAATTTGATATTTCACAGAATGTGATCGTGAAAGAGTGTTTGAGGGGGTAACCTCAATTGTTTTGTATATTTAGTAAGCTTATAGTTTCATTTTGATCATACTAGCATGTACATGTTAATTTGTTGTAGTGAAGGGGTGCAATGTGGCATAGAATGCTTGCCTGACACAGCAACATTAGTGCAGGTAATATGGGCCATCCAAAATGGCGGAAATGATTCTGGTACTCAGTATTGGGATGAGGCATCAATCTCTTTGCTACGATTTTTGTGGGTATTCACAGTATACAGTGTGTTCCTAAAAAAAGAGGACCGAAGTTCAAAGGTCAGTCATTCCAAAAGTATATGGTTTATTCTTGTGATTCGTTTACTAATATTAAGTAACTCATCAGCTTTAATTTGGAAATTGCTGACGTCCAAAGTGTAATGGGTCACAGAGTTAGGGTCTTTTGAAGGCGATAGGTACAAAACCCGTTTTTCCAAGTTTGTGGTTTCGGGTATGAAAACAAACCTTTCTTAAAGATGCACGTTCCTCATGTGTAGAGGGAGTTCAAAATACGTACGCGGTAACGAACATTGCAAGATGCCCATTCATACCAACGAGTGTCGACTCTTACGCAGTGGTCCAAAAACCGAAAGCTAGAACGCCCGAACGATTGCCGAAGTCATGAGCCAATTGTTATCGGCACTGATTCGGCTGCTCGCATGTTTGGATGCACGAGAACACTGATGATACAGTGCATGCTCTACACACACACACGCTTGTACCCTAATGCAGCGCGATCGCGATTGGCTGGTGTGTGTTTGCATAAAACCTTATGCAAATTAAGCTATGCTCTTGCTAATGATTCGTGAACAATGCGGCTTGCACACAGATCGCATCTTGAGTCCTTGTTTTAGCTTAGCGATGCTCGTGCAGGATTGCCTTTAAGTAATTGGTGTCATTGGATCTCTTTCAGCAAGTTTCAATGAAATGTCATCTTCTTTGCTAAAGTGGATTTCTCACTGGTAATGAGATGCGTTCTTAATTATGAGTCTCTGGAGTCTCGAGAGGTCACTGCGACGGATCCTGAGTCTCCAGGAAGTCGCGAGAAACCAAACAAATGTCAAACATGTTCAATATTTAGTAGACTTCTTTCAGACGCAAGCAAGTCTCTGGACGTTCGGTGGTTGCCGCGACGTCCACTAAATATGCACGAAAGTATCCATCGACAAGGCCCATAATAGTGAACCCATCTCATTGCCAGTGGTCCTTTGGAAAATGAGATTGAATTCACTGAAACTTGTGTGAAAAATACCCCAAAACGATGAAACCACAAACTAACAAAAATGTTTCGTACCCAAAAACCAAAAACTTGGGAAAAAACGGTTTTGTACCTATACCTTCAAAGGACCCTAACTCTGTGACCCATACAATTTAGACGTCAGCAATGTCTCAAATTAAACTGATGAGTTACTTATTATCTAGTAACAAATCACAAGAATAAACCATATACTTTTGGAATGACTGACCTTTGAACTTCGGTCCTCTTTTTTTTAGGAACACACTGTATAATTAAATATAAATAACTTATTGTAGGTCTTTATTGACTTGTATAATGAAAATAATATTTAGATAATATTAAAAAAAAATAATTAAAAATACAAAACAATGAATATATAGTCAAGTATTTACTGAAGGGTCTTATAATTTTAAATGATACTTAAAGTTAATGATTTTCAACATTTTAAGCAAATTCAGACATGGTAGAGTCATTGTAGTTTTAAACACATACATTAATACATGTCCCCATATTACCTGCACATGCAGTAATATGGGCACTTTGGTAATGACGTCAACTGTTGAATATTGCAGACAGGGGGGTGGTGATAATTGTTTTCTTCACAATAAAAGTTAGAGCAGTAGGTATTGATTCATCAACAAAGATTAGACTGTGTGTCATTTTGCAATTTTATGCAAATTAGGCAAATGAGCTTAGGGTGCCCATATTACTGCATGTACCCTATCAGATTTTGGTAGACCCAACTTTCCCGTCACACCAGGCGAGGAAAAGGTACATCAATTTTTTTTCACGTCACGCGGCCGTGCGATAAGCTGGGGGGGGGGGGTGTAGGAGTTAAATTTTCGGCCTTTGGTCGTCAAAAAGCTATCCAATATTGGCTATAGGGGTAAGGTTCACTTTGTAATCGCGTCCATTCCCCCTTTTATTCGATAGGGGGCGGCCCACTCACCCCCCCCCCCCCCTAGGGCCCTGGATCCGCGCCTGTTGATATCATTGTATTATTATTACCATTATCCGGCATCACTAAAAATTAGTATAAAATGTGGAATATGATTTTACAATTCAAATAATTAAGATATTTTCGCATTTATAGGCCTACAGCTTTAGGCCCGGTCCCACTGGCGGGAGGATAATTGCGCATGAGTTGCGTATACAAATTTCGTTCTTCCGCAACAAAAAACAAAACAAAACAAACAATCCTAATTCATACGCAAATCATCCTAAAAAGCCAGTGGGACTGCGCCTTTTGGGTCTTCTACCCACACCAAACTCTCTTGCTATTTATATTTCCAACTCCCCAATCTATCCCCCCTCCTCTCTCTCTCTCTCTCTCTCCTACTCCCCCCCCCCCCACCTCTCTCTCTCTCTCTCATCATGCATTTTTTGTAAAACGTACGTCTCTCTGTGTCATCATTCGCCAGTATGATTTCGCTCTTTTCAATTTCAAAGGACTTTTCAACAGAGTATCTGCCTATAATTATAAAAACAAACAAACAAACAAATATCAGTGTTTAGAGCTAGTGTGTGTAGTTCAACACCGCACCTCTGTTTTATTAATTAAGTTGTTTTCAATAACAACTCTGAAGAATGAGGGAAACATAATATATTATCAGGAAAAAAATCTGATAAAGGATGAAAAATTTATGAAAGGTTTAACTTTTAATTAAGGGTTGTTTTACGATCAGGGTACACCGTCCAAAAATGGCCTTCTGTGCACCATAAAAAGAAATAGAGGTACTGTAATATCAAATCTACGATGGCAAGCTATTGGGCACTGTTAGAGCAACCTACAAGAGAATAATAAATTATTGAAATACACATTTACTTCTAAAAATTGACCATTATATGGCATTTTAGGGCAAAATTACTGTCTCATTTTATTTTTTCTGATTTTGAGCCTGCGCATCTCGATTATAGGCTTGTTTTCCCATCAGAATTGACTACTGAAATGCGATTGTTTAAAAACTGAAAACATCAGAAGCTACAGTAAATTCGATTTTTTTTTTTTTTTTTTTTTTTTTTTTTGTTTTTGTTTTTTTTGTTTTTGTTTTTTTTTTTTTTTGTTTTTTTTGTTTTTTTGTTGTTTGTTTTGTTTTTTTGTGTGTGACCATTAACCCCATTGGTAACCCCATTAACCAAAAATGTGTTGCCAATTCGGTCAAAAAATGTCCTCTCCGAATTCGGTGGTTTTACGCATAGTTAGACATCACTTGATGAACAATTTTTTTGTCTGTAAGAATACTTGTATATATGCCACAAACATATTTTTACTTCACACACATCCATTTATTTTTCAGACAGTTCACGTTACAATGTTGTCAAATCACGTTCTGTCAAAAACGTCCTCTCCGCAAAATGAACCTACTGACAATCTATACATGCTACGTACGTCCGAACTTGGAGTACTGTGTCCCAGTATGGCACTCCTCAATCACTGCCCAACAAAGTGCGTCGATAGAGAGAATCCAAAAGAGAGCTCTGCGTCTTATCCTGAGAGATCAATGAATCATACACACACGCACTCCAGATATCCAAATTCTGTATGATAGACGAGAAGGGTTGTGCCTGAAGATTTCGTGACTGGCTACCAGAACTTCAGAGCACGTACAGGTCCCTGAGACATAGTAATAGAATGAGAGAAATTAAGTGTCGGACTGTACGTTACCAAAACAGCGCATTGCCCTTTCTCATAAGACTACTGAACAAAGCCATTATAACCTGATATTTGTGACTGATTCAATTGACTCTTATTGCGGGCTTGATACTATAATGTTTTATCTTCTTATGATATTACTCTCTGTGCATATATGTAAATGTTTCATTATCGTTCCACTTTTTTCCATATTGACAATATTTATTATGCTGCTGACCACCTTTTTTCGCTTTATGTTATTATCTTTATCTCCTTCTATCTCCTCTCTGTCATTTCCTGTATTACTGCCTTGAACTACTTTCGCTTTCTCCCACACACTCTCAATTTTGTGTCATGGTATTTTCCAATCCATCTTACTTCATGAGATTTACAAACACCAATGTCAGCTTCATCATATTTATTTACGAATTTACGATTACGCACCATTTATTTTTTATTCTTTAAAGGTTCTCAATAATACATGTATATCCATATTCCTATCTTCGAATGTAAAACGATTGGTATAAATTTATAAATTCGCTCATCTCAATGTAATTTAATTTGATGAATTCTGAAATTCTCATAGCCAATTGTTAATGCACAAGTATTGTCAAATTTCAGTGTTTAATGCTCTATTTTCAATTTTCAATTTTCATTTTAAAATGTCAATTTCCAATATTTCAGTGTAAGACAATATGTGCAATACCTCAAATATCCTAACTATATATTATCATATTAATCTACGTTACTCAATCTACTCAATGTCCTTACATGTCAACGCTGTTTTTGATGCATCTTTCCTGTAACTAGCTTTTTTTTATATATAAATTTGTACAATAATAATCACCCCCTAAATTGTATCTAGCTGGTTTCTCCGTATCTAACTCGAAGAGTTTACTACATACTTGTAAATAATTTGATATAATGAAATTCTTTCTCAAATGAAATCATCTTTTTAATTTCTGTTAGTTACAACTACAACATAAAACATTTATTTATTTGTATTATTTTATAGTAATTTGTTTATGCTTTTGTAAATTTGAATTATTGTTTAGTTGATCTATTTGTATGTTATCTATGTGTGACGATTTACTTTGTAAACTGAATATAATTCAGCCTTCAGGCTGCGATGTCCAGTATTTTTAATAAACCATTCAATAATAATAATTCAATAAAATGAAGCAATTGACTTTACGTGTAATAAAAGATTTGGTGACCTCATGCCTCCAAATTTAAAAGCAATATCATTTTACTTGTCTAGAACACATACACAAAATTTGACGGAAAACAAAACTTTTTTTGGGGGGGGTCCAGTGAGACAAAATGGTGTACCCTTATCGTAAAACAACCATTAAGTGACATTACATAGACCGCCCATCACTTGTGAAGTGCTATCCCATCAATGTAAATGTAAACATTTCAATTTTTTACATACTTGATGGATTTTCATAAAACCTTCACCGATACATCTTTCTTATTCATCTGCCTAGACTATTGAAACTTAATTTCAAAGTGGACTTCTTTCGAGTTTTACACTCTGCTGAGGAGATGGCATTGGGGGCCAAACATGTTCAGACTAACAAACATTTAATCCTTGGAGATAAATAGCTCACAAGGTGATACATTATTCCTTTAATACTTTTAGGGGAGTACAGTGGAAACTTGTTATAATGAGATCTGATATAACAAGGTTCCTGATATAACGAGGTACATGTAACTTTGCTGGTCCTAGCTCTTTGTATCCCCCCCCCCCCCTGATATAACGAGATTCCCAATATAACAAGGTAAGAAGGGGGTGTTCAGCCCCCACTTTTTTTTCAGTAAATGTGTACAAAAACGCGAAATTACGATCCACTTGTGATTTTTAGCCTCTTCAGCCCCCACCCCCACCCCCTTTCAGCAGATCCACGGCCCCAAAATGAAATCTTTATGAATGAATGAATGAAAATGAACTTCAATAATCACGACAACAAACAGGAGTATATTTGATTTGCCTGATTTATTGTGTCTTCGTTTCCTTAATATTGAGGTCAGGAGAATATTTCAAGTACAGTCTACTACCATTATAAAATACCAGATTGTGCGTATACGCCCATGTATTCAGTACAACGACATTGAGTGATAACGAGGTATTTGGCTTGTTCCTAAGCACCTCATAGTAATGGGAGTGAACTGTATAATGGGAACAATTTAATCTTTAACAAGAGATGGCATTGAGGCCTGCCATGTATTTAGTCAGTAATATTTATCACAGACGCAAAGAAAATATAGACATGTACCATAAGGGGGCAGGAGGTCCTTTTTTTTTAATAGGTAACTGAAAAAAAAAGTAACTGTCTGAAGGTTTATTGGTCTGAAAATGAAATAGGGTCTGTAAGTCTTCAAAAAATATTTCATTTTCGGATTTATAAAACTTACTTTATTTTCAGACCAACGAATCCCATTTCATTTTTGGAACAACAAACCTTCAGACCTTTTGGTCGGACAAATGAACCTTAATTCATTTTTGGACATACAGAAATGTTCAAATTAATGAACCTTTGAAGCAACAAACTTTGTTTTTATTTTCAGACAAACAAATCATTGGCACAAAGATGTGTAGCTTAGAATACATGTTCCAAGATATTAAACTTGTTCTGTCACTTTTACATACTTGCTGTATACAATGTAAAAAGCCATAATTTACAACATATGTATGTAATCCATTGTGCATCTTTCTGATTTCCGATCACAGTATCTACTCAAATAGCCATATATACTGATATGTCCCCAAAATTGCACATGTATTAATCTGCATATCAGGCTGTGTTAAAAACGGGTGCACGCTGTCCTCTTGGTTGCTGAGAAAATTAAAGAATAATTAGTGAAATCATGTATGAACCTACAACATAATAATAAAGTAGAGTAAGTTTTATAGTATATTGCATTAAAAATCTTTAAGTAGAATTTTCAGACCCTTTTTTCGAATATGGCTCCTTGGGCTTGGGTGCAATACTCTAATCTCTGTGCATGCACTTTCCATCTGGAGGAAATTAGCAATGATAGAGTATCCAAAGAAGCCTTGCTTGAGTGAATATTTACAAGGCTGTGTTCTACCTTCATAATAAAATATACTTAGATAAATAGATGTATTCAAAGACTGTAAAAAATTAGGTTTGTTACACTTTTAAATTTTCACAAATGTGCAATACATTATAATCTTCAACATGTAAGAAATAACAAATTGAGCTTACCCCCAAGGAAAACTCAATGGCAAATGATTTATCCATTTCATAAACAGAATCATCAACCATACATGCCTTTGTCATATCCAAGTAAATGATTATAATCACTGGGAAGCTTAAAATTGTACGGATTCACATGCATAGGAGCCTTGTTTACTTTGAAAGTAGTCAAATTAAACATTTGGGCAATCGGGCTCATCTTTTCTCTCACCACCACATCTTGGAGCGTAAATGTTGTAAATTTGTTGGTGAGCAAGAGGGACTGAGTGACGGCCATGTAGGTCTCTCTGGCCTCGTTGTGATACAGTTTCAACACGACTCTCTTGGACAACATGCGAAGCAATGAGGGTAGTCCAATCACAGCAAAGCCCACTGCCGTCAGGTTGATTATCGCCTCTGAACTGATTGCATCGTTCTCTAACACGCTCGAGATAAAATCTGGGGCAAGGTATAATCCAACCGCAGCTGTGGCGTAGAACGTCAGGGACACAAACCGGAGCATGGTCTGACCTCGCACTTCATAAACAAGGCGATTTCCATCATGTTTCTGCACTGAAATCCCAAGATCATGACCAAGATACGCTTTGCTGATACGATCCCCCTCTTGGTCTGATGAGGATGATGCTTGGCAAACAGGAAGGTCTGGTCTGGTCAAGCACCCTGGACTGGTCCTCTGCCATTTAGGCCTTTTCCATACCTGTCCAGAGAGGAAACAAAATATAATTAATCTTATTAATTTCAAGTTAAAAGTATCGAAGTTAATGATTTAAAGTCACAAGTGCTTCACTGCTGCACTATAAAGAGAACGAAAAAAAAAATTCTATTCATTTCTATTTTTGGTGTGTGCAGACAGCGGATTAAAATGCGCTCTGTCCCTATTGTGAATGGTTTGTGACTTGAGTTGAACTTGCCAATCTGCTGAATGTGCCGCAAGTCGAAGGAAGCGGGCAAAGAGTTAATTACAATACATGTCAATAAATCTTTTTCTTTTCATTTATTTCTAGGCTAGAGGATCTATCTAAACTTTAAAATACAGTTCAAATTATTAATTCAAAAAGTAGACAAAATGTTTATATGTCCTAATTATGAATGGTCAGTCATTTTCTCTGCAATATGCAAGCAAATAATGAAATAGATTCTTCCCCCTTTAAAAGAAAGATTCTTATATTAAGATCCAATCTATATTCCTGAATGGCACATTATTCGATCTTCGAAGAACAGAGGGATGGTTCATTAGCACACTTCGCATTTCTTTTGAATTATTCACTTGCATGCCAGACTCCCTGTGCAGTTCCCATTCCTCCAGTCTGCGCAATCTGAATTTGACAATTAAAATCAAAATTTCAAGTTTGTCTGGATTGTGTGGCTCTTTAAAGTTTTGTGTTAAAAGAAAGTAGAAAAGACGAACCTTAAATGATGTAACGTTAGACAGCTCTAGACACTATGCCTAACTTTAATAGACCTATTTGATATTTCATTAAACTTTAGGGCCTTCATTAAATGCTTTCTTACAACAAGAATTAAGCTGGAAGCCTCATGTGGACCATACTTGCAAGAAGGCCAACGGCACCCGAGGATTCCTCCGAAGGAACCTATATGGCTGCCCAAAGAAAGTGAAGGAACGGGCATACATGACGTATGTGCGCCCCATCCTCGACTATGCCTCAACGTCTTTGGATCCATACACGCAGGACCAGATTAAGAGACTAGACATGGTTCAGAGACGAGCTGCTAGGTTCACCCTTGGAGATTACCACCCAAGACAACAGTGATCACGAGATATGCTCCCGTCCTGAAGTGGCAGTCCTTGTATGAAAGAAGCGCATCTGAAATCATCATGCTTTACAGAATTCTACATGGACTGATTGCCATACCCCTAAACTGACCAGTCCCCGTCGCGAAGCGACAGGAACTGACGGATGATTAGTTGTGGGGCTGGTATAACCCCGAATCTCTCACAAGTAATATATTTTTTTTTAAATGATACTCACATTGAATTTATGTAACTTCCAAGAATACAAGAGCAGATAGGTTCTTCCACATATTTATGTTTTCATAACAATGAGTGATTGATATTTGAAGGCAAAAATCAGTTCCAAACACGTAACTTGTGTTCATATCGCAGGTACGGTACATGGCGATATAGACCCCCCCGGTCGCGAGTGCCGTTGCTAGCAAGCTAGCTAGGCGGCTAGAGCAGGCGGCTCTAGCGGGCCGTATGCGCTGCTGTTCAAAGCACAGCGATTTTTTCTACTTCCGGGTCGACCCTTCAAAAAGGTCACCCATCAATATTCAACGTAAATGAACAATCCCTTCTACATATAGTTACCATACCCCTAAACCGACCAGCCCCGTCGCGAAGCGACGGGAACTGACGAACCAGTAGAACATATTTGGCGAAGTTTTGAAAATATCTATACATGACCACAAATTTCGTGGTCAAAAATACCTTATTTGAATTCATACTCACATTGATCAAATCTTTGAAGTTTTCCTTGAATTGGTGACATCTGCGAATGTTTCACATGAAGTAATCAACTAATAATGTAGAAAAATACAGGAAAATTGAGTCCATCAACGTATTTTCTCCGTGCGTGCATTGTCTTCGCCACAGTAAAATGACGTCATAGAAAATGGCAGCGATGGCACCAACACTATGAGAAGAGACAAGGCCAACGGAAAATTTGATTTGGTAAGTCAAGAAGCTTTTATATATACTTTCATTTTTAGTCGTTGTTACGCGTGAAATCATAGAAACCTTACAACAACATTTTAACATTAGATTGATTAAATTGACCAGTATAATCACCTGATCGCACATCACTGCTGAAAATTTCGCTGTAAATGGGGGTGGTGGAAGTACAGCCCCGTCGCCTTCGGCAACGGGGCTGTGTATAGTTACCATACCCCCTGAACCACCCTACATATACCCGGCAACACGATCCTCGGAAGAAGACAATCACAATACAGACAGCAGCACTGCAGACTCTCAAGCTTCCAAAACTCCTTCTTTCCAAGTACCATCTGCCTGTGGAACAAGCTCCCTACCATCTTGACAACAGCCTCATCACTGGAGCTGTTTAAAAGACGGCTGTGTAGAGCAAGCGTTGCGACAGAATTAGAAGGAGGAAGCTGTTTTTACTTGCACACATACACTTTTTAATATATATGAGTCATATCAGTAAAAATTGATTTGGAGACTCAGATATGCAACATGGCACACTAGCTCACGTACAGCACCGCACAAAAGTACGACAATACTCCATCCAGAGGACTGTACTTGCACCGGAAGAAGAAGAAGAAGAAGAAGAAGAATTCAAGTTCCGCTTTTTTCTGGGACTGGGCCTGGGGCACACTCGTCTGTGCTGTGCGAACCGTGATGATTGTCAAGCCTTCAAGGACCGCCAAACTATAAAATTAGTTCGATCTACGTACCTCAACCGCAGTTCCACGGCAGACCGCCGGGGTCGGATGTCCGATTCCGCTCAGCCTCACCAATCCGCAGGCGCAGGACCGATGCAAGTGTCTAGTAGAAAACTGTCCTATAATCTTGCTAACAGTAATCTTCTGAGACAATCGTAGGCAGTACATTATCGTTCCTAGTTGGAACTCCCTTTTTGAATATCTTTACATCCACAGTATGATACTAATAGGCTGAAAAGCAACCAAATCTAAATATTATTTAGGAAGTGCTGGATCGTGCATGCTGACCATGGGAGCTGACATCTTGCAATTTCAATTTCGACTATAGCTCCATCTACGTCAAACACAAGAAAATGTGAATGTTGAGCTGAGCTGAGCTAGCTAGCAACCACTGATTTTGGTAGAGATCAGTGTGAGCAACATTGATGTGTAACTTTCAATGGAAATAATATAATATATGAAACAGCGATTATTATAATACCCCCTTAAACATGATGTTTTGTATCCAATACATAATACATTTCTTTTCCAAATTCCCAATCCCAGTTTGGATTACAGAGACAGAGCCAGAGTTCATGACAATTAAAAGGGGTTTCCCCGACTCCTTGATCCTGTAACTGAGGGGGAAGGGGGGGGGGGGGAAGAAAAAAATATCCAACTTTAAAACATGTTCTTAACCATCCCTCCTGGTCACTATGAGGGAGCAGAGTGATGGAGTATAGAATTATATCTCATCTGCAAGTGCTAGAAATTTGGAATGATTTCCACTTCGTCTATACATATTTTGTTTCACTGATGAACAGTTCAATTTGACCAAATTGTCTAATTATTGCACTTTCATCTAATTCCCAAATGAAAATTTGATATATATATATATAATATTATAAGTTAGTAATAACATTGAATAAGTAGTGTTAGACCACTGTGGACATTGGACGAAAGTGGCACGACAAAAAGGTAAATACAGTTGCATGCAGAATTATTCAACCCTCATTACATATTCGAGTACACGAGTAATCGAGTATTTTTATAGAAAAAAAAAAAAAATCGTTTCTTTCTTAATTTAATGAAACATATTAACATCAAACAATATCAAACGAAAAGCAGGGCAATCGCCTTTGATTATTTTGATCACCATTAGGAACCATGTTCATTCATACATTGACAGATATGGTTGATCGAGCATCATATACCTTTCTGTGATAATGCACAGGTCCACCTTCCGGCGCTCATGCCTCATGCCACTTAAAAACAAAGCACTGACTTGTATAGTGCCTTAATGTTTCTTGCTCGATCATGCAGGTGTTTAAAGAGGACATAATGCTCAATTATCATGGTATTCTAATCGGCACTATTAATATTATTTTTTTATTTTTATTTGACGAATAGATTTCCAGTGGAAATTTCCTTCATTGAATTTGTAAAGGGGTTGTAGGCCCTACATAATTATGAATCAATATTTTAAATTCAATTCCTCTAAACATGAACGAAATCGAAATATCAAGAATTGTGTATAAAAAAAAAATCAGAATGACCAAGTCCTGACCATATCGAAGCATTACAAGTTATGCTTCATGGATCGACCATATATCGGTTTATGCTTTAATAAACACGTTTGGTGAAGTTGATTATCAGAAGCTATTGTCTAGCCTTGAATTTGATATATAATTTGGTTGATGTTGCAAGAACATATTTCGTCCCATAAAGAAACAAAATGAAATTTTGAATTTGAAACTCATACCATGGGGTTGAATAAATCTGCATGCAACTGTAGGCAATTACATAGACCAAAAGGTAATAATGCAAACTGGTTGTTATGTTGACGAAATGGAATGTGACCCCAAAAGGACAAAATATGCCTGTTCAATTCCTACCAACTGCTGCTCGCATGAATACCCCCCCCCAAAAAAAAAAAAAAAAATAAATAAATAAATAAATAAAAAAAAAAATAATAATAATAAAAAAATAGATCTACCGGTATATAAAAAATAAAATAAATACCGGTAGGGCCTAAAAAATAAAAGAATAACAAAAAAAATAAATAAAAAAAATAATAAAAATGAATAAATACACTGCCCTTCGATCAAAATTTGTGTCCATCTTTGTCCCCCCGTCAACCCTCAAGCTCTAGCCTCCAGCATTAGACCAGGGATCCCTGATTAGACTAGTTTTCTGCGCCCCCACTCTCCCCCCCTCCCCCACGGATTCGTTCTGCGATGCCCCGATCCGAGCGCGAGCGAGCGAGATGATCCGATGCGTGTACGGTCGACCGTTCGATCTCGCGCTCAGCTACTGCAGGTTGGCTACTAGCTCATCACTGCACTGCACTCGCGATCGCGATATCGCTGGAAACCCCGGTGACGTCAGTTCAAATCGAGTCAGATGCAACGCAACAACTTCCTGAACAACGACCGTTCGATCGATGCGCTAGTTTGTGAGAATAAGATAGGATTTCGAAATATTGTGAAGTTCATATGTCCTTATACTAGAAGATCATCCTCATCTTCTCAGTAAGTAAGCCAATATTTGAAAAGTCTGTGTAGTTCGACGATATACAATGTGATTGTGGTAGTGTCTCACGAGCGGAGAATTTTATCCCGGACCCATTCGTTGAAATTTGTGTTTGTTAGAGTTCACCGGTTGATGTTTTTTTTTTTCGTGCATTCTCACATAATAAAATGTCAGACATGTCATTATGATTGTGGCTTCAGGGTTTGGCTCCCTCGTACATTTTACTTAATAAAAAGAGCAAAAGAGCATTCTTGTGAAAGTATAGATCTCTATACATGTTTGACCTGATCTGTTGATGGCTGCTGCAAAAAATCTATTTGAAAAAAAAAAAAAAAAAAAAAATGAAAAAAAAAAAAAAAAATTAAAGATGGAAAGAGGGCGCCAATGCACTTTAGAATCCTTGCAGCAATCGTACCTTACACTCGACCAAAACTACCCTAACTCTAGTCTCTGTATAAAATCCTACCTCTTCGTGTGGTCGTAACCCGTCTCGTAAAACTAACTGCATTTATACTGCCAATGCCAAAAAAGACCATGCCATTTGCATGCAGTGGGTGTGGCCGAGTCATATTTCTAGAACTGATTTAATCACATTTGTTAAAGTTTGAAGAGATTTCTTGAAAGTAGGTCTACTGTCTGTGGGGTGTGCATGCAAATTCCCCATATATTTAGAGCAATGAGCTCTAGATCTATCACAATTGCACAAGATGGCATGGATAAAAAAAAAAAGTGTGGGAAAGTGAAATTTCATTTTGAAAAACTTTTCTCCCCCCTTTTTTGTTGGGGGGGGGGGATGGGGTAGATCTCTCCAGGAAAGAGAGCGAAAGAGAGCCTATTCTGATGGCAGCCTTCTAATGAACCTAATTGAATGAAACTTTTTTTTATGATCTGTCTTTTTATAAGCAGATCATTCATATTTTACAAGCTCAATTGAAAATAACTCTACCACACCTCATGATATTGTAGACCGTGTCAAGATCCATTAATGGAACAGAAACATTTCTTGTTGCTCAATGTTTGTAATAATTACATGTTTTTGGAGTGTGTGAGGATAAGTTACATCAATTCAAATATAGTATTCTAGACATTAATAGTTCCCAGACATTTAAAATGTTATTTATTAAAAATGAATTTTGTCCTTTTTGCCTCCCTATTAAACTTAGGTTTTGTGCCTGAAGGGATTTCTATGCTCTCTTAAAGAAGATGAGTCTAAGATTAGAACCACTGCATCCTGGCCCCAGTGCCGTCAACTCTGATGTGGAACGGGCTGCCATGGCCAGGTCTAAATCCAGCAATAAGTGTTGTCGCTGCTGTGGACTTACAAGACTACTCAGACTAGACAAGTCATGGTTTATCAAGGTAGGCAACAAATCGCAAATTTTCCCTTAAATACATGTATGCCACCTATTGTGTATGAAGGTCAGGGAAGTATGTCACAAGACCGAGTAGCATGTTTTATAGTAATAGTAATGTTTAGTTTAAATAACAGTGGGAAGAGAACAGTTTGAGTATAAAACTGTACAAAAATTTAAAGAAAAAAAAAGAAAGAAAAAAGACACCAACCCAAACAAAATTTGATTGAAAAAAAAAAAAATAAATAAATAAATAAACATAAAGGAAGACAGACCCCTTCTCTCTGAAACAGTTACCAATGAAATCTACAAAAAAGTGAATTTGGTTAAATAATTTTTGGTTTGATCCTATCTAAATTGCCCATAAACATGTTTTTTTAAAGACATGCTCAGTTTATGATAACAAATTTCTGTTGTTGTAAAGATGAAATTGTTATAAAAAAAAAATTCTCACAATTTCAATGTGTTCCCGGCAGAAGTGATGCTTAAAAAAAAAAAAACATCCCTTTACTGCAGAAAACGAAATGTAAGTATATCAAAATTGAAGTATAAATCTTGCTTTGTCCAAGATGTCAGTGGTAAGTCAAGGCACTAAGGCAGATTAAATTGGTAAATGTTCAAAGTAGACATGTCCATTGTGCGCGCGCACTTGCGCCCTTTTCCCGGAAACAACAATTTCTGCTCTCTGTTTTAAAATGAAAATAAGAGATTAAAGAGAATCTAGTGTAGTGGGAAAGGTGAACCATGGGTCAACAAAATAATTGTGAGCTTTCAAATTATTTTCAAGGTATTGGAAATCGAAATCATAATGAAATTTCAAATTGGATTCATGTTATGTATACATGTATTCAGCAGTATCACTTATTCCATTTGTTCCAACACATGAAGTAATTAAAATTTCACAGAGTATTAATCTTTCTCATTTTTGGAGGGGGTATATCAATACATTGTAAGCTCAGTAAATCTAGAGTATTGTCCAGAGGAAAACTGCCATGGATAAGTAGATTCTATAATTAGAAAATGAATGATATTTTAGCATACAACAACTTAAAGGGTTATAACATGTATGAAGAGAAAAAAAGGCACCTGATGAGCTTAAGATGTGGTAACAATAAATTGATCGGGGTAGAAATACAATCAGAAACTACATTGAACACAGAATTTTCCTGATTGGGCAGGTGTGAAACTGCCTAATGATATTATAAATGACAGGCACATTTTGTTATTTTACAGGAAGTGACGTTTTTGTCAATTGCTTCCTTTTTTTTGAGAGAGAATAGGGAATGAGGTGGTTCAAGATCATATGGCAATGATCAATTGAATCGACCAGTTCAATTATTATAGGAAACCGAAATCCAGGGACAGAATCTGTCTTATATAAAAGAGTAAAATGAGGGAGGAACTTAGAATAAAAATTGGTTCAAGAATAAGAGATTTATTGAAGTTTGAAAAGTCTTGTTGTGCTTTATCCCTCATGGGGATCCTCAGATTGGAAAAATTGCTTCAGTATGGTTTACTTTGTGGACAACTCTCCATTTTTTTTAAACACAAATTTTCAGATTTTCCCCAAGTTGTCTTTGATAGTGCATCATACCTATTTCTGAGCTCAATATGTCATGGGAAAATCTATTTCTCACCTTATCTCAAGGTAAGAGAGAGACAATCAGAAATATGAGAAATGATGGGGATATCTGAAAATGTGTAAATGTAAAAAACGGACAGCTGTCCTCAAAACCAGCCATTTTCAAGCAATTGTGCCAAAATGAGGATCCCTTTATTAGGTAAACAAGACTTTTCACATTGCCAGTGAGTATTTTATAACATATTTAAAGAAAGTTCGTTATTGATGTTCTTCCTATCATTTTTATGTTTTGTGCTAATTAGATTGCTTTTCTTTTTACTTTTTGGTTTCCTTTTAATAAAGGCAGATCTGTATTTTGGTGGATGTATTAAGCATGCGTGTACATTGTACATGTAATACGAATAGATTCAGAAGTGTTAAGTTTAAAATAATTGAAGAAAGTTGTGTAATTTTCTACAGTGTACTCTTTAATGTACTGTAGTATTGTTTAAAAATGTAGAATGTACTCCATATTTTTAAAGGTTTTTGATATTGTATGTTGGTTATAGTTTCTAAGGAAGATATAAAGACATGGATTTGGTACATAAGTACAAATAGTATGCCTGCGATACCAGTATGAAAATTCAGCATGATTGATGTTTTTTTTCTATGCTGGTAAAAAATTAGGGGAGGCACTTGAGCCTCCGTAACCACAAAAATAACAAGGCATATGTACATGTATATGCATACAGAAAAAGCTATTTTAAAATTTCACTTTTAATCCAATTGATGGTCTGTAGTCAACCACATGTTTTTAGTGTAAACTCAAGTCCAGCAGTTTTGTCCTTGGGCTTGTAAACAGTTACATGTATGTTGTACAATAAAGCTGTACATATGTAAGGTATGTATATTTTAGGTTTTGACTACTACATAAAACATTTATTTCTTTGTATTATTTTATAGTAATTTGTTTATGCTTTTGTAAATTTGAATTATTTTTAGTTTATCTATTTGTATGTTATCTATTTGTGATGATTTACTTTGTAAACTGAATATAATTCAGCTTTCGGGCTGCGATGTCCAGTATTTTTAATAAACCATTCAATTCAAATAGAAAAAAAATAATAAAAAACTCATAAAAATGCAGATTTAAATGTGAAATTGTAAATAATTCACTGGTACTGAGAAGATACCTGATTACTGTCAAATGAGTAAATCCTTGTGCACGTAAATTGTACATTGTAGTTGAGTAAGAAGTTATTTCACTTTTTAAGCTTTTACATTTTATGTTTACTACCCTAAAAACTAACCCAGTTACGAAATTATTCATGCAATTAAAATACAATCATACATGAAATATAAAAATTGTGCACTGAGGAGTTCAATTTAGAGAAGCAGAGTTTTTATGTGTCTCACCAATGAAATCGTTTATTGTGACCGTATTTTTATTTCATGTATTGCATTGCATAAAATATTGCATCACCTTGGCAATGTTTTTTAAAACCTTTGCAATCTTAAAATGTATGTATTTTGCAATTCCCAAGGACTTCTTTTCCTCATTTTTTCACTGTGCAACATGAATCTTTGTCACAAATACAACCAGCAAATATGCATAGATCTCTGTCTTATTTGGAAATGTAGGGATGGGTTTACCAGCAAGCCAAATCAGGCAATCCAATTTCTGTTCTTTATTGTTGTAAAATAAAACAGAGACAAAAATGCATGCTTGACCATGAAAATGTGTATGTTGTATTTACCGATGTCAACAGAGATGTCTCTCAATACCAATTATTAGGATCTGAGAGATTGTGCTGCCTGTTTGCATCTACTTTCAAGGCGGTGGTGCAATTTCACAAGAAGGTTGAAACCCTAGCTGTTTCAACGAATATTAAGCACCAATTCACAAATTTTCTCTGCAAGGGACGTGACTTTCCTGCTATATCTCCCCCCATCTATTTTTCTTTGCCCTTTTCCTGGTGGTTATTTGTTGAGATGCGAGCCTGTTTTGGAAGGCAATCTGAGGAGAAAAGGGAGAATGTAAGGAGAAAATAGGGAGAAAATGAGGAGAAAACGAGAGAACATGGATTTCAGTTACAGAGTTTTAAGGCTACCCCTGGATTTCAGTAACGTGATCCATTTTTCCATTTAGGTGAAATATTGGGATCTTAAATCTAAAATGATTAGAATAGATCGAGGTAATGTCTTTTTTCTGAAGTATGGTAGATGGTTTTTAGGTTATTTGCGTGTTCCCTTTTGTGTTCCTATTTGCCCCCTTTGAATTAATATACATAAAGCCCAACTCTAGTTGTGGTTTAAAAGAAATATACTTTGTATGATTTTGCTTCTACAGTAATAAGGCAGATAAAAAGCCAATTCATGTACAACAATAATTATTCTTTTACCACAAAATCCTTTTAAAATAAAGACCCTATTTAAGCAATAAAACAATGACATAATGTTTATTCTGTGGGCTTGGAAACTTTTAGTTTTTCATGACAACTGACGATTATACCACTTATTATTGCTGCATGTATGAAAAACTCAGCGTGAGGTTCCGTTATCATGTTGAGCAACATACATGTAACCTCAATTTGACTATCTACCTCCCAGGTACTTCATGAAACATTAAGAGGGAGGGGGTCGAAACGAATCTATGGTAAATCAAACCAAAAACGACAAAATAAATAAATGTAGCATTTCAATTTTAAAATCCAAGTGCAAGACAGTAGTGTACTAGACTTTTTCCCTTGAAAGATCTTCATTACTTGTCAAGGTTAGTGTTACGCTCTACTACAAGTAGCTGTAGGGGACATGCGCTTTGATGAGAGGCTGCTCCAATTATCTAGGCGGCTCTTTCCTCCTCGTGCTAGTGAATGCAGAAAGAGAAGTTCCCTTCCGCATTCTCTGGTCTCCTACCGAAAGATGGTTGCCATGGTAACAAGATGGCATCAAGGTTATTTTGGTAACCTTTATAAGGGCTACAGATGATGTCGAAATTCTTGTTGACATGAATGTAGAGTGTAGTTGAGGTTTTTTTTTTTTTTTTTTTTTTTTTTTTTTACATTCTATCATCATATTGGAATTAGTATTCATTAAGGCCTTTCTTAAATATCCTTCTAAGATATGACAATCCATGCTCTTATAAATTGCAAACAGAATAGTGATTAAGCCTTAAAGTTCAAAGTACTTTATCTTGTACATAAAATTATAGATCTTTACATTGTGTATAAGTAACATACGTCCAATCTGCAGTTGACATTCAGATAAATGTACATTGTTATAAGTATTAGTTCAATTCACAAATGAAACAAAATTTTGATTCATTTGCTTGAAAAATTAAAGTAGTCAGTGTTTTTCCTTATAATTTGGACTTTTTGGCTGAGAATGAATTAAAAAGACACATTCTAGTGAGAATAATAATGTACATTTTGTTTTACGCCTACATGTGTACGTGTACTTTTGCATCTTCTTGCAAGCAAATGTCATCACTCTCCCATTAGAGTAAGATCTCAAGATTGCCTTGGCAGCACCAAGCAATCCTTGTACTGTTTTCATCATTCTCACCTACAATTTCCAATACTCCCTAGTGCAAATGTATCCGACCTAGCTCTATTAAAAAAGGAAAAAAAAGTTATCTGTTTTGAAAGGGAAAAATTGAGACTTTCCTTCTATCATAATTGGTATGGAGTTCATACTAGGATGATCACTCAGGTATTTAAACTTGTCACGGATATAGCGCTTGTCTGCAATTTTCTCAGAAAATCATTATGTATGCATTTAATATACTGTTTAAATGTATCATTTAACAAAAATGAATTTAAGTCAATACTACGTTACAGAGGACGATTTGTTGATCATTGGCTTCAAAAATCCCAAACTAATGCTTGTACATGTATTGTACAGGCACAGTATACCTGGAAATTTATTATCAATTATTCAGCCATCGAGAGACAGGTCTCAAATTGGCAATTACCATAAATTGTTTGTTTGGTTCCATCCAGGAAGTAATGACCCTATCGCTATCAACCCTTGTCCTATGGGGTTATAAATATCTACTCAAGCATCTTATTAGAGAAAGGGGTGGGGAGGGGGTGGTGATGATTATCTGGTAAATTGTAAAGAGGTTGTGACAGCAGTAACCTTTTACTTTGAGGAGCATGAATGGGATCCAGAGAATCTCTTCATTTTTGGTTTTACATGTTTGCTCAAATTATCAATTTTGATTAAAATGTTCTTTTGTGATGCAAAGAAAAAGAGCTTGAATGTTCATAAAAGTTAATATTTTTTATATCAGTAGACTTGTAGTTTGGAGAATGGAGCATAATCCAGGGCATTTCTTGGCTAAAATTTGAGGTTTTCTTTATTACAATTTCATTAATATTTTTCTTCATATTTTTTCTTTGATAATTTGTTCTTTTGAAGGATCAAAATCTGTGCAGTGATGACATACCTTTTGATTGCTTATGGTCAGTTTGCTGTCATTAAAATTGTCTTTAGTGATGTATAGTTAGCGGTACATGAAGATAAACTTTAAAGAATTTATTTTCTCTGTCATTTGTTCTTTTGAAGGATCCATGTGGAATAATCTGTGCAGTGATGACATACCTATTGATTGGTTACGGTCAGTTTGCTGTCAACGTGGTGCTGTTACTACCATCGGGTATTAATCCTTACACAATCATCCATGGAATATTATTCAACATCTTCGCTGTCTTCGCAGCTGTCTCCCATGCCAGATCCATGCTCACAGACCCAGTAAGTCCACTTCTACTCAAATGTTGTGAAAACATACATGAATGTATTCGTTCACATTAACACCAAGAGAGTACAATGACTGGTGGAGGTGTTTAGTAGACAAATTACTTGATTAGGAAAGTAAAGGTCATGGTTTTGATAACACACAGTATGCATAGATGTACAAGATATTGCTTTCTACCCACACAGGTGTTAAATTGTAACCAGCAAACTTAAAGGGAATCCAACCCAAGGAGAGAATCAACCTTACAGGAAAGAGGAAAATGAGAGGAGCAATCTAAAAAAAGTTTCATCAAAATCGGTTATAAAATAAGAGAGTTATGGAAATTTGAAAAGTCTAGTTGTTCCTTCTAAGGGGATCCTCAAATTGGCATCATCGGCTTCAAATGGCCGATCTTATGGACAACTCTCCATTCATTTTGTACACAAATTTTCAGATTTCCCCATTTCCTTTCAAAATATATCTTACCTCCTTCTGAGCTCAACATATGTTGTGTGAAATATATTTTCCCATGACATATTTGAGCTCAGAAGTAAAGAAGACATATTTTGAAAGAAAATGGGGAAAATCTGAAAATTTGTGTACAAAATGAATGGAGAGTTGTCCATAAGATCGGCCATTTTGAAGCCGATGATGCCAATTTGAGGATCCCTTAGAAGGAACAATTAGACTTTTCAAACTTCCATAACTCTCTATTTTATAACCGATTTTCATGAAACTTTTTTAGATTGCTCCTCATCCATTTTCTTTTTTTCCTGTAAGGTTGATTCTCTCCTTGGGTTGGATTCCCTTTAAGAATAATAAATTAATCCAATTGGGGGTCTGTCTGTTCTACATGTACATCAATGCCCTGTATTTGAAAACAAAAACAAAAAACAAAACAAAAAAACATGAAGCAATAGGGATCCTTATTGGTTACTATTGATTTTGTTTTTGTTTTTGTTTTGTTTTGTTTTGTTTTTTTAGACATTTGATGTCTTTACTCTAAAGTTGAGGGTTTTGGGGCTCTTTTTTTCTTTCTTTCTTTCTTCCTTTTTTTTTTTTTTTTTGGGGGGGGGAGGGGGGTGTTGAGCCTTTTTTGAAAAGATAATAATGATAAAGTGGTGTA
>CALNVZ010003435.1:3208579-3276799 GCA_940671915.1 Paracentrotus lividus | reverse complement strand
TCAAGTAGAAAAAAATAGAAAAATAGAAAAAATGAAAAAATAAAATCTGAAATTGATGGTGTACCATGTGAATACACATCTCCAAAGGACATTGCTAATGTTATTAATGACTTTTTTGTCAACATAGGCCAAAAATTAGCTAGTAAAATCGATTCAAATGTTAATCATACAGAATATTGAATGAACGTCAATCTAAATCTTTCTTTTTCTCACCGGTGATCAGCTCAGAAGTGAAAAACTTAATTATGAATCTTGATCAATCAAAAGCATGTGGTTATGATAATATACCTGCTAGGCTTTTATTTAATGCAGTAGACTATGTCTGTGAACCACTTACACATGTATTTAATGTATCATTCTTGACAGGTGTTTTCCCAAAAATATGAAAATAGCTAAAGTGATCCCAATATAAAAAAGGATTGAAATGTTTACCTGGCAATTATCGACCTATTCGATATTACCAATATTAAAGTAAGGTATTTGAAAAAATAGTGAATGCTCGCTTGATGAAGTTCTGAATACAAACAAAATCTTCGCGAACATCAATATGGTTTCAGAAATGGTTATAGTACAAAACTCTCGCTGATAAATTTGATAAACGAATTAACACATTTCACTGACGAGGGTAGAATAACTGTTGGAATTTTCATAGACTTTGCCAAAGCATTTGATACAATCGATCATACAGTGCTGCAAAATAAGCTGAATCATTATGGCATACGAGGACTTCCATTAAACTGGTTTAAAAATTACCTGGATAACAGATATCAGTATGTTTGTTATGATGGTATGGAATCTCAGAGAAAAGAAATTACATGTGGGGTTCCACAGGGTTCAGTCTTAGGACCAACTCTCTTTTTTACTATATATAAATGATTTATCAAATTCCTCTCATATTTCAAATTTCGTTTATTTGCTGATGATTCGAGCCTGTTTCACACATTTGACAAAGGAGAAAATAGAATACAACTAGGAGAAGTAAATAAACACCTATCAGATGTTGTCACTTGGTGTGAAGCTAATAAACTTACTATAAATGTATCCAAAACAAATTATATGCTTTTTAAGAATAGAGGTAAAAATATATTAACTTCAGAGCAGTTGAAATAAAAGGTAAAGTTTTGAACTTAGTTGATACAGTGTCATTTATAGGTCTTAATATTGATGAGAAACTTAACTGGGAGAAACATATTAATAATGTATGTAATGTTGCCAGCAAAAAAGCAGGTATTCTGTACAGAATCAGACATTATGTATCGAAAAAGATATTGGTTATGTTATACAATGCATTTTTTTACCGCACATTACTTATGGATTAGAAGTCTGGGGAGCTGCAAACAAAACATTCCTAAGTCGAATTTTGGTCATACAAAAGAGGATTACTCGTGTTATATTATTCAAATCCTTCAATCATCACTCAGCTCCTTTGTTTTCTGAGTTATCGATTCTAGATGTTTTTAAGCAATATCGTCTCATGATTGCAACATTCGTGCATGATTTGTTGAATAACACTTCCTCATCGTTTCATTGATTATTTCTCATTTGTTAAACACCCTTACGAGACAAGAAGCAACGAAAATAAGAATATAAACACTCATCAAAGTAAGGACAAATCTTGGAAAACAGTCTGTTTCGTATTCAGGTGCTGTCATATGGAACGCTCTTCCAAATGATATTAGAAAAATTAAATCACGGAAACTTTTAGACAATCATATAAGGCAATTCTTCTTGCAGAGTATATTCATATTTAATTAATTTCGTATGTAAATAGTGTAAATACTGTAAAATACGATGTAATAATTTGTACATATGTTTTAAATATGATGTAATAATTTGTACATACGTTTTAAATATGATGTAATAATTTACATATGTTTACTTTATGTAAATGTATATATAATCACAGTAAGCAACTAGACGGGGCCAACCTAGACTAGCTTTAGCTATTTGTTGGCTCCATTTACCAAATGCATATTTATATTAATTCTGTTTATGTATATTTTTTGCAATGTTGGTAATAAATAATACAATACAATAACAATACAATACTACTTGACTGAGAAAAACTGACCTCCATCCCTCTGACAAGAGTGTTACAAAAATAAATAACAATTGTCCAGAAACAAATGAGCTGTTACACATTGTGGTCATATTTGAATAAAACTTATACATAAATTTTTAAAATTCACAAAGATGCAGAGAGTTTTGCCAGAAAGTTGCAGCTGGTTGGTGCTGACCAATCAATATCATTGTAGTATGTGTATATTAAATGCGTAGACTGTGTGCAAATAAAAATACATGTTTCAACTTGCATCTGATTTGCAATTGATAGCAACTTTCTAGGAACACTCCCTTAAATCAAGCATATCTATTCTATGAAATTGAGGATCTTATGGGTTCTATATTTTTTTTTTCAAGCTCAAACGATCCTCAAATTGCAACTTGTTGAAGCAATGTAGTTCCATGAAAAGATTACTGTTAATGTACAGATTGACATTGTTTCTTTTTAGCAAAATAACTCTAAAACCATTCATAACCTTATACAACTAGACCATTAAAATGTTGATTTGTCAATAAAACATATTAAAGCATGTTAAAGCATGTGGAACCTTTGTTCCTCTTATACACCTATAAACAAAGGTGTGATGTGCCTCTACTTATAAAGCTGATAAAGGATTTCAGAAAAGACTGAATTTCTGGCTGTTACAGCACACAATATTGTCTGCTATCAATTTAAAAGGGGGCAGCCATTTTGTTTGAGATAGAGATTTCTACAGAATCCATTGGTAGCATGCTCAGTGACAAGGAAGATATTCAATCTTAATTCGTAAATAAAATAACACATATCAGGAAGCATGCACGATATATGTCATATATTTTAGTAAGATTTATAATGAATGAAATATTGCAGAAATCATGTTTATACTAAAGAAAATTGCTTTGATTGGTCTAGCCTGGCATAGCAGAAATTATTTTATTTAGCAAACCTTGTTCGTATTGTTTTTCGTTATTGGCCCTATAGAAACTTGTATCCATGACTTGTATCCATGACGTATATCCATCCAGCCAAACTTTACTGCAGATTCTTCTTTTTGTTCTGGTCTTCTTTAGATTGTACAACACCATAGTAATTTATTGATTTGATGAAGTCCCATGACCTTATCCAAAATACAAGTGGCCACATTTTGGACTAAATCTTATTGAGAGGTGGGAGGATATTGTTTCATCAATCCACTTTACTTATTCCAGCCCATCTCTGTTAAAAAAGAAACAAAGAAATAATGACTTAACTAAGATAGGCAGAAATCAAGGTTCTAGGACCATTCCCCCGGGGACAACTCCTCCAGGGACAATACACGCCGGACAATTCCTATGGAGGACAACTACCCCGAAGGACAACTCCCCCGAGGACAATTACCCCAACATAATCCACCTAACGTCAGGGTAAGTTATTCTCAGGGGTAATTGTCCTCCGGGGTAGTTGACATCCTTTCCCAGGGGGAGCTGTCCTGACAATAAAAATCAAAATTGATATAACAACCTAGTTATATATACAGGGTGACCCAGAAAAAAGGAAACCCAAGTTTGATCATCAATAATTTCAAAAATATTACTATGGTGATTATAAAATTTATATCACTGGAAAGTGCAACTCATTACCATTTTAATGATACCCCGCTCAGCTCACCAATGTCACGCATCACTGAACCTCATTGTTTTGAAAATGTCTTGCAAAATTGTGAGTGGTTCACTTTCATGCACCTTGAGATGGTTTGTGTGAATGTGCCTGGAAAGGAAACCCAACTTTCATCATCAATCATTTTAAAAACATGACAGAAGTGATTATGACGTTTATATCACTGGAAAGTGCCAGTCATTATCATTGTATTGATATCTCTTTCAGCTCACCAATGTCACGCATCACTGAACCCCATTGTTCTGAAAATATCTTGCAAAATTGTGATTGATGCACTGTCATGCTTCTTACATTATCCATGAGGAACTGAAGGTTCTCTGGGTTGTCGTGAGGAGTAACATGTTGAAATTACCTGGATGGTAAGATTAAAGGACTAAATAAGTAAAAATTTCCAACCCATTTATCAAACTCATTTATTTAAAGTCACTGGAATGCTTTACTTAGATTTGTTAGGAATCTTTGAAGCAACTCATCTCAAGGAGCATGAAAGAGAACCTATCATAATTTTGTGAGACAATTTTCAAAACAATGGGGTTCAGTGATGCATGATATTGGTGAGCTGAGAGAGGTATCATTAGAATGGTAATAAGTTGTACTTTCCAGTGATATTAAATTCTTAATCACCACTGAAATATTTTTGAAGTTATTGATGATCAAAGTTGGGTTTCCTTTCCAGGCACATTCACACAAACCATCTCAAGGTGCATGAAAGTGAACCACGCACAATTTTACAAGACTTTTTCAAAACAATGGGGTTAAGTGATGCGTGACATTGGTGAGGTGAAAGAGGTATCATTAGAATGGCAATGAGTTGCACTTTACAGTGATATAAATTTCATAATCACCATTGGAATATTTTTGAAAATATTGTTGATCAAAGTTGGGTTTCCTTTTTTCGGAAACACCCTGTATAGGGTAGAAGTAAAAGCAAAATACTTCTGTTAAAATCATTCTAGACATGTTTCTGACTGGATAGGGTCAGTAGTTCATGTTTATGTACAGGTTATTAAAAGTAATAGAGGATTTATTAAGTGCAATTATATGTGGCCTGCATTTGCTAAATTTGTTTGTACCACTGCCTCACTTGCATGTACAGGATGCCTTTGTCTTGCCGCCAGCAATTAAACTTCAAAAGAAAAACATACAATGTACTTGTGCCTGTTATTAAAGCTAAATGGGATTTTCAAATGGTGTCTTCTGTCCGAGTTATCAAGTTAAAACTGTTACATGTTCACCAAAATATGAAGCTAATAACGTACAATGTATGTGTATCCCTTAACAGACCCTAACAACAGGGAAAGGTGAATATGAATATGAAGACAAAATTTATAAGTAAGAATTTGATTCTGCTCTTAGGGATTAATTTGGCAGCCTGATTTCTAACCTTGTTAAAGATGTCATTTGTATTGGTTTAACTAGCATTCAAAACAGCTCCCAATCTCCGGTTATACATGTACTTATAAATTGCCGATCAGTTGCAATATGAGTGTAGTCTGTATAATATTCTCCTCTTGAAAGAACCAATTTTGGCTACCCTGATTAAAAAGTGTATTCCTATATGCTAAGTCTCCAAAATAAGTTTTCTCCTGGCACTTTTACAAAGTATCTGAAATGTTATCAATTTTGTGATTTAAAAATTGTGGTATGGAAAATTTTGTTACAAATAGACTTGTTATTAAAATTTCATGATGAAATAGTGTTGTTTTTTTTTTAAATTGCAGTTGGAGAAATTTTTTTTTAAAAATCACAAAGCAATGAAAGCATTAATCTGAATACTTTTTTGCATCATATGGTACAAATGTATACTAATACAACGATATTTACATTCAAGTAACACTTTCAAAATTCTGCTCTAGAATGTTGGTTACCTTGTGTTTACATGATAAAAATTGATTAAATACTTCTTGAGTTATGATTGAAAAGTGTCAAGGGAGATCTAATTCTTTTCTCTGAGTGTAGCATTTTGTTCAACATATCCTCATCCATTTGCACGACCGTGTCGTCGCTGATCTCCCTTTTTTGATGCACCGTCCCGCTTTCAGCCACGTTTGCTCAGCAGGCGCTGGGTAAACGATAGAAGTAGATCAAGCACTGAACTCCAGCTTTTCGTCGCCTTTGTCGTATAGTACGTAAGGAAGCCTTCTCAAAGATTTGCACAACTTGATTGAATACAGGGTATTGGTATGTTCGTACAGGAAGAATGGATGATGATGAGTATAAGCCACATGACCCATCATTGACCTTTCCTTAGCCTTTCCCTGTCTTAAGGTCATGGACAAGCGTATCAAGGGGCATGAGGCTCTTCACCCAAGGGATAAGTTTTGTTTGGAAACATTATTAAAAGGTGTCATACATGTACATACATGTAACTTGCCAAACTGTCAATTTATGGTATACTTCCCACTTTTTCTAGTCCTTTGACAAGACAGTAATTTTATTTGCCACACTCTACCCTGGTGAGATTAATGTGTAACAGTTTGAAGACATTCTGTGAATACTGTGTGCAAAAAAAAATCAGTAACGCACACATACATTGTAGTTAAAGCTGTGTAATGATAGAGGGCCATTGGTACTTTATTGGTGGATAGCACTGTAAGAAACCAATGTAATAGAATTATTGAAAGAAACATAGTTCTGTATGTATTCAGCAAAGCTGCATCCACACTATACAAAATTGTATTTCATTCGTTTGTGTACATAATAAAGTTAAAACATTCTGTTTGTTGCTATGCCAGTCGATCTTGATTTTCTGATACGATACCCAAACCTCCGTAAAAGAAATGGTGATTTAATTTCTGAATCCCAAGGTGCACTTGATGGTAGGTATCTTGTATCCTAAACAGCCCATGGAGACCTTATTTATTAATCAAGATGTCCGTATCGCCTTACAGAAAACACTTCTCTCTCTTCGGCTATATCGCTTATGATTCTCACGCTAAATTGCTCAATCTGATTACGAGGCACTAGAGGCTGCCCATTTGCGATGTTGATAGGCTTGACCAAAACCTTTTACGTGATATAACTTTTTTGCCTCAAATCATACTGTACATGTTGGAGAGCACATTGCCTGTTTGTAGAGTTTGTGCATGTGGACATTGTAAGCTTTCTAAGATAAAGATAAATTCATAAATTGGTATGCTTTGAAGAAATCAAGGTGAAAGTTCACTTACATTTGATTGAACTACAGTTCAGTATCGTATCCATTTGTACGGAGGAACAAGATTATCTTCAATCATGTTTTGAGAAATGTAGTTTAGTTATAAAAGAGAAAAACAACCTTTTAATTTCAAAACGATCCCTTGAAATAAAAGCAATGATATGTATTGGTTTTACTCAAGGTTCATTTTACAATTTTGGTTCCACTTTTGGATTGAAAAATTTAATATCATATGCTTTTATTTCATTTTTTTTCAAGGGATGGTTAAGGGGACTGAAAAACCTTGCAAAACCTACTTTTCTCTTTTGTTTGAACTACTTTTATCAAAATAACCATGAGCTTAGTAAATCCTGGAAGATATCCTCACTGCTCTCTGCCTACATGTAGGATGAAAAATAAAGAATCGGAGTTGAGATGAGTAGAGGAATTTTGGTAAGGCGTCAGAGCCGTTACAGCCTGTCAGCAGGATTCAATTGATAGAGTAGGAGATAGGAAAGAGTGGTTGAGCTAAATATGCAGAAAATTGGTGAGTCAAGATAGAGGGGTATGGGTGAGTGAGAGAGGTGGGGCGCCTGATACGGCTTTGACGCATTATCTGGTTGAGCGTGTGAGATGTTTGGGTTGAGGGATCTATACCGGAAGGATTGTCAGAGAAGGAGAGCATGAGGAAGAGAGAGTGAGATGTATGAATACATAAAGGTGTGTTGAGACATAAAGGTAGAGGTAAAGTTCAGAAGAAATCAAAGAGAAAAACAATATTCTTGTTCCTAAAACAGTCCAATTTCAAAGGTAGAGTTGATGAAAAGTACTGCAGTTTTCAAAACCATATTTTACAATCCACATATTAAATTTTAGCATTTTGCCATTACAGTAAATTTTTTATAGTATCCTGTCTGCCCATATTCCTGATTGGTTTCAAAGCCGAAAGCCACAATAATCAATGATTGGCTCGAATGGTTTTCATCATTTAATTGCAATGGCAATTATTAGCGATTCGCCAAAATATCCATCTATCAGTTCCCAGGTGTATACTTTGTTGAGTTCTATCATTGTAACGATAATGGAGCTACATGTACATGTACGCAGTGGTGGTTACTAATCGTTTGAAATTCTGCTTGCAATTTTATTTTCAGGTAATAACAATGATAATCTATATTGTTCCAAAGAGCTTTACAATTATTACCCCAGACTGACATGTAGTTTGTTTTCACTTGTGTGTTGTTGTTTTTTTTAAGCTTCTAATTCTGCCAATTTTAAGAAAAATTAATATGAAGCAGGTGACAGAACACCTGCAGATTTTAATGTTAGATATATATAAGGACAATAAAAAATAAAAAAATGTAATATATTAACTGTAAAATAAACACCTTAATTAAAGATATTTGGAATTGTAGTCATTATCTTGAAATTTACCACTTTAAGAATGGACAGGAGCAAACGTCACACGAATGACAACACATAAAAAATGCCTTGAAGCAGTGTCTGCTGATCAAATGAACCGATGACATAATTGAGCACAAGTGGGAAGTTGAAATTGGCTTAAAAGAAGACATTGACAATCGATAATTTTTGGGCCATCCTTTTCTCGTTAATTTGATAAAAGTTTCAAATCAATAACACTCTTTAATGAGAGTAACCTTAGAACTGTCTGTGAGGGCTTTCCCCCATGTGAGCTGAAACGCACCTTATTGATTCTTTGAATAGAGAGCAAGTCTGTAGCACTACAGACATCTCTCTATACTTAATATTTGTTTCCATGGAGTCATCATGTTAATAGGGCAAGTGTATTACTAATTAATGAAGTTACATCACGTACATATAGTCATAGAATTTTTTATTTTTTTTTGTCTGTAAATTAAAAGTAAAAAGAGTTAAACAGAACACACATTCCTGCCTTCAGTTGACAAAATAGTGCCATGTGCGTACAATGCTCTTGAAAAAAATTATTAAAACTTGCAGTTAACATACTATACATTGTACGGGGAAACCACAAATGCTCTGGTGACAATTGCTCCCGGCTTAACTTCATCCTATAGATGTAGGGTTACCTTCTTCTTCTTTTTCTTCTTCAGGGCGATCTGCCTCCTTCACTCTTGAAGATTCTGCTTAGGGTTGCAATTACTAGGGTTTTATGTTAGTTTTAGTGTTGGGTTTAGTTAGGTTAGGGTATAGTATTAATTAAGTCATTCGATTAGTCAATGAAATTTATAGCGGAGAAATCGTCACAGGAGCAATTATCATAGACTCGCATTATACATATTCACATTGATCTTGAGTAGATGTGAAAACACTGTATTTTAGCTCATTTTTATTTTCAACTTTAATAAAAAACAAAAAGAATAAGAAGCTTACAAAATCAAGTACCAGAAGAGATATTTCAGTTCTGGATTAAGATATTAAGACACTCTACACGAAATCAATCTATTACATTCAAGAGATATATCTTTCCTACATGAGTATTAAATACATTGTCAGAATTTTCTGAATGCTATTTGTCCCCCCCCCCCAAAAAAAAAAAAAAAAAAAAAAAAAAAAAAAAAAAAAGAAGAAGAAGAAAGAAGAAGAAAAAAAAAGATTATTTCTCATGGTCAATCGATAAGAAATATACCTGCTCAAGAAAAATGTGGATTTCATATGAAATTAACAATTATTCTTAGTTACAAATGTATAAAAAAAGGTTTTCTCCTTTGCATCCAATTGATGGCATGAAAGAGATATCATATTGCAGGAGAAAGATATTTAATAAATGAATCAACAATTACTCCTGTTTAGAAATAGGACAATAAAGGTCAGAAGCACAGTTGTTTTCGGCTCCCTTGATGTTATCAGGATGGCTAAAGGCTGACGCGGTATATTATAAAGCAGATGACTCATTGACCTTGTGTTATAAAGCCCATGCCTTATTGTGAGCCCCTGAAATTAATCTTTTAATTGTACTCTATAGTATAGTGTTGGTTTACACGTACTAGCTGAATATTTAGAACACCAAATTGGATGGTATTACAAGGGCAGTAGTCTCAAAGTTATTGGTAAAAATTTATCTTACATCCTAGCCTGTAAGTTTATGTTTATTTTCCATTTGAAAAAAAAAATTATATTAACACATAGATGTAAACCGTTTGCATCATGGATTTTCATTCTCTTCTCTTTGTAACTATTGTTCCTGTTTTTTCATAGATATATGAAAAAACTTCCATCCTTAAGGTTATAAACCTGCACCCATCAAATTCCCCCATTTTCTGTGATTTTCAAAAAGATATCACACACCTATACTCTGTACCCAGATATACCACAATATGATATTTCACTGTATGTAAATATGAAATTTAAGTCCTCTCAATCCTATATGGTATAGGCAATGAGATATTTATGCATAGTTTTCTGATCAAGGAATAAATTTCCATGGCAACAGAAGATCATGCCTAATATCCATAGCAACAAGCACAATTTTGAACTGTTCATGAATACTGAATTATTTCATATCGTTTTCAATCTGCCTCAGGGTTTACATATCTAGTAAGTTGTAAGGACTTCATGCATAAAATACATGAAAGTTTTTAGTTGTGAAGTTTGGAGTTATTGTAGAGAATCTACATGTAATGTAGTGGGAGAGATGAACAAAATTGTCCTGAGCTTTCTTCTTATTGTAATGCTCTTTAGGGAGAATATTATAGCAAAAAGGTCCACTGTAAAGGGGCTGTCCCACTGGAGGCGATCGTTGCTGCGACAACTGGCGATCTTGGTGTTGTGAGTGTGGTAGCAAGTTGTTGTTGTAGCCTAGCTTAGGTAGAGTCCTATGTAGGTTTATAATCGCCTTTTAAAAGCTGAACTCCTTATAATTATGAAATTATAAGGTTGTAGCCACAACTATCGCCGTCTGTGGGACAGGCCCTTTAAGGATTGCTTTTCAATTGCCCTAATAATTGTAATATGACCCAATGTACCGAGTGAGTAAAAAAAAACTTTACATCTAGAAAAATGTAAATGAAAAGAAAACCAATTTATGAACCCTAAATTATTTTACATATTCTGAAAGAGTAACTCCTCCCGCATTTTCTGGTACCATTTTTGTGTGGTATGTCTTTACGCTTGGACGAACACAACGCATTGTTTTTGAACATGCAAATTTCAAATTGTGCCAGGGTGGGGATGAAATTGAAACAACAAAAGCTGACAAAATAGCAACTCCATCATGAGTAAAATAGCATAACCTTTTAACGAAAATGTCTTCCGCTTAATAACTTGCCAAGGGTGTTGTTACACATATTGACTTCATTTTGTATGAAAATTAGATTGACTCGTCAAGTAATGCACTAATGAGTACACATCAAAGAGTAAATTGCCACTGACAGACCTAAAAAGGCCTCCTAATACTTTGGAAAAGAGATTATTTTGTCTTTGACGTGTGCTCACTCATGTCTGACTCTACAGATTTATCTCATTTTCATACAAAATATAGTCAATATGTGTAACAACACCCCTGCCAAGTTATTAAGCGGAAGATATTTTCGTTAAAAAGTTCGGCTATTTTATTCATGATGGAGTTGCTTTTTTGTCAGGTTTTGTTCTTTCAATTTCATCCCCACCCTGGCACAATTCGAAATTTGCATGTTCGCAAACAATGCGTCGTGTTCATCCAAGCGTAAAGACATACCACACAAAAATGGTACCAGAAAATGCGGGAGGAGTTACTCTTTCAGAATATGTAAAATAATTTAGGGTTTATAAATTGGTTTTCTTTTTATTGACATTTTTCTAGATGTAAAGTTTTTTTTTACTCACTCGGTATATTGGGTCATATTACAATTATTAGGGCAATTGAAAAGCAATCCTTCAAGGGCCTGTCCCACAGACGGTGATAGTTGTTACTCTTTCAGAATATGTAAAATAATTTAGGTTTTATAAATTGGTTTTCTTTTTATTGACATTTTTCTAGGTGTAAAGTTTTTTTTGACTCACTCGGTATACCTTCAGAAATCTGAAATGTTGAGGCAAAACATTTTGTGTAGTTCCACACATGCATTTCTGTGTTTGAAGCATGTGAATCTAAGCAAAATTGGGTAAATTTCTTATCATTTTGGTGATTCTGAAACCTCACAGCACACAATAATCCTTCTAAAGGTGAATCGCTATCGACCTTTCCCAAGCAAGTTTAGACAGCGTCTTCCACATTTCAATCTCACGACCAGAACATTAATATCACTTCAAATATTTGTGGCATTTCTTGATGTTCAAAATAATGATACAACAATATTTAGTTTTTATGATCAAAACCTGCCGAAAAACTTGTATTTAGCTTCAGTGCTTTTTTAAAAGATGATGGCAGATGATTGAATATTGAGCTTATATTTATGTAAACTATTTTGCGTTTCAAATTTTACTTATCTTGAGCAAAACTGTTTTCTCTTTTATCATGAACTTACATGCTATCACCAAGAGTCACTCCACATTGCATTGCCCTTTTATCGGTTCATCAGCAGGCATGTTATTAAGTTTCAAAGTCCCCTTTTCCTTTCCACTGTTGAACGGTAACAGATAGAAGAACAAAATGTAAATATCTTGCAATTCAAGCCGACCTGACTAGAACTAATTAAAGCTGTCAAGAAGTCACCCTACAGAGTTTGACATTTTCAATTTGTTTAATTCATGTTTTCTTGTGATAAGGTGAAGAAAATATTTTTCTTGTTTATTTACCCTCATTTTATTTGTAAAATAGCCTGGTAGAATTTTTGAAATGGCGATACTGTAAATGATCTTAATTTATGCTTCTAGCCATTGGAATGTGATAGCTGTATTATTTCCCGCATTTGATATCTAGACAAAAAAAATGTGTACAATTTAATTGAATGATAAGAGAGATAGTGAGAAATAGAGAAAATAAGCAAATGTCATGATTGATATTGATTAAAGATGATACTGATAGAAGAAAAAAGAAGAAATGAGGAGTGTATTGAGAGGAAATGTGTTTGTACCACTTCAGCAGGAAGGCTAGGGGAAATAAAAAAAACAATTGTTGAAATCAGATATAATAAATTGAAAAGAAGGGCTCTGCTAATGAAATAGAGATTAAAAACAATCTGTGGCAATCATTTCTTAAAATGTTAATTGTATGGGCCTTGGCACTGTGCTTATATGGAATTTGTGATTGTACTTGGCATCAAAAGGCATAAGACTGCTAAAAAAAGAAAAGAAAAAGAATCCAAAAGGAGAAAAGAAGATTCAGGGAAAAAATAATCAAGGTGGCATATTTTTCCGTTGTGACATCTGCACACCTGGACTCTAGGGTACCCACTAAGGGACACGGTCGTCCTCCTGGAGTACCTATCAAGTTCATCTAAACTCATGAATTATTGATTCCTCCTCACTCCACCAGAAACACAGAAACAAATCCTCAGGGCTGCCTCTGAAAATGAGAGCTAAAAAGCATGATGCAGGTCAACTACCCAGCGAGCTCCGAGCTCCGAGAAGCAAACGATAGCTAGGCCAGAAGAGAGTAGAAAAAGTAGAAAAACCCAGGTATTTTGTTAGGGTTGGCATGGTGTGCGGCTATCCACAAAGAGGCTGAAGTAAACGGTGGCGATGATATGGCAGTGTCGAAACATTGGGATCACTTAGCGTTGATTGTTTTTCTATTGATTGGCGGCCTCTAGTCATTCTCCTCACGTTAGTTACCGGGTCGATACTCTTTCGTCGCAGAAGGCGTTGATACTGAAGGCTCGCTTCGTCTCATATTTTGCCCTTGTTTATAGGGGTGGGGGACCTGGATAGGCGGGAAGAGTATCATTCTCGCTTGATTTGATGGTAACGAAATTTAGGAGGATTGAAGGGCTTGATATATTCCAGATCCTTGGAAAGTGAACCTAACAAATGTATGTAAATCTCTGTGAATGTCATTAATTCCCCTCGAATGAATTCTATTTGGACTGTCAGTCTTTATCTTTTAAGGAAAACATGTGTACATAAGGGCAAACAGTTCAATACATGCTGGGATTCAATCAGTCACTATTCCTTGTTTATGGAACTCTTTTTTTTTACCTTCTCAAATACTTGTATGCACTGCCTTGAACTGATTGAGTATGTTAGACTGCTGTGCTTTAAAATCGAGAAATCTTTAACATAGAAAAAACTTTTCATGATCTAATCCACTTTTCCATTTTGACACTCATGTTCTTTGGCTGGATCTAAATCTCCTACACTTTACCCAGGTGTAGTGAATGGGTACAAGGGAGGATCTTTCCTTAAAAGGCACTTTGCACAGGTGATCGTCAAAGAATTCAAACTATCAGTAATAATATCCCTGGCTCTTTGGTTATATAGACACATTGTGTAATGTGATATGCACTATACATACATGTAAATCTTCTCTGTACTTGTATAGCTTTCAAATTCAAGTGTACATGTCTACATGTACTCAGTACACTCATGACACTTACAGTGTAATGGCAAGAGAGGAATTTTACTCTGGAGTTACCTATCTTGGAAATTTTGTAATTCTTGTCGGATGATGATCATGAGAGTGGAAGCCAATGTCCTTCTGGAGGTCTGCAGATGATATTTTCTGTTTTGTTTGTCTTTTATGTTAACAAACTGCTAAGAAAGGCATTTAAATTCTGATAGGTACTGACTATAATATTGATTAATCCCGTATCATATGACACAAGAGAATTGACTTGGTTTTTGGAACGGGGATCTATCATTTATATGAGACCCCTTTTTATTGCGTGAGCCACCTAGCCTACCTGTAATCCTGTTCAGGGTTCAGTAACACAAAAGTTTGCAATCAATTGCAATTCTGAAAGAACAGAACTGATGTAATTGGTTGCTGATCAGTCTTTTGAACAAAAAGCACATTTAACAATGATTCTAATTGACCATTGCCACTTTGCGATTGATTGCAAATGTTTGCAACATTATTATCAAGAGTTTTATTGAAATAATTTTGATTGTAACTACCGGTGCGTTAGATCGACTTAATGATCTGCATCTAAATGGCAAAATATCACTTGGTCGATCTCCGATATAAAAATCGTTCTCTGCAGGACGATCCTGTGAATTTATTTTATATTTCTCTATCTTTTTCCTTTCTCTGGAAAAGAGACAAGAACAATTTTTAGATTTATATTCTTTGAAAATTTTTGTCCTGTATGAAGTGGAATGGAGATGTCTTTATCACAACGAAAAAAACTGCTTATTACAGTCCCCTGCTCAATGCATTACGCATGGATGGTTAATGCTGGCGTGGCGACAAGCTCGCGTAATACAATAATGACCGTTGTTACCGCCCGGAAATCAACTCCGACGAGAGATGATGGATAGAAAAGTGATCCGTGATGTATGGCATCATGGGTATTATCCAGTTACCCCTGATTTGGCCCTCTAGACCGTAGGCAACCCAACCTTTTAACCAAAACATGCTTCAGTTTACCCCAGCTAGAGCAGCATTTTGGGCTTGAATTGGCTAATACGGCGGGTAAATAACAGTGGGTAATTGAATCGGCAGCCCCCGGTTAGCTCTCCCTTTTTAAGCATGACCAAGCCGAGATTCACCCTGAGGAAATTAACATGGGGGGAATAAACTGAAGCGAGTTGATGAAACCGAATCATAAGTAGTCATTTACTCAAGTGAACAAATTGTCGGTCTCTCTGTAATATTTTTGTGTCTTTCATCAGATCACTATGCAAATTGATATTTTTGAGTATTTTTGCTGTTTTTTGTATGTTTGAATTATCACCCGCTAATCTGTACTTGCAAATGGCCATAAAGTACATTTACATGTGGATGTAACCTTAAAGATCCACTAGCTTTTGCTTTTAATGACTTTTTTTCCCATTTGAACTATAGTTTTGTGGATGTACCTTTTTTTTATAAAATAAGTGTAGTTTATTCAATTTTACCTTTCCTCCCTTTTTTTAATGGAAAGGGAAGAGAATTGAAGTGCAAATCAGATATTATAGCACTATCCAACTTCAGATGCATTTTCACAGGTTGTTTTGAATAATACCAAATAAAAAGAAAGGGGCATGACTGAATAATTAAAAACATGTATGCACTGTTCCTATACTGTTAATGACCCAGTTTTACATACATAAGAGGTGAAAATTTTTAATTAGTCTCATGAACTGTGATCTCAATCTGTGCATGGTGAATGAATGGCCGTTTTAATTAAAAATGTCTACATCATGCAAGGGCACTCTGATCTAGGCAAATATGACACTCTTCAAGGTTGTCGACTTTAACGGTTCAAGGTGGCTACTTTTCATGAGGTGAAGTTGAGAAAAGCCATCTGTCTTTGTTTCATTGATGTCTGTTGTAGATTGACATTGATGTTACGGTTTTATTTACTAAAAGAATTATGTAGCATTTCCCAATTAATGTAAGTGATTTTATTGGTTGATGATAAAACCATTGGGGATTGATTGCAACCTTACAAGTTATAGATAAAAATTATGGTCAATTGAATTTTTTGTTGCTCTATTAAGCATTGAAATTTATTTTGTAAACATAACCAATGGTCTCGTAGGGCATCTTAGCTTTTTAACTGTGGAATCAGTTTGACATAATTCTCTTTTGATTTATACATGTAGGGATTAATTGCAAACTTTATTTCCCATCCAGATATATTGATGATTTAATGAGCTTTTGGTACAAAGAAGAAAAGATTTATGATAAATGTGGGAGGGTTCATTAATCATTTGGATAAACCTCTCTGAACAGTTTAATCTACCCTGCCCTATATATCTAGATATGTATGGAAGATGTGTCATAGAGATGTGATCAATTATTGAATTTTTACTAATACTTATAGAGATGTCAAGGAATGTCATATGACTATAAAATCATCAAAGAATATATGATGTAATTGAAGTCAAATAAGTATGCCTCTTGCAAATTATTGGGAGAACGGTATAAGTTCTCTTGGGTAATAAAAAAAATAAACAAAGCATTTTTTTGTGGTTTAAACTTTTATACTGACTGCATTGAACTATTAAAAACACTGAATCATTTTATGTTTATCCTCTACATGAAGTAAATAAAGTATCAATAGGGGCTCTTTTGTGATTTTCTGTATCTCTTTTAAGCATTTTTTTTTGTTTGTTTTGTTTTGTTTTGTTTTTTGTTTTTTTTGGGGGGGGTTTAAAAATTGCCCGGGCCCCTCTTGTACAAATTCCATTTAAAAGTGTCCAGGTAAAAATTGTTTCCCCAGGTACCCCTTCCATATAACTTTTTCTCCAATATAAGCCATCCTGTACAGAAGGGAAACGCAAATTGATGTGCCAATTTACATGGCTCAAAGTCTAATTACAGTTTAGTGATCAGAGGAAATGACGCTATTCATGGTCAGGTAATATTACATTTGTGCTGATGAAAGCTAAGCCTCTGGTAGATATTGGTCAAATAATACAGCGGTAGACATATTAGTGGGGAGATGTCTGTGGCTAATGCGTTCATTTTTATTCTTATTTTGCGCCACGGGACGAAGTCTGTAAAATTGCTTTCTATGACGCATGACCATTAATATCATTGAATACATTATTCAGGATAGTCGAGAAGATAAACTTTGCTGATGCACAAAATGCAATATTTGCTCTGTAACTCCAGAAAAATAAGATTATTATTGCAGATTGTGAGGTTCTCGCACGTTCACAGTTGTCAGATGTAAGATGAATGTGCTGTGGTCTTGATCTGCTGTTCTTAATTTTTCATTTGTTGTTAAATTGATTTTATTCTGATGTTGTACTTAAGTTTATCATGAAGTAGTTTTTTGGATGCTCTGTTACTGTAAGTCTTAACTATTACGACTTTGATTTTTTTGGGGTTTGGGGAAAAAAAACCATGAACGGCATTAAATATATCTACATGTAATCACTCTTGTAGATGTAATTAAAAGTAAAATATTTGTCCCGGTGTTAATTTCTAAAACAAAAATATATCTATGCCTTACATACATTGCACATATTTGAAAACAAATTAAGAAATAAGAAATAAAGTACATATTATGATTGAGACCCTGAAATCTTCAGCACCACACAGTTACATGTATGTGCACCCTTTCACCTTTTAAGCTACAGTATGGTAAAGACCCACCTCCATATACCCTCAAAGTGAAAAATAAATGATTTATACATGTACTTTCAAATGCTGTGCTCATTTCAAAATAACAAGTGCCCCTCCCCTTTTCACCAACAACATCTTGGGACTAATATCCATAAACAATATCCCCTTTCAGTATCTTGCCATCAGACTGTGTTATTTACCAGCTGAAATATAGTTTAATAAATTACTCTCTCAGCGAAAACACATTCCTCATTATTGTGGCTGGAAAATGATATTTTTAGCATTAAATTGGCCCTCCTTTGATGAGATTGATTAGTCATGGTTTGTTGGACTCGTGTAATTGAAGCTAAAAATGGTTGATTGAATGTGCAATTTAGCATGGGTATTGAGTAGAAAGGCTGTGCATGAAATTGGAAGGAGACGAGGTTTGAATATATGGGTGAGGGACGGAATGAATTATGAAAGCTGGGAGGATAGATTGGGAGTGGATTTGACACACTTAGTGCATCTTGTCGTAAATTGAGCTTATTTATTAACCCTGAATGAAAATGAAACAGCAGTGTCAAAAAGGAGATTCTTGTTTGTTCAATAATATTTACATGCACTGTGCATGGGCAGAGTGCGAAATGTATCAATTAAGTTGCCACCTGCATCATAAGGACAGTAAAAGAAAGAATGAGAAAGAGAGAGAGAGAGAGAGAGAGAGAGAGAGAGTGGGAAGGGGGCCCAGGTAAATAGATGTTTGTAAGTAAGAGAGAGAATTAGGAAGATAAAATGTCATTGTGGGATTTATTTGCTCTTTTGGGATTAACAAGAGATTGTGCGATAATATTTTCTAATGCATTTGACATTTTGTTGAAACAGCGATAACATACTTTCCATGGCAATAGACAGAGCAAATTGTCACAAGAAATAGACGTGCAGTCAATTAGCATGTCTTTTTCTTCTACGTAATGTGCAAGATATGAGAGAAAAAATAAAGAATATTAAAGAACATTTAAAGTAATGATTGAATAAATTCAATAAAGCATGGGACATTATATCACTTTCACATTATTCAACTTTCACATTATTAAAAAAAAAAGTCTCTGAATATGATTAAGATCATATTTTGGTGAGAGTCAGGAGGTTGTAAATACATGTGGTAACCAATCAGGATCATTGTTGCTTGGACTTCTTGCATAAAAGTTTCTCTGTGAACCAATCAGAATATGCTATCTACCTTAGATATGGATATACTTTTTGCACATTAGGATGGGAATGGATATGGTATGAACCACTACGGTTTGAATTTAATGTATTGATTCTTCCTTTGTATGGTATGAAATAGAGGGAAGGAATTAAGGGACAACACAAAACAACAAACATGATTAGCTCCACACGGTAGATTAGAGCTCATTCAATTTTATGAACTGAACGTTAAAAAGATATGGAACAAGATTTTGGAAAACTAGGATTAATCATGGAAAACTAGAATTACTAAATATTAATTGTATTTTATATCTTTTTGTCCACTTCAAAATGAATGCCCTATCCCCTTTAGAGGATATTATTCCCCTGGTCATGGGTATCAATAATCAATTATGTGCACACTCTCCACTATGTACATATACTTGGCCATTCCAGCCAGGTGTTAATCATACAGCTAAACATGCTCATCCATACTCGAATGTGTACATCTCATTTGTACCCATTAAAACCTGGATACAGAGTAAAGCAATGTGAATAAAATACCTTGCTTAAGGACTTAATAAGTGCTATGTCAGGGATTGAACCCACAACCATTTTCTCACAAGTCAATAGATTAGACTACAACACCACTACTTTCCCCTTCCCTTACGATCTCTAATGTCATACCTTGAAAGTGATCTTCTAAAGATGTGAACGTCTTACTGACCATTGATCATCATCAAATTGGCAATGCAAGTCAATCTTTACCAGTCAGACCTTATTTTCTTTACAAGGGGAGGGATGTACTCTTAATAGTTCAGTGGCATTTAACCGTATGGGAGGGTAGCTAGGGTTAGTGACTTTTTGCTGTGGCATAGATTCGCGATGTCTGAGTGGGCGATATTTGATTAAATGTGTCTCATTGTTATTGTATTGAATCAGCAGAGGTGACATTGTTTTGGGAGTCCTGGATGGTATTGAATAAGGTAGTGCTGACCTAAAAATGTGAAGCTAAGGAATATAAAAAGCGTAAAGAAAAAGAACTTATCATTTTCATATATTTGGGTGGACAGTAAAAAGCATACATGTTTTAAAAAAAAAAATCACCATTAATTAGAATAACATTTTCTTGAATGACATTTTTTTTTACATAAAAAAAAAACAAAAAAAAATGATTAGTTTTAAAGATAGGCCTTAAAATCATTTTATAGAGTTATTGGAAATTTTTTATGTGACGGAATTCAATTGTTTATTTGAAAGAAGAGTTTCATATCAGCAAAACAATTAGATATGTACATCATTATTTGGTATTTAACTTCTTCCGTAAGTGTGAACTGTCCAGTGATAGCCAATGGTGCTAGAATGGTCAAGGATGACCGTCTAATTTATTTGAAGAGTAGACCATGATGAACCACTCATCTTGGTCATTGATGACCTGAGTGTCTTGGTCATGCACGGTCAAGGCATTTAGAATGCTTTAGATGGCACAGCCAATAGCTATCTACTGAGAAGGACATTATCATAGGGTATATTGCCACTTGGTCTAAAATCACTTTGACTAATTCCTGATCGGTTTAATCCCGCATGGTCTAACTCTATTTCATCTACAACCAGTTCGTCTAATTGACTTCTGGTCTAATTTCCTACTTTTCCTATTTGCCATTGTGTCCAATTCCTATTTGGTCTAATGCCCATATTGTCTAATGTTCACTTGGTCTAATGTAACAAACTGGTATTAAATCAAATATTTATTTGGGAATCAAAATATTTTAGCACTTTCTTCCCAATTTTCACTTATTAAAATATAAGACAAAGTCAAAATATGTTCACTCAATTTGTCACAGAGAAGGAATTTACTCTCAGTATGAAATATGCAGTTCCTAAAAACATTGAAGATAAATTTATAGCAAACTCCCTTTCCTCATTAATGTTAAGAGCTCATAAAGTGAATTAAAGTGCACTTAGTTTGTGAGCCTACAAATTGAGGGCTGATGATTTCAAGGTCATTTTAAAATAACAGATCCTCATTGAAACCTATGAAGCTTGAAGAAGTCTAGAAATTAATTAGTGGAGAGTTCTGGTTGGGATGTCAAAGGGGGAAGACTAATGAAATGATATCATAATAATAATAATAATAATACTAATAATGCTGGCCAACCTCTCTACACCATTTCCATTAAATGCAAAATGATTGAGGTGCTAGTGCATGTATTAAATCATCGCAAGCACCACGAACCGTCGTCTCTGTTTCAAATAAATGTTTCAAAGAGAACGGTTTGTGATGCATGCGACAAAATGTGTATGAACCAATGAATACCTTAACATGTACACCTGACATGTGCGCAATATACAGTGCGTCTCAATAAAAACGGGACAGTTTTGAAAAGTCTGTCAAAATTTTGTTTCAAATTATGGTGTCTATATTTTTATGTTAATAGATGCTCTAAAGTCTTATCTTTCAAATGCAATTAAAAAAAAACAAGTTTCGTTCATGCTTGAGCACACAAAGAACATTTTTGTCGGGGGCTCAAAAAAAGGCTTGCGCACAAAACGGAAAAAAAATTAAAAATGTGATCATCAGACTTCTTGCTAATCAGCAGTCTTCCTCTAAACTTTTTCTTCTTCTTTGCCATTATTTTCGAATTATGATTTGAAATTCATTTACAAAGTTGGGTTTATTTATTTTTCTTTAATTGTTTTGTTTTCATTTTTGCAATAAATATTCCTTCAAACTTAAAGATTTTTTTTTGTCAACCCAAGAAAGGGGATTTGGTTGGTTGTTTAATTGATTGATTGCTTTGTTTGTTTCGTTCATGCTTGAGCGAACACGGAAAGTTTTTGTCGGAGGTTCAGAAAAGAAAAAGAAAAAAAAAAATCGTTAAATTCAAAGGGTATTATTTATTCTGAATCATTATTCTGAATCAGGTACTCCAATTCGGATTGATTGTTACTTTACACTGATCAATGATTATGTTAGTCTTTGAGTCGATTTCCTATGATTCTTCGAACGATTAAATCAATCATTTGAACAATCAAAAAGTAATCGATCAATCGATCGATCATTCAAAGAAACAGTGAATTAATCAAACGATCAATCATTCAAAATGGTCAATCTATCAATTCTTCATTTGATCAATCGACCAATTAATAAATCCATCCATCAATCAAACAAAAGAACAAACAAAGCAATCAATCAATCAAACAATCAACCAACCAACCAAATACCCTTTCTTGGGTTCACAACATATTTTTTTTTTTTTTTTTTAGTTTGAAGGAATATTCAATGCTAAAAGATAACGTTAACATGTGAAAAAAAAAACACAAAAAAAAACCAAACAAACAAACAATTCAAGTAAATAAATAGCTTTGCAAATGAATTTTGAAAGTATAATTCGAAAATAATGGCAAAGATAATAAAAAGGTTAAGAGTAAGTATGCGGATTAGCAAGAAGTCTGATGATAGTACTTCTCATTTTCTTCCATTTTGTGGGCAAGCCTTTTTTTGAGCCCCCGACAAAAACGCTCTATGTGCGCTCAAGCATGAACAAAACTTAATACTTTAAATGGCATTTGAAAGATAAGACTTCTGAGCATCTATTAACATCAAAATATAGACATTATGATTTGAATTGAAATTTTGACAGACTTTTCAAAACTGTCCCGTTTTTATTGATACACCCTGTAGAGCCTTACAAAAAGTAAGTTCCCCCTGTTTCAGATATCAATAATTTTTGAACCAGGAGGAATTGAAAAAATCTAATTATATGTCCGTGTAGGTAATTTTATTAGCTACCAGGTGACCGATTTTTAAGAAGAATCATCATGTCATGCTTCAGTGAGTAATGGTTGAATGCAAAAATGTCATTTTTTGAAGTTCACAAGCGATCATCACAACTTTGATTAATGCTTTCGGAACAATATTAAAACAATTTAACATCATGCTTGTCAAAAAAGATGCCACATGTGTGCCCTAACATACAAAATGAGTTCATGGTAAAATTTCACGTTTGAGTGAGCACTGGGTTAAAATTGCAAAAACTGCATTTTTTTGTGAATTTTACATGGTATATTCGATCAAATATGATTGAATCCCTGTTTTGGAAGTTTATTTCAACTTTTGCTAATAATTCACGGTTGAATGAACACATAAAAAAAAAAAAAAAAAAAAGGCCATATTTGAATAATGATCAGGCATTGCAGTAATTTTAGGCACTAAAAATCATCTCAATAACATTTTTGGGGTTATGTTTAGAACCTTTGGACATGTGTCAATGATCCTATGGCACTTGTTTAAAAATTCATGCTTCAATGAGCACGTGCGACTAGAAAACCTATTTGTCATGTATGCACTAAAATTTGAATTTTTACTTTGATTAAACAGCACGATTGTTTTTTGGGAGTACCTTGGAATTTAATTTTTTTTTAAATCCTGATTTTTCACGCCTCACTAGGCACAAGATACACTAAAATCATGCAAATGAGAAGAAAGTTTAGGGCTCTGTCATGGTTCAGTGACTTACCAGATAAGCAATTTGAATCAAGATTATGTTAGTTGGTGACCACCTTAAGCTGTGTGTCAAGTTTCATGGAATAACTCGAAGTCAAATGGACAAAAATTAACGATGAAAATAAGCCAAATTTCACTTTGTGCTAAACCTCTGTACACAAAGTCAATGGGGGAGGCAATTATTATCTGACAATTGTGAAATTCGGCCTAAATTCATTGATGATTATTGTTAATTCTACCATGAGTTATTCCATGAAACTTGACACACAGCTTAAGGTTGTCACCAACTAACATAATCTTGATTCAAATTGCTTATCCGGTAGGTCACTGAACTGTGAAGGAGCCCTAAACTTTCTTCTCATTTGCATGATTTTCTTGTATCTTGTGCCCAGTGAGGCATAAAACATCTGGATTTTTGTGAAAATAAATTCTGAGGTACTCCACCAAAACAATCGTGCTGTTTAATCGAAGTGAAAATTCAAATTTTATTCCATACATGACAAAATAGGTTTTCTAGTCGCACGTTGAAGCATTGAAGCATGAATTTGTAAATAAATGCCATGGGATCATTGACACGTGCCTAAAGAATATAAACACCAAAAAAAATGTCAGGGAGATTATTTTTAGTGCAGTAAATTACTGAAATACCTCTTCGTAATTCTAAAATGGCCTATTTTTTGGTTGTTGGATGGGTTCATTCAACCGTTAAGGAAGTGATATTGGTTGCATACACTTCCAAAACAGGAATTTCATCATATTTGATCAAATATACCATGGCAAAAAAGTAAAAATCACAGTTTTGGCAATTTTTGGTGCATGCTCACTCAACCGTGAAATTTGACGCAAATTTCCTTTCCGCATGTTGGGAAGCATGTTTTGCATACATGTACATTCTGAAATGGGTCCGATATCATTGAATCAAAGTTGTGATTTTAGGCTTGTGAACTTCAAAAAATGACATTTTTGCATTCAACCATCAATCACAGAAGCATGACTGGATGATTTTTCCTAAAATTCGCATCCGTGGTAGCTAATTAAATTCACTACATGGACATATAATTCGGTTTTTTTCAAATCCTCCTAGTTAAAAAAAAAAAGGATTCATATCTGAAAGAGGGGGAACTTTCTTTTTGTGTTGTGTTTAGTTAAAAAATCAGGTTCTCACTGCTTTTTTGTATATAAAAAAATAAGAAGGATAAAATGGATAGGTGGATTAGAAAATGATCTTACTTTGAATGATTACTATATTAGAGCTTTTACTAGTTTTAAAGTACATAAAAAATACACATTGGAATAAAAATACCATTTATACTGCACAAATAAATGTAGTATCAAATTTACATGATATGTGTCCATGAGACTTTTCAGCTTATATAAGGAATATTTTTCAAATTGTTCCAAATTGTGATTCTCCTATTCAGAAATTTGATCCCCCAAAGTACAGATACCCTACAATTTTATTCATGGATTCCATCTGCGTGTTTAGGGACCATATTAACTGCTATTATATTTCCGGAGGGACAGATTTCATAAAGGTCAATTAAGTAGCTGTTGTTTATTTGAAGCGTGTTGGTCAGTATTCAAGGTTACACATCCTGAATAAATATGACCCGCTACGCATCACAGAAACGTGACATTTAAAGCTCAGAATAATAGTCTCTGTACCGTGTACTCGGAGTTCCGTTTTCTTGCTTAATATATATGATAAATGGATGGCTTTTTTTATAATCAATATTCTGGAAATAAAGAATTGGAAAGAGAAGAACGTATGTATATTATTGAGAAGAAAGAGAGTCAAAGGCGTTTAAAATCCTGAACATTGTATGAAGTGCATTATCATTTTAAAACTTGGAAGAGAATTGTAAAGCAAGCTTACCCATTTTGCTTACATATCATTATTAGAATCACTGATAAGATGGTATGGTATGGTTTTATATCTGTATAAAAATCAAACATGATACATGATACAATATAATATGACATAATACAGATACTCTATTCAGAACCATTAATACAATGGCTCTGTTCTCCCTAGAGGTTCGCAGTACAAGAAACATATAAATATAATATTAAATTAACATAAGATTATTTAAAATATAAATGTAAGTTAAGACAAGACCAGCTTTTGTTTTGTTTTGCTTTAAGAATTTAAGAATGAATACAGATCAGTGTAAAATGATGTCATGAATACAATCAAGAATATGAAATGAGTTGCAAGTCATTATGAAATAAGCTAGACCCTCATTAATCCCAAAAGATTGATGAAGAAGCCAAATTTAAAGTTTTATTTTAATGACAGGACATCGAGGAAATACCAGAGCCAGTATAAATCAGTTAAGATTTAAAGCCAGGCTAATTATAAAGTTGTCGTCCAATAGTCACGTCCAAGTATTTAGGTTGCCATAGCAATGCTTGCTATGTAGCTAACGGTCACAATATGATTAAAATACAAGAGAGCAGATAGAGAAGAGATGATTTTTTTTGGTACACTGTTCAAGTAATACAAATTTAATAAGACCTGCAGAGATGTATAAGAGAAGTATACTTTTTTTTTTATTAACTCCAACATGTACATTGTACTAGTAACAAATAATTCTAAAGAAAATAAAGTGATAAAAAAAAAATATGTAAAACCTTGTGAGCTTCTTTTAAGAGAGAGTCCTCAAAAGTACATCAAAGTTTGTTAATAAAAAGATGATCACAAGAAACGTACTCTTTCTGAAAATAGCTGTATGAAATGACATACAAAAGGTCAGTGCTTATGACTGACGACTCAGAGTTCAAAGAACGTTGTGACATTTACAGGCCTATTACATTTGGGAGCAGAAAGGACGGAAATCCAGGTACCGAATGTCAGACTCTATTTTTCTCTCCGAACGACGACGGTGGCATGTCTCGGTTGAACATCTGCGAAGATGAAATTCAATTGCTCTACTGATCAATAAAGGCAGGTGGGGGGGGGGGGGTATATAATCTATCTTAGACATTGGTTTTTATAAATGAAAAAAAGTGCATGAGGTATAGTGTCCTAGATTCGTAATGTTTGTGGTTCTTGGAGCAAAACTCAGAAAGTAGGTCATGTGATTGGTAAGAAAAGAACGGAGAAAGGCTAGAAAGTTGCGCTAAAAGGTCAAATTGCTCTTTTCAGATGTAAGCAAGAAAACATGGCTGGAGATTCCTTGTCATGATGTATCTAGGAAAAGCCAATTTGTGCTCCATTTGTTTGTTATATGGTTTCAGTATTGATTACAGAATAATGGGAATAGATGTCTTTCTTCCTCATATTATGTCAATGAACCTCTGTTTTAGATTGGTCTTGGGTCGTAAATGAATTGGATTGGGTAATCATTCAATCAGTGAATAATTGTTTCCTGTATGCAGTTTTGTATGATTTCTACAAAAAGTTTCTTTTGCGCAAAGCAACTTTTTTCTTGCATAGAACTGTATGTACTTTTGGAAGTTCTTTCTTATCAACCAAAAGTGTTCATCAAATTTGAGAAATAAAATGATTCCCTTTCATATACAGTAGAAAAGCTCTTAAGTACATGTATTTGATGGGGAAGAGCATCTTTTATGTCCTTGTGACAACACAAAAATATGCTGTATTTGAATGATATTATTATTTATCTTTTTTACTAAGCTTACATCTGTCCCTCATTTTGGTAGCTGAAATAACAATTTTAAGGCGACAAAAAGGGCTGATTATAGTGTTTGGCAATACATGTGCACACTGTGTAACTGTTTGACAGCAACTTTCATTTCAATTGTGGCAGATTTGATTTTTATGGAACAAATTAAATTCACGTTTATTTTGTTCTCTCTTGAACCTTTCTAGGGTGCAGTACCACTGGGCAATGCAACCAAAGAACACCTCAGCACACTAGGGTTAAAGGTCGGCCAGGTCGTCTACAGGTGTCCAAAATGTATCAGTATCAAACCTGAGAGGGCACACCATTGTAGCATATGTCAACGATGTATCAAGTAAGTACATATGACATGTTAACCCTTTGGCTTTTGACTTCTGTGATTCCCATAAAAAATTACTTGGTTCCTGTAGCAACAAAGTTTAATAGTTTAATAGTTTAACCCAGAGTGGGTAGATAGAGAGAGTGACGACACGCGTACCCAAAACTAGGTGCACACAGTCAAAGGTCAAACATGGGGAGCTGAGAGGAACTATTTTTGTGATCATTGCGCAATTATGTGAAGACGCATCCTGACCGCGCATCCTGGCTGCGTACAATTAAAACACATCAGCTGGTTGCAAAAAAAGTTCCATTGGCACTTAAACAGCTGTTGAGGGCATCAACTGATTGCAAAATAGTTCCATTTCGAGCCCCATGAAAAACTGACCAATCAGAGACGACTTCCGTTGTCGCCACTCTCTCTATCTACCCACTCTGGTTTAACCCATTGAGGACTGAGCCTGAATAAATTGGGTTGAGGTCTAAAGGAAATGTATGTTGTAGCCAAATGTGCTCGTCTCCAACAGGTTAACTGCCGCGTATGTCATGACCTTCATGGTTTGGGGAATATATATTTTTTTGCACAGAAGGGAATGGTTATAGGTAAAACTATCTAGACATTGCAATGCACCTTTCTGCTTGGGTGATTGACTGTCCATATCACTAACATTTATCATGTGAAGATATTTTGACCAATCTTTTGGCCAGATCCTTAGAATGTAGAAGATAACACGCTTTAGTTAAATGTAGCAAGAAATAGACAAAGAGACATACTAAAATATTTTACATTTTCCAAATATTGCAATGAGACCTTACATGTACTTTCACCAACATATTCAAGCGCACTTTCTGTTTTTGATCCTTTCTTATATTTTCCTACAAGTAGTTTATTCCTGATCACTTATTGACATTCAATCCATCAAAGTCGGTACACTGGCTAGATCCCTGACTCTCCAAGAAGCCCTGTGAAACCTAACTCTCAAACGTTGATAGCCATCGAGTGTGCCTAGCCCAGATCCGTTTCTATCTTCTATCGATGTAGTCATGAAGTGTGTTTAGTCAGATATGTTTCCATCTTTTCCAGATCCTTTTACAAGTCAATAACACACTCTTCTACCTTTTTTCCCTCAGGAAATTTTTTGGTTTAGTTGTAATCCAGCAAAGGTAATTCTACACCCTTTGATCAGGAGATTGCCACTTTGTTTGCAACACTCTTCATGTTGTGGTAAACAAACACTCTTGTATGAACATGAAAGAATCAAAAGGAACATGAACATAAACTTTCCTTAATTCACTTCATGAAATTTTGAGCAAGATCAACTAAACAAACATGAGGTGTGTGTCTTTTCACACATATCTGGCACCCTCAATTTAATGAAAGATGCACAATATATATATATATATATATATATATATATATATATATATATATATATATATATATATATGTATATATATATATATATATATATATATATATGTATATAGTGTTGTCAACGTAAAAATGGCAAATTATTTGTTAAGTACTTTCAAAAGACCCGTCCTTGATTTTTATTGACTCTCAATAAACATAGAATATTACATGTGTCTTCAGCAATCCTAAAATAATAGCAACATTTACACTTGATTTTAGCTCTAATCTGCTCTTTTTGTTTCTACAATATAACTTCAATAAATTATTATCTGTTTGTATAATTCAATTCAATTCAACTCAATAATGGTCTTTATTTGAACAATGCTTCGCAGCCAAAGGCTGAATTGTGCATATTTACAATCATTTCAAGAATACATTTGATTATACATTGCATGAATAATAACAGCTTTAAAAATGAAATGATTTACCATATTTTTACATTGAATAAGAATAGGTATTTACACATAAAGATATAAGACCTAATGGTTCATTTGCACATCAAAACAAACGCAAGAGATAGCAACCAAAGAAGAAAAGAAACGAAAATAGTATTACTCCACTTGATTGGGATCATAAATATGGGCAGGGGTTTTCTAAACACGTGAGACTGATAATTATCACAGGCTCCCCAAAATATGTAATACAATAAAAGAGTAAGAAGATACAAAGAGAATGATTCAATTCAAAATTCTATATATGGGAATGCAGTAGTCATGCACTTTACTTACTTTCAATAAGAATCATAAACAAACTCACATTGAATTTCAAAAATGATGTAGATGAATTAGATTTATATAGGAACATGACAGTGATTGAAATGCTCTTTCCTCTGATTGGGAATGCATCGGAAAGGAAGAGGAAAGAGCGCATGAATCATGCTCACAATCATTTCTAATTTTCCTCAACAATAATTCGACAAAGGATTCTTTCTTGTCTCAGAAAGTATGTCTTGTAATGAAAATGTATCTTTCCCTATACATTATCAATAAAAAAGATGTATTTAGAGTTGTTTATATTATAATAAATATATATATTTTTGTGTGAAATTATATAAAGGAATTTTCCTTGGATATACCAAATTTCAATCGTTGTATCCTCATTTCTATTGCCAATTTATAAAGTTGTAATTTAAATTAATGAAATAAATTTCTCTTAAAGAAAAAGTGTGTTAAGTTTTTAGGCTTTAATTGAATAAAAAATATGACAGATTTCAAATGAAGAACCACATTTAATTACATATTTTTTTCATGATATTGTTAAAATATTGTCAACATTTTTTTAAATGAGGATTTGCAGTACAGTTTGAGTAAGTCCCTTAAATTTTGTTTTCTTAATTTTGGTTTTCGTACAGAGCATGATGTTAACATTTCAAATCTGTAGTTGGTGTCAAAGGAAAAAGGTGATGCATTAACCATGTATGTCCTATTTTTGTCTCTAATTATTCAACAGAAAAATGGATCATCATTGTCCGTGGGTGAATAACTGTGTTGGAGAATCAAATCAAAAATATTTTGTCTTATTTACGGTAAGTGTGACATTTTCCTCTAATCATTTCCCCCCCAGCTATTTTAGCTACTATGAGCATCCATCATGTGTTATCCATTATGCATTTTGGTCTTCCTCCTTTTTTAACACATTGACTATAAAAAAAAAAATCTGTACTTCCTGTAATAAACAGGTAAATGGGACAAACCATATTTCCTTTTAAAATTATATTGCCCCTTTTTAAAAAGGGGCAGTTGTTAATGATATAGATGTCTACAAAATTCCGCCATCCATCCAATGCAAGCACATGATTTCATTTGCTCTGGTGAGCATAAGGTCCATGGACCAGTTGTTATCTAAACTAGCAAAACTAGTTGTTTACAGTGGTTGCATTTTGCTCACCATAATTTGATCAATTTTTTGCGCTGTCCATATATGTACAATGCATGTACTTTTCTTCTGAACTGTGTTGTCTGATTGTGTGTGCACTGAGCCATCTTTAAATATAACTTGACAATTTGATTGACCTGGTTTGAACAATAGTCAGTATTCGTTTATCATTTTACAGGGTATTCAAGCAAGAAAAGAAAAATTCATTCATGCTAAATAGATAAAAATGAACATGAAAAAATATTTTCTTAGTTTTAAGTGCTGCTTTACATCAAAATAGATGCTAGTGAGTTTCCGCCATTGTGCAAAAATGTTGTTATGGTACCTTGTTATCCCCTATGATATAACATGGCCTTTATAGGGATACAGGTGCCATCTATGTGAGAAGAGATCATTTTTACAAAGAGCCTTTAGGTTTGATATTTTGCCTTCTTTTTCCCAAATTAGTACTGTACTGCTTTGTACGTGTATGGAATTGCTTTTATCCAGTTTCTCTCAAAATGAAAACTCAATGCAACTCAAAGAGAAACACTACCTACCATCTTCATTGTAACATGAGCCACACAGAACAGAATATGTCACCTGGATACTTACTTCTAGGTGTAGAAAGCTTTTGTGGGTATTGCCTCAGTCAGTCAACCACACCAACCCTAAATCTTCTGAAGACCTACAATTTACAGTTATGTTCTATCCATTATAGGAGTGATGTCAAGTGTTGCTTGTGTGACTGGGTGTACTCTAGATTTCCATTATCTGTGGCATTGGTTGGTTAGCTAGCTTGTCTGTTAGTGAACAGTCCTTGAGATCTATTACCATGCTGCTCATTGATTAAGGTGTAATGTTAACAGGGAATACTTCTCAGCTAATGGTCCAATGAGATGAGGGGAAGAATGCAGGAAAAAAATAGTAATTTTTTTGGGCAACTTATTAATCATGGCTGTTAAAAAAAAAACATATATAAATAAATTATGCTTCGCCTAAACTCTATGATAAACATTAAGTATTTACAGGGGATTTGTTTTCTAATTTATTTATTTTCATAATTTCATTAGGCTCTTTTTGGCAATTTGGGGTTGAAATTGTCTTGAGCTTCTGTGTATAATTTTCACTGGAAGGGGATGGCAAATATTTGTATCCATCAAAGAAAAACAGACAGTTTCCAAGGTCATTCTGTCTCCTTAAGTTCTTTTTAAAGCTGCTATAATTCAACAAGGTCGTTTTTACAATGAAAATAACTTTTAGTGATGCACAAAATCTCAGAATGCAAGAGTTTTACTGAAAATTAGGGCTTGTAAGTTAAAAATATTTCATTGTGTTAACTTATACTTGTTGATGTACATTTTCTGTGGCATTGGTTGGTTAGCTAGCTTGTCTGTTAGTGAACAGTCTTTGAGATCTATTACCATGCTGCTCATTGATTAAGGTGTAATGTTAACAGGGAATACTTCTCAGCTAAAGGTCCAATGGAAATGAGGGGAAGAACGCAGGAAAAAATAATTTTCTTGTGCTGTTTATCAATTATCATGACTGTATTAGGTAGATATAAAAAAAAAATAATGCTTCACCTAAACTCTATTGACAGGGGAGGTTTATTATTTATTTATTTATTTATTAAAATTATTTCACATGGCTTTTTTTTTGCAATTTTGGGTTGAAATTGTCCTTAGCTCCTGTGTATATTTTCAATGAAAGGGGATGGCAAGTATTTGTATCCATCAATTTTTTTTTTCCTTCTTCTAGAGTTAATGGTATTTAAACTAAGTTAGCCCGACCACCAGTGCGCTTAGAAACAACCGTATTAAGCGCCATATAAATGTATGATTATATTATCAAAAAAAAAAATACCGTAATTCACGGTGTATAAGCCGCACTCGTGTATTAAAACCGCACCCCCAAATCTGGACCCTTGCAAAAAAAAAAAAAAAAAAAAAAAAAAAAAAAAATTAATTAAAAAAATAATTACGAAATTAATCGACAAATTAATAAAGTATTTCAATTGTAAGTAGAGTCTTATCTTTTTTTTATGTGAGAAGCAACAAGGCAGGCGAAGTAAAGATAGATCTAGGCCGAAACAAAAGATTTTTATGCGACAGACTCCGTTGTAGGAGGCTGCCATATTGAATGAAAACCTAAACAAGTAGCGCTATTTCGCCGATAGATGGCGCTAGATTGCCTGCAAAATTAAAATCCATCGGAAGTCGCTGTGCATGCACAATACAACTGACTGTGCCGCGTGGCCGGGTGCTTGCTGGCTACGCTATACGGTACGCACCGTGAATGCGCGCGCACATGTACTTTTTCATTCAATATGGCTGCCTCCATACAACGGAGTCCGTCACGTAAAAATCTACCTCAGTTAGTTGATTAACTGAACAAGAAATCATGGTAATGTCTTTAAATATGTTTGTTTTTTCCCCCGATTTGTGATTATTCCAAATCCTGTGATTTGTCCAACTTATTGTCCTCTTTTTTAATATTTAGACATTTATTTTTTGACAAAAACTCGCCATGAATTGATCCTATCCCGTGTATAACCCGCACCCCCAACTTTTGACTTTTTGCCGACGGCAAAAAGGTGCGGCTTATACACCGTTAATTACGGTAGACAGTTTCCAATGTCAATTTATTATAAGCTGCTATGATTAAAAAAGAATCACTTTTACAATGTAGGCCTATAGAAAATTTTGGTGATGCACAAAATCTAAGAATGCAAGAATATTGTTGCATACAAGGTGTCCATGGACAGATCATATACATTTGTTTTTCAAGATTTTTTTTAATAGATATTATAATACTCAGCAGTATGTGTTTAAGAACATTTTGTCTATAGTCTGTAAATAACAAATTACCCTAAACTAATCTTTAAAAGGTTATGAAGGAAGCGGTTCTAGGACAATTACCCCCGACACAAATACTCTCCGGACAACTGCCCCTGCCAAAAATTTACCCCCTTACTTCACACCTAACACTAACCCTAGTTCTGGGGGTAGTTGTCCTAGGATAATTGTCCATTAGGTAATTGCCCTGAAACGGTAGCAAGCATCTCTTAACAATTGATCAAAAATTACTTTACACTACTTTAGTCAGTACTATTTAAGAAGTTCAATTTGAAACAGAGACCTCTGTGCTACACAAGAAATTGTCATACTCTTCTGAAATGACAGGACAATGCACCTGGAGCAGGAATTGCGATGCTGCTATTTTAATAGGGAAATTACCTCCGAAAGTCTTTTACTCAGCAGCTGGCCTGATTATTAAATCTCAGCGGAGTGATTTACAATGTTATTCCGTGCCCCATCATGACTTCTATAAACACCTTGGATGATAAATAGTCTGGAGGGAGTCGTGCAATCAAACTAATGTTCAGCCGGGGTGTTATCTTTCTCAATCTCAGATCATGGTTTTGGCCAACAATTTCCTGAGCGCTTGCTGCAGGGGAAGGATGTTTCGAGAATGTTAAGGATGGAACGAGCCAGAATTGATGCAATTTTGTGTGTTAAAGAATGTTCAGAATGGAAATAAGCCAGAAATGATGCAGTTTTGGGTGCCCAAGGATGTTTCTAGAATGATTTATAAGACAGAATAAGCCAGAATTGATGATGTTTTGTATATGGTCCAAGAATGGTTCTAGAATGTTTTATAGGACAGAATAAGCCAGAATTGATGCTATTTTGTGTGTCCAAGAATGCTTAGAACTAGCATCTTTAGGATGGAAAGAGTCTATTGATGCAGTTTTGTGTATCCAAGAATGGATCTACGTGTAGAATGTTTAGAAGGGAAAGAGTCTTTTTTTAAAAGCAATTTTGTGTATCTAAAATGTTTAGAATGCAATTTTATTTATCCAAGAATGCTTTTTAGAATGATAAGGACAGAGTGATTCTATTTCAATGTTCTATATTGTAATAGTATCATTCACTGTGTTGTCCAAGTTTTAGCCTGTGAAACAGTCATTTAGTTATTATATCAGGATGTCTCTGTAGCAATTAAAGCAATGTAAGATTTTCAGCATTCTGTTGCTCGGGACAGGAAGAGAAAGAGAGAAAGAAAGAGAGAGGTTGTTTAAAAGAAAGATACAAGAAAGGTAATAAGCCAACAAAACAAAATGAACAATTTTCTTCAAATAACATTTTGAAAATATTGCAGGTGAGATAAAACACAAACAAACAGATAAGCAGTCAAGGAAACACCACCACGTAATGGCATTGCATTATTGTTGTGCTACAAAGCAATATCCGAACCCATCACATCTCCCCCATTAGTTCAATCTAAAATAGATATCCATTAAGTCTCCTCAGCTCTGCTGAGAGGTGCGAACCGTGGCCGGTGGAGGCGGTGCTGGTACCCTTCAGAAATCAGAATCAAATTAGGTCAAATTTCAGCCTTTCACTCCAGGTTTGTTTGGAAGCAGGCCTCCATTCCAAATCTTATCGATCTTTCAGTTCTTTCAGCTTGACAATATTGTTTGTCCTACATGTATGTGTACACTCTCGCTGATAAAATATTTATTGTCTACTCCTTTCTTAGTGGTGTTTTTATATAACCTTTAGATTCTTATAGACATTGTAAAATAATTGAAAATACACTCTTAATGTAAAAGAGTGAAAAATCGCTCGAAATTTCGAGCTAAATTGATTTAACTCTAATCGAGTGTAGTTTAGCTCTTTAAGAGTGAAAATATGTTTCCACAACTCACTCCGGTATCAGAGGGACGCCCGCTCTCGAAGGAGTGAGTCGAAAACGCCGCTCTTTCAAAGAGCTAAATTTTGACCAATCGGGAACGGCTATTTTCGCGCTGTGCGCTTGCGCAATGCAACCATATTTCAACATGGCCGGTGGACAACTACAGCTGCAGGAGCGGAATTTTTCGGAGGAAATAATCAACATTTTAAAAGGTGAGGAAATGCTAGATGCCAAGTAAACTCCTGCGACGTGAAAGATGCTTAAATTTGACCTTGTGAGGTGTGTTTAGCTGTTAATTTTACGGTATACGGTACCGGTGAAGGCAAGCCCGCTGGTAGCCCAGGGCGCTCTTCGCTTGTACTCGTAGAGGCCGGCCGCGCTCGACCGGCGCGGCTGGCCTCTAGCTGCCAGCGAAGAGTTCTGTGCCTGGGCTAGGCCGCTGGAGATGTAACAGTTAGAGTGATAGACTAGAGTCTAGACATGCACAAGTAATCAAATTTAAGCATATTTCACGTCGCAGGAGTTGACTTGGCATCTAGCATTTCCTCACCTGTAAAAATGTTGATTATTTCCTCTGAAAAATTCCGCTCCTCCAGCCACTCCTATATGGAAGAGTGAAAAACCACTCTAAAAGAGCTAAAGCTCAATCTTTCAAAGAGCCGTATGAGTGACCAATCTTTTAGAGTGAATCTCACTCTTTCAACGAGTGAATTATGTCAAAAGATTGGTCATTTATATGGCTCTTTGAAAGAGTGAGCTTTAGCTCTTTTAGAGTGGTTTTTCACTCTTCCACATTTAGAGTGTAGGCATTCTAAAATAATTAAAAATAAATAGGCTTTACATATAGCTTACTATGATGAAGTGTAACATGCATGTACATATATTATGTTGCGGACTGATACGACTGTTTGAATACTGCTTTATTTATTTATTTTTTAAATATTTTGACTTAGGTTGTCAAGCATTAAAAAAAGATAATAAAAAAAGGGGAAAAGTAAGATTATTGATGCTTTCTTTCTAGAACCACCACCACCTACAAAGTGAGTAAAGACCTACCACTGTGTGTTATTCTTGTTCCTATAGAATGAAAGCAGATAACAAGGATGAAATATAGTTTGAAATGTAAGGAATGGTTTAATTGTTTATATTTATGGATAAAAAACTGCATTGGTTGTGCGGCTATAGATTCCAGGTTCTAAACATTTGGACAAATTGTAATTCTGATCATTTAAACATGGATAATGTTTATTATCTAAGCTCCAAATCTAGCAGGCAATGCAATAAAAGTGCACTGGGATAAATAATCAATATGCTTTTATGCAGATGCAATTGAAATACATACTTGACATAAAATATAATTTTAGAGATACCAAAATAACTCTTTCAAGATTCAGAGTAGGAGGATTTCTCTGCATCTGGCTTCTGACAACCCTTTAAATCTATGATGGACTTGTGAGAAGATTTACTCAGACTTTTATTGATTTGAATGCATTCCTTCTGTACCTACCCTTCTCCATTACAATAGAGCACACACTGTGTATAGATCTATATCTGCTGTATTTGCTTACCAACGGTGCCGTTCTTATACAAATATTATCCCTTGTGTGTTTGCTGCTAAGAGAAAAGCAGGAATAGAAGCCTACTGGGCAGGATGCATTAGAAAAAAAAAAAAAAAAAAAGGTTAAAGATGTGTCTTGTGGGAATCATTGGACTTTGGTGCATTTAATACCATATTTGGAATGGATAATACAGGTTTTTAATGCATGAGAAAAGATGTACATGTACATAACTCAGGTACTTTTGTTATTTATAGTAAATGGTATTTGCTGTCCGTGTATGTGATTAAGATTTGTGAATCAAAAGTTGTCATTAGTTTATGGAAGTAAGGTTTTGAAATGGTTAGCTCATCCTTCACATGACAAAGTAGAGGATATGCAGGAAATAAAGAGAGAAAAAGAGAAGAGAGGTAGAGATAGAGACACTCACCAAAAAATAATATAATACCCAATTTTATTATTATTATGTTTGTTAAAAAAAAACAATTATAAATCATTTTAATCATTAGAAAAATAAAAAATAAAAAAAATGAATATGTTCATATCTACTGAAGATGTATATCACGTTTTTTTTTTTTTCTTCTTTTTTTCCCCCTTTTTAATTTTTTTTTTAAAAATTTACCTTTATTCTTCCTTGTGTATTCTAGATATTTAGACTGCTTAATATAAAAACCTATCTTTATTGTTGATAAATGGTTAAGAAATTAATGGTACATCACATAGTAAGAATCTAAATTAAAAAGCGATATTCAGAGTCGGTGAAAAAAAAAAGTATTGTGTTGAAATAGATGATAGATTTTATTGTAAATTCGCCTGTTTGAATAAACTTTGATAAAAAGTGTACTGATTTTAAAGGAGATTATGCTTTCCATCTAAAAGCTAGCTTTTAAAGGTGTCATAAACATAATATTTTTCAGCCTGCAATCTTAGTGTCGGGTTATAGATTAAACGTTTGTTTTTATATCTTCAATTACTTTGAAAGGTAGAGGCAGAGAGAGAGAGAGAGAGAGAGAGAGAGAGAGAGAGAGAGAGAGAGAGAGAGAGAGAGAGAGAGAGAGAGAGAGAGAGAGAGAGAGAGAGAGAGGGAGGGAGAAAGAGAGGGAGGGAGAAAGAGAGGGAGAGAGAAAGAGAGAAAGAGAGAGAGAGAGAGGGAGAGAAAGAGAGGGAGAGAGAAAGAGAGGGAGATATTAACCGTACGATTAATTTCTTGAGACTAAGCAAAGAGAGGGCTATCAATCATTCATGTTTAAAATTAGAAATCAATCTTGGGAATACCAGCTGCTAATGTCTAACAAATTATAAACGAGCCAATATTCCTGAGTCCACTTGTAAATCACTTTTGTCACGGTGATAATATACATATACCTGTACCGCCAAAAGCCCTTTCTTGAAACATCTACCGCCCAAAGCAATACTATGAAGAGAGAGAGAACAAAATAAATCAATATTAATCCTTAAGTATTGTACTAAATTTATAAATTGTAAGGGTTTTAATTCCAATTTGTCATGTGGAGGGGCTGTGTGCCAAAATCTATTTTCTAGATTTTTGGTTAATGCAGCAATGCTTGTAGCCTGGAGGGGAGCAGACTAATGCGTTTATTAAAGGCATATTATATTGGCAGGTGGGTATTGATCCTCTGGTCATTTGAAAGTTTAAGGATACCGTAGAGATGCCGTCGTAGTCTGGGAGGAATTAATATGAAAATGCTTTGTGTTGGCTTCCATTATCCAGCGCAGGTGTGTGCCTTATATTGTAGTCCTCAACATTGATTGACCTGATATAATAAATGGGTTTGTGATAGGAAGAAAGAGATAGAATGAGAGAGAGAGAAGGAGAGAGAGAAAGACAGATACAGACAGATACAGACAGACAAACAGAAAGAGAGAGAGAGAGAGAGAGAGAGATAGACAGACGGACTGACAGAGAAGAGAAAGAGCTTTTTTTTTTTTAAGAGACAGATATGGAGAGACGTAGAGATTCTAATGTTCAATATTGATTGACTATTTACATGTAATAAATATGTCTATGACAAGCAAATACAGAGAAAATAGAGTTTTAAATGGAGAGAGAGGGAGGGGGTCGGAAAAAGAAATGGTACAAGCAGACAAATAAATGGAGAGACACATACAAAACAGAGCAAGAGACAGACAGACAGACAGACAGTAAAAAAAAAAATATTAAGAAGAATGACAACGATAAGATTGGGAAACCGATGTGAATAAGAGAGGAGAAGTTAAAAGATGGAAAAACACAATCAGTGATTCTAAACACAGCTCTACCAGTACAAGTAGAATCAGAATGTTTGTGTAGCATCATGTTATAACCTATTCAAATGAATTGGTATTTAAGTTTCCCCTTTTTGATTGACAGCTTTATATGAAATGTCTTGCAATGACGTAGGAAAACACTTATGTTGTAGATGAAATATCAAATCTGTAGCAGACTGTCATATTTTATTATTTTTAATTTTGTTTATTGTTTTTTGAAAGGAACATTTCTGTTTTAAAGGTTAGATTTGGTCTTCAGGTTGAAAATGCCATCATTGTATTTAATATGATATATTACATCAAGTAATGACAATATCTGGGTCTACAGGCAAAGTTCACCCCTGAGCTCTCGAAATACATCCATATAACATTATCTTTTTTTAAAGATTTTTCTTTTATTTTGAAAATTTAAAAGAGCCCCCCGCCATTAAAGTTTGATTAATGGTATATGGCCTCAAGAAGTTTGTTCTTTATGATGTAATGAACTGTGCAATAACTAATTGAATGGACATGAATTGAAATTTTTGCCATAATTTAAATGATCCCTTTTATTCTTTGTTTTTTCTCTCCATAGATGTATATAGCCTTGATGTCTGGTCATGCTCTCATACTGGTAATCTCACATTTTATGAGCTGTGTTAACACGTCATGGACAAGTGAGTATAAAAAGAAATGTGTTGAAATGTTGGAACCACGGTTGTTTCATATTTGGCGCCATATAAATCACAACTGTTATTATAGGTTTTCCCGGCCGATTTCATACATTTACCATCTGTTTTCATATCATGTGTATTCAAATTCGTGTGTTTGGTGCTGCAGACTGACAATAAGTCAAACAATTTCGTGTTCATGCTCTCAAACTTATTTTTAGGCACCCAAATTAATGCTTTCGAAGTTCAAATTCGGATATAATCATTCAATGTCATTATTAATGCATTCACATTAGTGTGATAGCAGGGTAAGCTCTTTAAAAACACTTTCAATTTCGTTTTCAAGTTATCGATTTCCATGATTCAGCAATCAATTCCGTTATATAATTTCCATGTACACATATTTAAGGGTAAGGATAAGGAGTAGGTAATCTTGATCATTTTATCAATAAATGTGATTTTATCATTATTGCGATTATCGTCTTCATTTTTAATTTCAACACCTCTTTTACTCCAAAGTCATTTGATCCTCAAAAATAAATCGTCATTATTAATGTATTGTATTTGTGAAAATCAATTTCAATTATCATGATTCTTATGTTTAAGTGTCTTCATTGCCAATCTTTATTTTCCTTGTTATAATTGCAATGTTTTTTTTATTGGTTTCATTTTACATCTTTGTTCACAACAAGGCATGATTATTATAAACTTTTCTTAATTAATGATGTGTTTTGACATTCAATTAAAAATACTGCATGACCAATGTAAATTTCAAATAGGTACTTTACAAGTCTAATTGAATGCTTCTATCATGAACTTGTTGTCTATAAACGAATTTGAATATACGGAATGAGAGGGCGACAGGATGTAAACGAATTTGAATAAAACATTGCCGATAATATACGTTATTATGTGAACTAGAATGCACAAATACGAAATCGGTCACCATAATCGTTAATTTGGATGACTGAATACGATTTTGAATCAAACTATTTCGATGCATCGGCATATTTTAAACGAAATGAATGTCTCTAACATGAAATTTACTGACAAGCAATGAAATAGACCGGGAAACTATATTATCATTATATAGTGCACCTTTATCGCCAGATTTTTGTGTTGTTGTTGTTACTCCTCCGCCCCCCCCCCCCCACCCCCACCTCAGGCGGTCAATTATATACGTATGCTCGTTCTGTATTCTTAGAGATACCCCTATAACTGTTTTTTTTTAAGGAAATCTGTGTCAAAATTACCCCCTATTACTGGCTTTTGGGTGGGAAGCTGCATAAAAATTACCCCACTATTACAGGCTTTTGGAAGGGAAGCCAGCCATATTACCTCTTTATCACAGGTTTTTAAACCATATTCGGTACCCTATTTTACGATTTTTTCCAGAAAGTTTTGAAAACTACCCCTAATTATAAATAGATTTGGGGAAAATATTCTAAAAGACCCCTAATTCAATGATTTGTTGGGATCCCCCCCCTCCAAACTGAGCCCCTAAAATAGGTATGTTTGGTTGAACGCCTGAATGTAGGGGGGTGGGGGAGCGGTTTGTTACTTTACAAATTTATATTACATACAATAATATCGTCAGCTGAGAGCCAAAAGGGCACTATTGCAGATCAAAGATGTTCCATTGAGAGCCATAAGGGCCCTATTACCATTGACTTTGTACAGCAATAGCGCCCTTCTGGTTCTCAACGGAACATCTTTGATCTGCAATAGTGCCCTTTTGGCTCTCAACAGATGATATTAATAAGAAAATAAGATTATCTTAATTGTGATAATAGGACCCACTGATACTGCGCATATATCTTGAATGTTTTAAATCACACGTCTCCAGATATTAAACTAAATGAGAGAGTTTGTGTTGTATTGATTTTGTTGTGTTAGTGAAAGAGGAGATGCCTCCTTTGATGCCGGTATTAAGAAGTGAAGAGGAAATTGAAACCATGAAGAAATGTTAGCTTTACGTGGAATTGTGTGTGTGCTTCCATTGTCATGACTAGACTGTGGCGGATTTTAATTAAAACCAAGCGTTGACACTTGTCTCGTGAGAGTTGTATCTTGACTTGCCACCGCAGAGTCTCTTCTTAATGATGCTTTGAGGTGTGGGGGGGGGGGGTGGGAGGCAAATATTAGGAGTAAAAAATATCATGAATGTGCTTGTCTGGTGAAGGTTGTACGCGTTGACTGGCCACTGCGAATCTTGTCTTAATGATGGGTTGGAGGAGTGGGGGGGGGGGGGGAATATTACTGAAATAAAGTCGTGAATGTTCATGCAGCATATGTCTGGCTAAGTTTTATGGATGACTTGCCACCAGCAGAATATTGTCTTAAGGCGCGGTCCACTGGCTTTTTAGGATGATTTGCGAATGAATTGCGGATTGTTCGTTTTGTTTTTTGTTTTTTGTTGGCAGATGAACGAAATTTGTATACGCAACTCATGCACAATTAATCGTCCCGCCAGTGGACCGGGCCTTTAGTGACCGGGTAGGATGTGTGAGGGGGGAGGGGGGAGGATCAAAAAAAAAAAAAATCATGAATGTGCATTGAGCTTGTCTGGGAAGGTTAGTGAATGACTTTTAGAGTCTGGTTAGATAGAGGCGAAAGGGGAATGGGGTGGTAAAAAGTACTAAAAAATTATAACAATCTTGCAATTGTTTGGTGACGTTTTATGGATGACTTGCCATCTTAGACTCTTGTTTGAGGTGGGGAATGGGGGAATGCGAGTGGGGAATAGTAATAAAAGATCATGGATGACTTAATCTTGGAGTCTGATTCTGAGATTCAAAGGGGAAGGGGAGGGGCATTGAATAGTACTACAGATCATGGATGACTTACTACCTCAGACTGAGTCACATCTTTGGGAAGGGTTGAGCAAACATTGGGCAAAAACATGAATTTGCATGCTGCTTGTCCGGTGAAGTTTTATGAAGGACCTTTTCACCACATCATCATGAAGTCTTGATAGAGCAGGGAGGAAAGAGGGTGGGGTGGGGGTTTGAATTGTACTGGAATGTCCCTCAGAGACTCCTCTTGAGAGGGGTTGGAAGAGAAGAGGTGATGGGCAAACATTAGGGAACACCCCATGACACTTCTCTTGTGAAGTGTTATGGATGACTTGTTCACCTAAGAGTCTTGTATTGAAGAGGGGTAGGAGGAGGGGGTGCATGGGGCGAATAATAGACAAAATCGTTATTGTGCTTTGTTTGACTTTTCTTGTGTAGTTTTGGGGGTCACAATTGGTGATGAAAGAGCAGGAGAAAGAGGGATAGCGAAAAGAGAGAGAGAAAGTAAAAGTGAATGAGATTTTTTTTGGGGGGTAACACTCATGAGTGTTTCTCAAAATTATTTTATTGGTTACATAAATCTCGCTTGGGCTACTGTGTGAAAACGATGATAAATTCATTGTGGAATGTGAAATTGCTGAGATTATATACAGATTTTATATTTGTATTTCCCTCTGGTTTTTGCTTACACCATTACCAGTGAGAATTAATGCTACACAAGGGAAATATTGCCACTACCTAATGTCAAACAATACCCTTTTAATGTGCCTCCAACAACAACAAAATCTGATCAGATCACATCTCTGTTAACCGGAGAGCATCAACGAGACAATCCCTTTTAGCAGATTAAAAACCCGTGATAAACATCCGTTTCCAAAATCTTATTCTTCCGGTATTAGAGTTCTCATGAGAGTAGAAGCGATGAAACCTTCTCTATCCTATTATCATGTAATTTTGGTTGTGTAATTTGAGTAATTTTGCCCTCCTAGAATAACTACCCTTGAAGCATCCTCCAGCATGGAAGATGGGTCCGCTCTTAGATGCAGAAGGGCGGTATCTCATATCAATTTTAGTGGAGTTAATGCTGTCTTGCTGTAAGCACATCAGACATGGGTTGTGTTGTTCCCTGATAGCTATACAAATGTTTTACTCTCTCTCCTTCTCCCTCCCTCCTCTCTCTCTCTCTCTCTCTCTCTCTCTCTCTCTCTCTCCGACTTTCATGCTCCATCTACTCTAAATGTGTAATGTGGGGGCACTTTGGTGGATTGGGATAGCCCTTAATCCCATAGCTAATCAGTGGACATAATGCGATCAGGCGATATTAACCACCATGGGAACTTAACCACCCAATCATTGTGGAGAAAGGATATTGACTTTCACAGGAATGTTGCAGTCTGCTCAATTGCTATCGCATTAAAATGTAATCGCTGAATGTTTTTTAGAGAGGAAAAAAAAAGGGAATACTTGTCCTTGGTTAAGAAACCTCAGGTCTTTGAGCTTGAGGGCCCTGGTTCAAACACGCGAAGGATTTCGAAGATTGAAACAAGATCCCGGATGTGTCATAGGGCTTTCTAAAGGTTTTATCTCACTTAAGTGTTCAGTAGCCCTTTCTATTTGTATTCCCAAAGCTAAAAAATGAAATTCATTTTAGATGCAATTTTTTTTTATTGAAATCTAAATGCAATACACGTAGTTCACAAATCCAAGGAAGATTACTTGTATCAAAAGAAGAAAAAAAAGTTCAATCAACATTGGCTGTCCTGTATATTTTTTGTATTTTCCTCGTACATGTAGATCTTGAGATACACAGAGGACAAGGAAGAAATCTCTTCTTTCCTGCAGGAATTAAATTCATAGACATGGTAGTAGCCATAACCTTTATTCATTCAGTCTCTCAGATAATTGCTATTTTGTAGTCACTGGGCAAATCCCATGTTAAACAAAATTGATCCCTGGGATTTAATGAAACATACTGAACAACCCCCTCCTTTGAAAATAGTAGTCATGACCTTTTTCATTCAGGCTCTGGTTTAATTGCTCTGCTGTAGTCACTGAACAGATTCAGTTTAATGAACCAGACTCATCCTTCTCATATAATGAAACATACTTACCCCCCCCCCCACTCGTCCGTCACCCCTAGGCCCTCCTGTTCTGTGAGATTTATAGTAACTATGGTCTTTACCATTCACTCTGTAGGATTATTGCTACTGTGTTATGTAATCCTCAACAAATCTCATTTAATGAATGGAACTGATCCGTCCTGTGTTCTGAAACTTATTGGACCTCCTCTTTCTCTCCCTCTCCCTCTATAAGCATGATAGTAGCCATGGGCGGAATTCTGGGGAACTGTCATAACTACTGTCTTATCTTTTGTCTTATCTCTGAGAGATAAGACACCCTTATTGTAAAAAATCGGTATTCTGAAGACTGTCTTTTCTCTGTCTTATTTCTTAAAGTACCCGCCCATCTTTTCTCAGACAAACCAATGAAAACCACTCTTAGTTACTTGTTTAAGCCCTCTTAACCAATCGGAAGGCCCGAAGACATGCAGGGGTGTGTCTGAAATACAATAAATCGCAATGCGTGACTGCGCATATTAAAGCGCTTAATTACGCAAGGTTAAAGAAAAAGATTTCAGAAGAATATTTGGAAGAGAAAAAAAGAGAGTAAAAACAGAGAGGAAAAATGACAGTTAAAATGGAGGGCTTAACTTCTGTCAGTATGAACAAATTTTGTTGAAAATTGTCACATATGATAAGTAAAACTAATGAAACAATGTAATCTAAAAAATATTGTTGTTTGCTTACAATAAAGGGGCAATAAAGAAGCATAATAGCAGGGTGTTTAGTCCAGAATACCGATTTGTCTTATAAAGATAAAGATAAAATTCTGAGATAAGACACTCCCCAGAATTCCGCCCCATGGTTTTGCTGCGTTCATTATCCTTGATGATTTATATCCTGTCCGGGTTCCACTCTACCTGGAAATCCTGGAAATCAGAGAAGGTCTTGGAATTTGAGAAAATGCCACAAAATCAGGAAAAACTATGAGAATTTTTAAGGAAGTTATAATTTTGTTGTGAAATATGATACATCATTGCCACGATTCAATGAGATAGTTAAACATACTAAGTTAAACATACTAAGTTAAAAATAGTTCTGGAATTTTGAAAATCCAGGTAAATGTCAGGTAATTTTGTTATAATAGTGGGAACCCATGACCTGTAAAGTCATGAGACGCAGAACATAGGAGTAAATTAGTGGAAAACTATCCTTCCTTTGTAAACTTAAAAACCCCCCCCCCTTCTCCTACTCTCTCTTCTCTCTCTCTGTTTGTCTATTTCCTGTCTCCCCCCCCCCTCTCTCTCTCTCTCGCTCCATCCTCACCAACAGACACAATGGCTAGAATCAGGATCTGTTTCTATTTAGTCTCTCAGATAATTTAAACAGATTCAGTTTAATGAACCAAACTGATCCTGCCCATGTAATGAAACATTCTATCCCCTCCCCCTCTGTCTCTATCTCTCTATTTCTACTCCCATGGCACATCAATTAGACCATCCTGTATAAGAGTCCCAGACAGTCAAGTGCTTGCCACATAGTCATAGAGTGGTAATAAACTTTGTATCCTGGATCACCAGATTGACATATATCTGGTAGGCATCCATTACTGAACCCGTTTTTACTTTACATTGCTACTGTCTTAGTTAGATATGAAACAACAGATCTCTGCCTCTTTCTCTATGCAAATCTGTCTGACTTTTGTTGTTGTTGTCGCTATTTGTTTTGGAGTGAGGTTTCTATGTTTGTATGTTTCTATCACCCCCTCTCACGCTTTCTGTCTCTCTCTCCCTCTTTTTTTTTTCTCATACAGTTCCTGTCTCTTTCCTTCTTTTAGTCTCGCCCTGTCTGTCTTTCACTTTTGTTGTCATTATTTATTTTGGGGTGTTGTTTCTATGTGTGTATGTTTCTGTCACCCCCCCCCCCTCTCTCTCCCCCTCTTTCTTATACAGGTCTCTTTCCCTCTTTCAGTCCTGCCCTTGCTCCTCCATGATTATTTCTCTTTCTGCCTCCTTTTCTTTCTCAATTTCTATCTCTCTGTCCCTCCCTCTTTCTTTCTTTTTCTCTTTCTCTCTCTCTCTCTCTGTCTGTCTTTCTCTCTATCACCCTACCTAGCTCATTGTATCTAATTATCTCACTATCTCTCTTCCCCTCTACCCCCTATCTAAATTTTGTCCCACATGTGAAGTGGAAGTAAACTACAAGAACTTGATTGGGGTAATACCTTCCCTGATGCATTTATTTTAAACATTTGCAAAGTCTAGCTTTTTTTTTTAAATTCTTGCCATGATTATTCTTTAATGTTTTAGTAGATAGCTTTAATATTCCCTACCTTAGAGGTAAAAAGATATAAAAATGACTTTGCAGTTCTATGCTGTAGATTTGGCTCAGAATATACATGTATGTGATCCATCGTGAGACACGTTGAATGAATCATGACCAGGAAGAAGAGTAGTACATTTACAGAAAAAAAAAGCAGAAGAAACTTGATACTTTTTATGCTGTAGTGATTTGATAAGCTGAAATAATGGATTTAAAAACATATACTATCTGAATTAAATCTGAAGTCTATCTTAACCCAAATGAAAAGTTTAGATGTTTAGCTCTTTTGATATCCTGTGCATTCCTTAGTTGTTTTTGAAAGTGGATTTGACATGGTTGACCTTTGGGTAAAATCCATAGATGAAAATATGAAGGAACGTTTGTTGTATGATGGTAGCTTTATGAATAAGTTTCTTGAATTTAAAGTTATTTGGGATGGAGTTGAATTCCAGAATGCTCTTTTCTCTCCAATATTCTCTGAAAAGCAGCCATATATTAATTTCAGCTGCTTTCTAAATTGCAAAAATGTCTATAAATGGATTTATGGAAGCTTGTTTCAAGGTTTATCTGGTCTATTTATGCCATTTTTGCAAAAATAGGTAAACATGTAAGCTCTCTTTTGGTTTTATATAAATAGATCTAAAAGGCAACATTTGAGTAGTTCTTTCAATGTCTCATATCAAATTCAACATTTTATTAAAATTGGAGATTTAAAACGTGAAACCAAACAGTTTTTGTGTAGACTCTTATTCTTGAATGTAATATAGTTTCATGTATCGAATAAGACTATTTTCATTATAAATTTATTTTAATCGCTTTAAAAATCAGATTTGTCGCTTCATATACATTCCTAATGGACATTGCTTGAATTATATATCATAGAAGTTTTGATGCAATGTGACTTCTTGTCGCCTGAGCCTAATGAAGATCAAATAGTGTGTGCTAGTGTTGGACATGTAATAGCATGAGCAGTAGGGATGGGCAATTAACACTGTACAGTATGTCCTAGAAAAAAAAAACAGAACATGAATGGTTACTAGTAGTCATCTTTCTTGGGGAGAGAAAATGATTAATGAAATATTGAATTAATGATTCTAAATTTCAACTTTTTTCTTTCATTTGACATCTAATCATAGAGCAATACATAGATGAGCAAGAGGTGTTTGAAAATTATTTGTAAAAATGAATTTGCGCAGATTAAGTGGGTGGGATGCAACACCCTTGACAAAATTAGGTTCATGAGCATTTCTTTTCTTTTATGTTCTTTGTTAGGTTTCTTTCATCAAATCTCTAAATAAAAGTGAATACAACAAGTTTGTTCCCTTGCTACGGGCATCGAGCGCACTTCCCGTTGCTCTGATCTGCGCAATCTGATTTCAACAATTTAATTTTGAATTCATCTTGTTCATATATGGGGTTCTCTTTCATTTTGTATTCGGAATCAAAAGAAAGAAGAAAAGATGAACTTTAATGTGATTCACTTAATATTTCATTAATTGCTTGCTTTCATGGATAAAAATGACTAACCATTCAGGTTCTGCTTTTTATGGGACACACTGTGCAATCAGAAGCCCTCGTTGCATATGAGGTTGATCGATCATGTGTTACAATCAGCACAACTTGGCTAGCATTATCCAATTAGATCCATGTTTTGACGAAGTCAACCTGAACTTAGTTCGTAATCAGCTAATGGTAGAAAACGTTGTGTCTATACATTGTGTCCCAAGAAAAACTATACACTTTTGACATGGCTACCATATAAAGAATATATGTGATTCCTGGGTATAAGGTTTATATGTATATAAAGCTCCATATCCTCAACTATCATTATGACACAAAATATTCAGAAAATAATGCATTCTTCAGTGAGCAATGCCCACTTTTGTGAAGGACACAAAAATTAGCCTGCGCAGGAATTCGCTATTCATTTATCACCTATCAAGTATGGCATTCCAGGAGGGATTCAAAGCAATAATGGAATAAATCAGCCAACAGAGTAAAATATATACCGAAAGTCAGAAATAAGCAATCGATATTATGCACAAATGTAGTTTTTCATCGTTTTGTTTTCATATCATTAAGTTTTGCTCTGACTTCAGTTTATTTTTGTCTTTGTTAGCCGATTTATTCCATTATTGCTTTGAATCCCTCTTGGCGTACTATACTCAGGTGATATATGAATACCGAATCTGTGCAGGCTAACTTTTGTGTCCTTCACAAAAGTGGGCATTGCTCACTGAAGAATGTGTTATTTTCGGAATATTCTGTGTCATAATGATAGTTGAGGATATGAGCATTATATCTATCTAAACTTTTTCCTTAAGAACCATATATTTTTTATTTGGTAGCCATTTAAAAAATGCTTAGTTCTTTTTGGGATGCACTGTATAGTCACACAAGTGTAGTGATTGTATTTAGCAAGGTTGGCCACTGAAATAAGCAGGATATTTTAAGTATGCTCTTGAGCATGTTGTAATTATGATAATGATAGTTCAACTTCATAAAAATACAACACCCCCAAAAATAAAAAAAAAATAAAAAAATATGAATAGAAAATAAGAAAAATAAAAAGTAGTCTTACTTATAAAACAGTGCTTATAGAAGATACAAGGGTCATTAAGGAATAGCATCTGCAGAAAGGCATTAACTCATACATACTTTGAATGTTAATGTCCCTCTCGCTCTCAAACAGATGATGCAATAAGCAAGTTCATATATTTGAACTGTATGCTTTAGAATAGTTATTGCTATTGCCTTAGTAGGTCAAACAAAAGCAGTTACAACATGGACTGAGATCTAGCGGGACAAAAATATTGTCTCATTCCTCCCTGAGAAAACAAAATTGCAGAATATTGAAACTTTATCAGGGGCATCTATAATATTTTCGAGGGAAATATGTAATAAATGTCTGGTTCCATACTTTGAGATTTCATTTCATGAGGAATAGAATATTTCAGGTTGTTTTGATGGTAGGGGATATGAGATTTATATTGATCTCTAGTCAGATTGTTTTCTGTAATATTGGTTCCGATGCAAAATGAGTTTTATGATGATGCAAACCCTGTGGTTTATTGATTGTGTGGCAAAATAAAAGTAGAAGTAAAATTTGGCTGTGATGACATGCGATCTTTAGCCATTGTATGTGAAGCGCTGGAAATGTGCTATATATTTCTGGCCCCCAAAAAGCAATATTATTATTAAAGGGTTTTAGTAACTTTCAAAAACAAGAGCAATTCGATCAAGATTAATGAAATTATATTGTTCCAACAGTAAAAACAAACTACTGAAAGTTTCAGATCAAATGAAAGTCATTTACTACCTTAAAACAGTGTAACAAACAATGCCAAGCATACAGCTGAACACCAGTACCCTCTGCTGCTAGATCATCAGGCCGCTAGGGACGGGGGGACTATACAACAGGAAATGGGTGTGTGTCGTGCTATGCGGAAAAGCACATGGTTTTATAACTATCCGATGTTGGTTTATAAAATTTGAGTATGAAATCATTGATATCTCGAAGGTAAAGCAAGCAATTAGCTTGCAATTTTGAAGAGATACCAGACTGACCTAAGTGTTTATAATTATGTCGTCAAATTAAGCTAAATCGAATAAAATCGATTTGAATATCATTCAATGTTACTGCATCCCTTTAACAGTGCAAATAGAAAAAGTAATTGTTAAAGAAAGAAGGAACATAATACATAGCATTGCAAGAATATAACTAGCCTCTGAATTCATTTTTATCTCAAGATATATTCTGGAATGATTTTTTTTAACATTACTGACTAAATATTTCAACTCATATATGCCTACATATCTTGGAGGCATGAGAGACAGAGGGATGTGAAAGCTTTAAGATTTCTTCTGAAAATGAAAAGTGATATATCCGACCTTTCAAATTGAAATGGCTTAACTTTTCTTTTGTTTTATTGAAGCCTGTTGCATCCATTTGCTGTGGATTTCTATTTTTATTTCGTATCCTATCCTTAAAGCTTAAAAAGGATCGAGGATTGTGACAGAAAGGGAATTGAGTCTTTTGAAATGAGTTACAAGCACTTGTGATATAAAAGTTTACATTCATTCTCATTTGGTATCGTCAGGAAGAAATTCCTTGTATGATAGCATGCCATACCAAATAGGTACAGTGCTAGACATTCAAAAAACGCTAGAAGTTGAATATTATTACTAAATATTTTAGTCAACATTTAAAAGCTTAACTTGTAACAACCAAGATTAATGAAGTATCCTTTATTCATAAGACGAGCTTTGGTTGTCTTTGGCAGATAATCCCTCACAAAAGCAAAATAGCTCTGGGGCGCAATTATCCTGGATATTCCTCTGCATTAAGAAATTATGTTCGCCACCACCTCCTGCCTTCAGACACGTAGCAAGAGAGCCGATTGATTTGATTAGAATTCAAAATTCCCCAAGCTCTATCTCCAAACACCCACACCATCGATCCTAATGCTGCCTCTTTCTCTTGGTCTATTTGCATTTTGTCTGGTCAATTACAGTAACCTGAACAAAAAAACATAAAAGCCTTAAAGCCATTTTCCTTTCATTTCATAGCCTGCTTTCGATCCATCGGTCATTATTTCTTAAATCGTTTATAATAGTTACTATAAGTGTAATCTCTGCATTTGATTTGTATTGAATGTTTATGTTTCATGTTTTGTGTAGTCATGTGTTGATGTTTCATTTATAGTCCCAAATGTTGTACAGTGGCTAGTCAGTAAGGCGCCTTAGCGTAACAGGGAGGCATGTTAATATATCCAGAAAAATAAGGGGACAATTGATATTGATATAACTGCATCTATAAAAAGATTATAAATCTGATCTGTTGATAGCATTTTGATATGAGTTCATTACAAATTCCTATATACATTAACCATATACGTATGCTTGTTTCTGATTTCTCGGAAAAGGGAGTGTACTTCAGGGGCTCAGTTTTGGGGGAAAATCCTGAAAAACTATTGAAAGAGGGGTCTTTTAGCATTTTCTCCTATTTTTAATTAGGGGAAGTTAATAAATCTTTCTGGAATAATCCCACAATAGGGTCCCAAATATGGTCCAAAAACCATTGATAGGGGGATAACTTTTTACTCGGCTCCCCTTACAAAACCCTCTAGCAGGAGGGGAAAGAGAAAGTGAGCAGCAACATGATTTCCTCCGGTTTTTTTTTAATTTTGTGTCTCTCTTAGCTGATTAGGCCAAAAGATCAAATATCAGAATATTCAATTTCTCAAGTCCTACAAATTGCAATGTGTCCTTTAGCTGCTTCATCTTTTAGCTCACATTAACTTTCATTTTCAAAATTATTTTAAAAGCCCCTTCAGGGAGACTGTTAGCAACCTTTCCTCTATGGAGGAAATTGAATATTCCTCATCTCCATGATGAAAATTGGATGGGTGTGATTAGTAGCAGTTCTGAAATCATGTTTTCCTATTTACTGTATTTTACTATTAAAACTACACATAAAGCTGGGGAATATGAATGTACATGCTAAAACAGTTTTTAAGCTGGGTTAGGTTCAGGAAATATTGAGTATGGGAGTTAGGATTATCTGAAATGACTTTAGTCTAGCTTATACTACAGTCACACCGGCAAACAGATCCCATACAGACACCAACCGACCTCTAACTTTGCCAATTATGGTAATCTTATAACGTGTTCGATGTGTTGTCGGTTTCGAATTGGCCTCTCCAGTGTTACTACTGTATTAGGTAGAAACCTTATGTACATCATATCCTCACAATCAGAGAAAAGTTTATGGATGCTGTTTTGAGTTTATTTGGGTGTTTTTGTTTTTTTTTTGAGGGGGGGGGGGGTGTGGGTGGCTACAGGTACAATGGACAAGTCTCATATTTGTATGCATTCAGATCATTTTCTGGTAAAAATTTTCCCCAAGGCTTGTCACACAATATGCAGTTCATGATAAGAATATGGTGTTTTCTGATGAGAATGTAGAAAAAAGCTTTTCCCCAACATATTCATATGTTGCTTTTTGTGTGAAGATGGGAAGAAATCATGCTTTTCCCATTTTTTTGTCTTACAGACCATTCTTTCCTCCGGCAAAGAATAAATTAATGTTTTTTGTATAATGCTTCTTTGTAACCTAAGGATGATTTATGGAGTGGTGAGGAATCCCTTTTACTGAAATGATCTCCCCAAAACTTTAGTGAACTCTCTCTTTACCCCCTCCGGCATTCAAATCTGTAGTATGAACTTTGAAGGTTGACATTAAACGTAGAGCATATCAAGAAAAATGCAAAAAGAGACAGAGAGATGAAGACAGATCAACAAAAAATAGAGAGAGAGAGAGAGAGAGAGAGAGAAGAGAGAGAGAGAGAGAAAGAGAATGAGATTGAGCAAGAGTGAGACGTTTAGAGATATATGAGAGAGATCTTATGTAGAGGAGAGAAGAAGAGAGGGGAGGATAGAAAAAAGTGAAGAAAGAGATAGAAAGAGAGAGGGGAGGGAGAGACAGAGAAAAAAAAGAGAGAGAGAGAGAGAGAGAGAGGGGGGGGGGGGGGGGGATAGAGACAAAGAGGAAGACAGATTGTCATGTCAGTTCCTGAATATGTCCAAGATGTTTGGCATGTCCACAATCTGGTAAATATTTAAAGAGAAGACATTTTAGAGATCCATATGATATATGCAGATTTAGTTGTATTACTTTCCTTCTTGTCATGGGGACGAAATGAAGGGATATTTACTAGCCTTTTGACAGTCTAAGTATCAAGTTCAGAATCACAATCACATTATTAAGTTGAGATGAAATGAAGACTGCTAGCTGCCAATAGAAGACACAAAAAACCCAAACCTACTTCTACCTATCTTGATTACAACCTAAAGTACCCAAAAGATCTATAAGTCATTTCTGACTTTCCAGCTTGACCTTTACAATCTTAAAAAAGGCAATATCATATGGTCTGTGCTAGAAGGTCATTAAATGCATGTAAAATAATATGATTTGATGCCCTTGTTCCGCTAAGGAGTCAATATCTTCAATCTCTTTATCTTGCATGGAGATCTCTATGGAAGAGATCAAATCTCAATAAATCACAGCGGTATTGTTGTGCTTATATTAGAAAGAGAATGGCCTTTTGAAAGGTAGTGCATCTTTTCAGCAGGCCGAAATAAATACAATGGTTAAGTCATAGAAAATTTAGTTTATGAATACCCTTAAAATTTAGGAAAAGGAAAATGATTCATCTTTTGTTTATAGTGACTTTTTATGTCTCAAACAAATTATTTTTCTAGGCCTACCTTTCCTGGAAGAGGAGGTCAATTTATTTTATCATTTTTTATTTTGAAATTATGAAAATGTTGCTTGTCCTTTCTCAAATTTTATATTTAAAAATTGGCTGCATGCCAAGAGCTAGACATAATCATTGTTGATGATAAAAGAATAATATCTGTTGCAGTTATAATTGGTAACAAACGGAAAAAAAGGACAGTATAAATAATTGAGATTTTGTGGGAAGGACATAGAAAGAGAAAGAGAGATAAACAGAGAAAGTCAAGAGAGGGCATGAGAAAGTGATGAGATAGAATTAGGGCAAGCTAACAAAAATGGAGAAAGGTATAGGAAAAGGGGAACAGTGGAGTAAAAATAGGCAAAGAAAGAGAGAGTGAGAGAGAACTTATGGCGCAAACATAAATAAAGAAATGTGGTATAATACAAGAAACCACAAGCAAAAAGAGAGCAGGGGCAGAAACCACTAATAGCCTCAGAGAGGCAAATATAAAAATGGAGATTTTGACAGAGAGCTTGAAATCAAATATGTAAAGGAAACAGAGCACGTCAAAAAAGGAAAGAACCTGAGCGCTCTAGAGAGCTACTCTCTCCTACTGAATGCATATATTTCATTTAAATGGAATCTACCCTGCACTTTAGATCACAATGTAATGTCATCGCGAGGGGAATCTCAAAATGAGTTGCTAAATATGGAAATCGGTTCTTTGTGACATGCACCCTTCTATTGATGATAGAATAAAAGAAGTATGCCAAAGAGAATGAAAAAGATCCAAACATGGTATTTATATTTCCTAGTTGTCATGACTTTTCTAGTTAAGGGGTTCACATCTTACGTAGATTCGATATGAAATAATTTTTTTGGTGTTTGTCTTTTTGGAAGAGTACTAAATCTTGATTTTTGCGAGAAAATCTTTTAGAGCTAGCGCCATGAGCACAAAGCAAAGACAGATTCAAGAACTCATAAACATCATCATCACCATCATCATCATCAGCATCATCATCACCATCCCCATCCCCATCATCATCACCATCACCATCATCATCATCATCATCATCATCATCATCATCATCATCACCATCATCATCATCATCATCATCATCATCATCATCAAATCATCAATCATCAATCAAATTATTACATAGAACTTCATCATTATCATTCATCACATCACGCATCATATCATCAATCATCATCATATCCATCAATCATCATCATCACCACTATCATTAACCATCAATCATCATTAATCCATAAACTTCATCATTATCATCAACAAATTGATATCATCATTATCATCTCCATCATCATCATTACAACCACCAACACCACCACCACCACCACTACCTTTATCACCACCATTATCATGATTATCATCATCACCATCATCATAATCATCATCATCACCATTATCATCATCATCACTGTAATCATTATCACCATTATAATCATCATCACCATCATCATCGGCATCATATACCAGGATAAGTTTTGGTATATCTATGTTAATATGCACATTACATTAAATTGACGACAAACCTTTAGTATACAAATTCTCATTATGAATGATATGGTTGCCGCAGGAGATGGGATGCTACTGTGGGATAGAGCCCTTGTTCCATATCCTTTCTTTATGCTGGTTGTTAACATCTTCTTTCATTAATGAGATGGGATGAAAAGTGATCCTTCGTGATGGATGGAATAAAATCTTCTCAGTGGCAGGTGATGCCTGGTAAATGGGCTTGAATAGCGCTTTCTGATACATTCAAAGCCAATGTCCCATTTTACAGGAGATTATCTATTGTGGTTAAGTTTCACAATTCTTAACAGGATTATTTGGTTTGGTGGAATGTGAGCCAGATTTGTGCTACATGTATATCAGATCTAATCCTAGATTCTGAATAGTTACATGTTGGCGGGATGATAAGCAAGTCACAAGATATTGAGAAATCAAATGCAGTGTGCTCATGATACAGATTTAAAAAGTCTGTTTTTGCTAGAAATGATGTATTGCCGATTTGGAAGTTTGCCAGAAAAAGCTGTTCATCCTTCAAAAGATATCGACTAACCCACTGAAAAGCTTAAGAAAATGACTTTTATGGCAAGGAAGAGAATAAGAAATAGAATATTTAGAAAGTTTTGGAAAGTTAGAGGGTGTGATTAACAAATAAAAGAGGGAAAATAAATATTTGATTGCAATTACTAAAAAAGACATGTGAATAAAAGGTACAAGGAAGTGGAGTCAAAGGTACAATGTAAATGATGCAATCAAGGATTAGGAGGAGAAATTAGAGATGCATAGAAAAAGTTTGAAAGGAAGAGAGAGAGACTCAGAGAGACAGATATAGATATATTTTAGAGAGAGAGAGAGAGGGAGAGAGAGAGAGAGAGAGAGAGAGAGAGAGAGAGAGAGAGAGAGTGAGAACTACTTGGAAAGAGAGAGCAGTGAATAAGAATCTATAGAAGGGGTGCGATGAGAAGGCTTTGAGAGCGATGCAGAGAGGGAGAGTCCACATGGGACCGACATGAGGGGCTGATGAGGATGCGGAGCAAGATGGAGTAAGAGAGCATGGCAGAGTGTGAGAGAGTGAGTAAGAAATAGAGGGAGAGGAGAGGGTGGAACTTAAGCCAAAGTGTCATTGAAAAGTGGGCTGTGTTTGCCAAGGCGATGCTGAAGTATGAATGTTGTTTGGAAAGGGATTTCAAAATGGGATCCCTAACCACATCGGTGCTGATAGGATGGAAATAAAGATAGATCAGTTAGGGCTTTCTTCTCATAGTACATTTACATTGGATAGATGTGTGGTTTACTTTACGTATATTGGAAGCAAGAAATTTGATATGTTTGCATGCAATTGTGTCTTTAGGAGCCCAGGGTAAATACAAAGAATCAAATTTCACTTGTATTCATGAAATAGTCGCAACCTGCAACACTGATAAGGGCTTAGACTTTTTAGATGATACATGATAGGTAGGACTAGATAAATTATTTGCTTTTCCATGTACATGTGTTTGTAAGGAGTCAGTGTTATAACATGTGTGTTTGAAGCTCTGTCGTATTACCTATCTTTTCTCTCTGTCTCTCTCTCTTCTCTATACTTTCTCTTATCATCACTCACTCTCTCCACCATTTCCTCTTTCTGTCTCTACCTATCTCTTCCATCTCTTTCCATTTGTCAGACTATTGCTTGCTCTCCTTCTCTTTTCAGGCTTTACTATGTACAGTATTGAAGGGGTTCCAACCAGTTTTGACAGGGAATTGACATTTGCTCCAATGACAAGTGCTCCAGGCTTTATTATTTTGTCCAAGATATAAAGTTAGGGTTGCAATAGGATTTTATATTAGGATTACGGTAGGGAATAGTGTTAAATCGTAGGTTGAATACTTTTCAGACCCAGTGGGTTAAGGCAGCGGACATCTATTTTGTAGCAAGAAAATTTCTGAAAACAATATGTCCCGTCTGAGCTGAGATCAACATCACAGTTGATTGCAATCAAAGATCATCATCATCCCCATCACTTTGTGTACAACTGCACTCAATCGATTGCAATCGGCTGTGACGTTGATCTGACACTGTACTCTACTTAGTATTTTGATATGATTGTGGCATTTACCTGACTTTTTGATGATGATTGATGATGATTAGGATATCATCTTGCCTAAATCCCATGTCTCTCTATGACATTTGAGAGGTCAGAAAGTGAGTTCTAATTTCTCAGTTTATCTTTATTTGTCACATCTTTTCCATTCAATACGTCAAGTTTTAATCATTCTTTTAATCTTTCTCTGTATCCTACTCTCAGGTGAATGCAGCTACTACTCGCCTCCAGCAACAGTCATCTTCATGTTGGCGTTGACGGTGGAAGCCATGCTTTTTGTACTCTTTACAGCTATCATGTTTGGTACCCAGGTCCATGCTATATGTACCGATGAAACAGTAAGTTATATACACACCTACCCTCACAGCCATCATTAAGGACAACTACAATATTTGAATTCCTGTTTGCATACATTAGTTCTTGCAATGTCAGACAAGCAAGTTGTTTGTCCGACATAGCAACAACTAATGTACATACGCAAACTGGATTCCAAATATTGTAGTTCATTTTTGATAAAATATTGTTTGAATAACTTGTTAATGTCCCCAGGAAAAAAAATCCATAGATTATAACTAAGAAAACATACTTATTGCCACAGATATCAACTCCAAATCATATGGTACTGTCAATTCAACTTCCATAATCAGAATGCCTAACTTTATGAATTCATAAGCCACATTATTCACTGCACAAGACAATCATAAACTCATGAGATAATCAGCAATTTCTAAACTGAATAACTTCATTTTACCCAAAGTAGACGGCCAATTCCTTTGCAACCTAATGTTCACGTCTTGTACAAAGGAGGGCATAGCTCACTCTGGAATAAAGTATTTCTAAACTTTTTGGTGCCGTATCATTAAAGAGAATTTTAGTAATCCATGTATACAGAAATGTTCCCACATTTCAATAAATATCTTTTCTTTGGGTCCATTTTATATGTGAATTATTTTTCTGGGACACTATGTATGCTACTTCTACCATGTATATAACAGGATATGATACCTCACATGTGATGTGTATGTCACCCTGTTAAATGTAATGCTCATGCATAAGTGCCTAGAGCATGGATCACATTTGGTGCACATTCATGTTTCTATGACAGGTCATCAAATGTTGAAGATTTAGAAAAAGTGTCAAATTTAATAAGAACTACTCAGTTTCCCCGAAGGATGTAGGGCACAACTCTGGGTCATCAAAATAGCTTTTGTTTTCCATTTTGTAACTTTTTCTTCTTTAAAGACTGGTACATGGAAACTTGTTAATGATGGTGCTCCCCATTATTTAAGTCATCTAATTTTGGAATATGTTCCCACCAGAAACCTGAGATCTTTGGGAATCGGGGTGTTAAACATTAAATGTTCATATTGGTGAAAACGCATATATTTGCTAGTAGTGCTCCTGTTCTCTGGAATTCTCTCCATTCCATCCACTGTATACAATGCTGGGTCATTCAAGACCGGTCTTTAAAAAAAAATTCTTGTCCTATTTCAAATGACCCCTCCCCCGTCATTGTATGTACTTCACTTTGCGTCTCTGAGAATAGGAAACTAGGTAGAAGGCATATTTTAAATGGTATATTATTGCAAGAAGGATGCTTTTTTTTGGCAAGCACGAACATCAGAACGAGAGTGTTTTTGTACATTTGTGTTTGTGTTCTTGTCCCCATGTCAATCAGAAATATACACCAGAAAGCCATTGTTAAATGGGTTACAGGCAGAATACTTTAATGAACATTTCAGGGGGAAAAACAGAAAAATTGGATACTTTGATCAAATAACCCAGTTTCTTGGCAAGTCACCAGGCACCCACAACGGTGGAGGAAATCTCATCAAATTCCCAATGACTGGCTCTGACCACTAAGAGGATGCAAATGAGACCTATCATATTACCTACGATCAAGCCTTATATTCAGGCTTCAACTCAATTGATTACCCTAAATCTCTCAATCAAAAGAAAATCCTCATTTTGGTGATTCTCGCATGATGGGGTCACGTGAGGCATTAATAAACGGAACTCCATCGCAATTTCTTGTATCTCCTTTCCAGCCAGGCTCCAGTTTTTATCACTGGATGTTGCATTCATTATTTCTTGTTTTGTCGCATTTCCTCTATTCGCTTCTCAATTTTCTTATTTTGTTGTCTGCATTGAATTCACCTCTTTCTGAATGACGTTTTATCTCTTTTCCCCCCAATCTTGTTATAATGCTTCTTCATATAATCAGTACCCTCATTCACACCCACATTGATGATAAGCATCTTCAGTTATTTCTGTCCTTCGTCTTCTAACCTCATTCCCGTCTCCCCTCCCCCTTTCTCTCTCACTCTGTTTTTGTGAAGTTATTTCGCTTTCTTCTGACTGCAATCAGAACTTTAAAGAAAATGTCTTTCACTCTCATTTTATTTCTTTATGTAAATATACATCTGTACTCTTTTATTTTTCTGTCACTTATGTGCATATAATTTATTACTACTCTTTATCCATCTCTTTTTTATGTTATTTTTTTCAATTGTTTTTTTCAACATCTTTCTGTCTCTATCTGCACAACCATGTATCCTTCCAAGGTCTGTCCTTCTCCTTTTTATTTTCATGTAAATTAACATTTCTCTGTTTTATTTCTCTCCATCTTTCTGTTTGTCTCTGTCTGTCTGTCTGTCTCTCTTTTATCACATTTGCTGTACATCCACTACCCCTCCTTCCTTATCCTCTCTCTCTCTCTCTCTTGCTCTGTCCCTCACTCACTCACTCCCTCACTCACTCACCCACCCTGCTCCTACAATGTGGGATGTCTAGGGCATTCATAATACATAGATGTGAGTAACATGATCTTGTTATCTCCGGGGAGTGGTTCTTGACTGGGCTCCTAGTTTTTTGCACTTCTTTCATAATGTCACGTTTTAGCCGGCAAAAGATAAAGTGATAGTCAATTTTTCCTCAGAGGTCTTTAAATTGTCATGAGATATCACTAGTAAAGAAGGGGTTCCAGACTGTCTGTAAGTGTGACTGGTGCTTGTGCCCCCTGTTGTTGGTGTGTTTACACTATCTACAAAACGATGGAGTAATTATTCATCATATAAATAGCTGCTGATTCACAATGGAAATTATTAAGAATTCATGAATTCTGTTCGTGATAAAAGATGTTTGTGATTATTATAAATTTAGTAAATATCAAAGACAAAGTCTTAACTGAAATCTGCGCCATCACTCTAATTCAATTATTGTCTTGTAATGTTTCAAATAAAAAAAAGACTACTGACATCGCAGCCAGATCGAATGACTTTGGTCAGATGATTTGCAAATCGAGAGCACTGACCATATGAAGTAGCAATGTTTCTGATGTTAGATTTGCACGTGTACGAAGGAGAGTTGGAAAGAGATGAGAGAGCGTGCGATGGTATGGATTTCCAGTTGAATAAACAAACGACTTTGAATATTGGTTTGTGGATTGAGAGATCTTAGGGGCTCAGGAGGGTCTTAGGATGCCTTCATGCCTTCAATATTCTTGACATCATCCTCCTCTCTGGAACCCATCCTGTAATTGATACATCTCTGTTCCCTTAAATGGAGCAATTTATTCTTATTTTCCTCCTGCTGTTGTAGGGTTTATGAAATGATAGTAATATTATACCCTTCGTAAAGCCTCCATGGGGTATCTCGAGTACGGGGGCTCCCAAGGGAGTAGAATTATTAAGCGATTGAGCGGAATAAGTCACGCTTGCTGGAAGAAAATGTGCTTGCCGCCAACACCCCAAACTTCATTTAGACAAAAGCTGTGGATATTCTCATCTCATGATAGGGGCTATGTAAATATTGAATTATTATTATTATGTCTGTGTTTGTGACATTGAGACTGTGCAGACACCATGAATGAAAAACAATTGTCATTTCTTTCTGATTTGATAGGAGGCTTTATAAGAGATCATAAATGCAAACCCAAATATTTTGCTCTGGGAAGCTCAAAACAAGTGATATCAGAAACAACAACCAAGAAAGGTCACTGCAAGGAAATCCCACTTTCGTAGTGGAAAATAAAAAACAAGTTCCCAATCAAATGTACATGTACTATTAAATGCATTTGTGAGTTTCTTTTTGAAAATGTTTATTATTATAAGCAGAAGTGTTGTGGTCAGTGGATAAGCTGTTTTAATGTCAATCACAAGGTAGATGGTCCTAATCCCAACTACTTCACTAACATTCGACACACTAGACCCAAGTGATGTTTTGAGGTACATGTCAGGAATTAATTTCATAATATATGAGAGAACCAGATAACGGCAGCTGTGCTAAACGGGGTTGATAATCATGTATACTAGTAGTTGGGCCTTCATCAAATTATTTAGGATATGACCACATTAAAAATTCATATTATTATTGTTATTATTAATATTATCTATGTTTGTTTTCATTTGTCACCAGGGTATTGAACAGTTGAAGCAGCAGAAGGCTACGTGGCAGAAGAAGACACGATGCCTAGCCTTCCAGATGGTCTGTGGCAGTAAGATGTCCCTGGGCTGGCTAAATCCATTCGTCACTCCTAACCACCATGCAGGAAAGGAACTCACCTACCTATACCATGTATAGCCTCTGAAGATATCCCAGTGAGGCACCTAGCGCACCAGAGTCACTCCTAACCACCACGCAAAAAAAGGAACTCACCTACTTGTACTACATACAGTCTCCGAGGATATCCCCAGATAGGCACTTAGCGCAACAGAGTATCATGTTAAAATGCTTCATGAATGCAGTAAGATGGCCTTGGTTGGCTCAATCCTTTCGTCACTCCTAACCACCATGCAGGGAAGGAACTCACCTACCTGTACCATGTATAGCCTCTGAAGATATCCCCATTGAGGCACGTGGTGCAACAGAGTGTCATGTTAAAATGTTTCAGGAATGCAGTAAGATGTCCTTGGGCTGGCTCAATCCTTTTATCACTCGTAATCACCATGCAGGAAAGGAACTCACCTACCTGTACTATGTATAGCCTCTGAAGATATCCCAGAAAGGCACTCAGCACAACAAAGTGCAGCAAGATGTCCCTGAGCTGGCTCAATCCTATCATCACTCCTAACCACCCACCATACAGGAAAAGACTCTCCTACCTGTACCATGCATAGTCTCTGAAGATATGTCCCCAGTGTGGCACGTAGCACAACAGAGTGTCACGATAAAACGCTGCAGGAATGCAGCAAGATAGTGTTAGAGGTTCAAATGTACCATATAATAATATCTGATAATCCCCTTATTTCAGCCCAAATTTACTGATAAACCATTAAAGTGCCTTTAGCTTTAGAGATTTGTAACATGGCTAACCACCATGAAACTGATGGCAGCCTAATATGTCAGTAGTGGATCCAGCATCAACTCTGACAGAGAAATATATTGGTCCATGTACAAGCATATTAGAATCACTATTGTCCCTAGACAATTGGGAAGATTAAATGCTCTCAGGCATGAGACAGAGAAATTTCAAAAAAAGAGGAAAATTGAGTGAGGGAGCGTAGCGATCGAACTTCCTGGGGGTGGGTTCGGGAGGGGGGTACCCACTCCTGCAGAAAATTTTGCAATTTTAGATAGAAAATTCACGATTTCTTTGGCTGTAACTTCGTCAAATCAATTTTGTGTTTCAAGTCTACACACAGTGAGAGCGGAAAATGTTCCCAGAATACACAATGAAAACACCGCCGAAAACACCTCCGCTATGTACATTTTTTTTTTTGGGGGGGGGGAATTTCAAAATCCGCGGAAATCCGCGGATCCGCGGAGAAAAATCATGCCTGAGCCTTTGTAACCTTGAGCTAATTCTGGATATGCGCCTAAAGATTGGGTCCCAAATGTACTAAGGTGTCTTGTCAAAAGGTATTGGTTCAAGCTCCTTGTATTCTTTGGGTTTTTTTCCCACCCTGATATAAACAGATTCCTGATATAACAAGGCAATTTCCATGGTCCCCAGGATCTTATTATATTGAGTTTCAATTGTACCTACTTTTGAAGAGATGCCAGAATGTTTGTAGGATTAAGCTATGTAATTTGAAATTAACTTGTCATACAGGAGAAATACAGAAATACAGAAAATAAAAAGGGAACAAAATTATTTGTAAAGAGATGGTTGTCTTCTGGGAGTGGTAAATAAATCTGTTAGTTTTTACTTTACTGTATAAGTGGTTATTTTCCAGATGACTTTATTTTCACAAATTTCGCGAGTCGGTCATCGCGAAAATTTCCACTTCAGTACAAGGCTATTTATAGTAATGAAGTCATCACTAAATTTTGCTCTCCCGAACTTCCCCAACTAGTCCAAAATCGTGAAAATATTGGCTTATACAGTATACAGAGTGTCCCACAAAAAATGCTAATGGCACTTTAGATGGGTATAATATAAAAATTACACTATTACATTGTATATAACTTTACACTCGTAAACTACAATTCATTTTCTACAAGAGGATGAAATTTTATGTGATATGGTCCAATAATCACAAAGATATGAGCATTTTGTCATTACACATCAGGAAACCTCTCCATCCAAGTTTTGTATTAAGAAGTACCGGGTGTATCGGATAAAGGGAACCAAACTTTGATCCTCAATATTTTCAAAAATATTACAGTAGTGATTATGAAGTTTATATCACTGGAAAGTGCAACACATTACCATTTTAATGATTCCTCTTTCAGCTCACCAATGCAAATATCTCACAAAATTGTGATTGATGCACTGTCATGATTCTTACATTATCCACGGTCAACTTACAGTTTTCTGGGCTGTCGTGAGCTGTATCATTAGGAAATTACCTGGATGATAAGCTTGATGGACTAAATAGGCATTTCCAACCCATTTATCAAAACCATGATTGAAAATCATTGGAATGCTTTACTTAGAATAGCTAATCATGTTTAGGCATATTCAAACAACTCATCTCAAGGAGCATGAAAAGGAACTAATCACGTCTGTAATATTTTTAGAATTAGAAGTTTTATTAGAATTAGAATTTTTAGAAGTTGCACAGTGGGAGCCTTTACAACTGTTCTTTAAAGAGGAAGTGAAATGTAACACTGGAAAGCAGCATCAAAAATCCTGAAAAGGGGTTCATCAAACTCTGAAGAATGCTAAGGAGGCTTCTACACAAGAAAACAAGCTTCAACAGCGACCATGAAACAGAGCTCATCTACATCTGCTGGAAAGCAAGCTTCAACAGCGACCATGAAGCAGGCTCATCTACATCTGCTGGAAAGCAAGCTTCAACAGCGACCATAAACAGAGCTCATCTACATCTGGGAAAGCAAGCTTCAAAAGTGACCATGAAACAGAGCTCATCTACATCTGCTGGAAAGCAAGCTTCAACAGCGACATGAAGCAGAGCTCATCTACATCTGCTGGAAAGCAAGCTTCAACAGCGACATGAAGCAGAGCTCATCTACATCTGCTGGAAACAAAGCTTCAACAGCGACCATGAAACAGAGCTCATCTACATCTGCTGGAAAGCAAGCTTCAAAAGTGACCATGAAACAGAGCTCATCTACATCTGCTGGAAAGGCAAGCTTCAAAACAGAGACCCTCAAACAGGCTCATCCACATCTGCAACTTCACAAGACAAGTCTGGTCAAAATAAATTGAAAAGGAAAGCAAGTGGACCTCAGAGTGCAGATACATTACCATCCAAACGTCCTCTTCTACAACCAATAGCTGGAACCAAAGATAGGCCATGTATCCAAGAGTCACGTCTTGCCAGAATCCACAGATTGATGATTTCACACCACAAACAAAACTATATTGCCATTTCCTACAATACAGCAACAAGATTTTTGACAGTATCAATCTTCTATTGCAACGAGAGGAGCCATGCTTGCACATTCTGCATCGGAAGCTCAGGATACATACAGGAACTTGCTTCTGAGATTCGTGAAGCCAGAGTGTATTGCTGCAAGTTCACATGATGTGAAGAGATGTGTCTATGGAAATGAAAATCAAAGGTCAGACAAAGAATCTGATGATAGGTACAGAAGCAAAAGAGTACATCAAGGCATGACAACTGATGAAGGTGATGTGTCTCTCCAGCTTACCAAGGTTGATCTGGATTATTTCTATCTATCAGTACGAAAGTATTATGAGTCTGCATGTGGATATGCACTGAAGACCTGGCCCTTCGATGTCAAGTTTCTGCAGGAAGCTGAAGTGTGGACATCAATCTCAGAAGGAAAGTATCTTTTTCCTCATTACATCACTTGTTGCCCGATACCCATGTATCCTTGGCAACTCAAGCACCAGTACAGTAGATGACTTGCAGATTGAATTTGCACAATATCAGGTGGAGAATTTTGAGGATCATCCAGAAGTACTTGATACAAAGTTGAGAATTGACAAGAAGTGGAATGTGATTTTAGACATGAAGGATGGAAATGGATGCAGAAGGTTCCCACTTCTCTGTTGAGGTGATGAAACCGCACTTCTTGTAGTTCCCCACTCAAATGCTGCATGTGAACGGGTATTTAGTATTGTGAGAAAAAATAAGACAAGACTTCAGAGGCTCAATGACTCTCGACACTCTACAATCTCTTCTCACAAAGAAGAGATCGCGAATACTTTGCCTTGCCACAAAGGCAGTTTTCTCAGGAATCCCTCAGAGACTTCAAACAGGCCACATATAAGTCTTTAAAGGGCAAGCAAGCTCATCATCTGCCACTTCTACAGCCCCTCCTCCTCTGGACAATAGAGGTAATTTCATGTTGAATGTATTCTTGTATGAATTATTGTAGAGGCTTCTAAAAATCTGAACTGTTGTACCTCACATGATGTCAGTGCATGTAATAATGTGTCAAGAGGAAACTCTGAATATTTAATTTAATAAGTATCATTACATCCTTTACAATAACTAAAAAAGTGATTATTCCCTCCATAGACTGCAGTGTTAACTTTAGCGACCCATGGCGGGTCTCTAATGACTATAGTCATCAATATCTCAGCAATTAAACGATCGTTTACCTTCAAAATCTCAGGTTGATTCCTGTCTGACCTAAAGGCTTACAATTATGATTACATAATTAGCTGGAAGAGCACAACAAATTAAAGATCCTGATGGAAGTTAAACAATCCTTTTAACACTACTACTTATTTCTGTTCTTTTTTAGTCAATGACAATTTCATGGAAATCTCTCTAATATGCATTTGATCTATCTGCAAACAGTTTTTATTGTTTAGACAGCTGTCAGTTACCACAAATCTTGTTTCTTAATGGTGTTTTGCCTCCACAAAATCATATCTCCGCAAAATCTTCTGGATTCTATCATCCCAATGTTGCAGCTCTGCCAACTTCTAAAAATTCTAATTCTAATAAAACTTCTAATTCTAAAAATATTACAGACGTGATTAGTTCCTTTTCATGCTCCTTGAGATGAGTTGTTTGAATATGCCTAAACATGATTAGCTATTCTAAGTAAAGCATTCCAATGATTTTCAATCATGGTTTTGATAAATGGGTTGGAAATGCCTATTTAGTCATCAAGCTTATCATCAGGTAATTTCCTAATGATACAGCTCACGACAGCCCAGAAAACTGTAAGTTGACCGTTGGATAATGTAAGAATCATGACAGTGCATCAATCACAATTTGTGAGATATTTGCATTGGTGACTGAAAGAGGAATTCATAATAATGGTAATGTGTTGCACTTTCCAGTGATATAAACTTCATAATCACTACTGTAATATTTTTGAAAAATATTGAGGATCAAAGTTTGGTTCCCTTTATCCGATACCCCGTACTTCTTAATACAAAACTTGGATGGAGAGGTTTCCTGATGTGTAATGACAAAATGCTCATATCTTTGTGATTATTGACCATATCACATAAAATTTCATCCTCTTGTAGAAAATGAATTGTAGTTTACGAGGTGTAAAGTTATATAACAATGTATAGTGTAATTTATATTATACCATCTAAAGTGCCATTAGCATTTTTTGTGGGACACTCTGTATACTGTATAAGCCAATATTTTCACGATTTTTGGACTAGTTGGGGAAGTTCGGGAGAGCATATTTAGTGATGACTTCATTACTATAAATAGCCTTGTACTGAAGTGGAATTTTCGCGATGACCGACTCGCGAAATTTGTGAAAATAAAGTCATCTGGAAAATAACCACTTATACAGTAAAGTAAAAACTAACAGATTTATTTACCACTCCCAGAAGACA
>CALNVZ010003435.1:3181524-3208554 GCA_940671915.1 Paracentrotus lividus | reverse complement strand
ACTGTGATAGAAGTCGGTCAATGCAGATTCCTAGAGACAACCATCGGGTCGAACCATGCTTCAAGATTTTTCTAGCTCCTGTGTCACATAAGGTCTGTAAAGCCTTCAATGTTTTTTGACGCTTACTACTTTTGTCAAGGTAGTAGTAGATGTCGACAAGTAGCTCATCAATAGCTATTGGCAGTGATTTTGATGCCTTTTCTGCAGTGTTGTGGGCCATGTGACACGGGCACCCAACAATGTAGCACTCTGCATGCTCCTTCTGAATGAAAGTTGCAACACCCTTATGTCTCCCAAGCATCACTGAAGCATTGTCGGCAACGAATGCGATGCAGTTGCTCCATGGAATTCTCTCTTTTGACAGTTCTCTATCAAGCAGTTTGAAAATGTTTTCACCAGTAGAAGTCAGTTCTGTAAGAGCAGGCAAGCTCAACAATGCCTCTTTGACTTGTCCTGTTGTGTTATCAAAGTAAGTTAGCAAGACTGGATAAAGCTGATCAGACCCACCATCATTGGAGCCATCTGTAGCCAAACTAAATGGTGAATTACGTGCATGCTCTGCAATGTCTGATGCTGTCTTCTTGCTCATGGCATGAATTATTTCTGTTGTCTTGGTCCTAGCAGATGCATACTTTGTAGCTATCTGTGAGTCTGGAAACATTTTCCGGAAAAGTGGACCTGCATGATCTGATGACGCGATAGCTAAATTATGCTCCACCAAAAATGCTGCGAAGTAAGCCTCGGCATTGATAACACCCCCATCATCGTGTGATGACCTATTTAGGATATAAAAATGAAACCAAATTATTGCATATTATCTATGAAAAAAAAAAATCAAATATTTTCAAGTGAAACTGAATGGCTAGTACAGGGCCATCGCCAGGGGGGTGCGGAGGGTGCGAACAAACCCCCCTTCAGACCAAAAAAAAAAAAAATTGAAATTAAAATTTACAAAAATTTACAAAAAATTAAAAAACCCAGGGGGAGGGTAGGGCTATATAACTGAATGAAATCGAGTAATACGTTGTTTTTTTGTGTTTTTTTTTGTGTTTTTTTTTCATAAAAGGCACCCCTTCAAAACCCCCCCCCAAAAAAAAAAAAAAATTAAAAATTAAAAATTAAAAAATAAAATAAATAATAATAAAAAAAAACACCAGGGGGTGGGGGGTAGGGCTATATAACTGCAAATTGTTCATGTTTTTTCCATAAAAAGTTTTTCAAAAAAAAATTCATAAAAAGCACCCTCGCTAGAAAAAAGCTGGTGACGGTCCTGTAGTATAAACTTGAAATGAAATACACTGAAGATGATTAATAATAATATATCTCCCGCCCAGTATTGCTTTATCAGAAGGGCAATGAGGTAAATAATCGTTGCCATGGCAATGTTTTTTTATACATACTAACCATTGGTGTCTTGCTAGCCCAGAGACCGTTATGTGCTTGCGGCGCGGTCCCGGCGTTAAACTCAGTTATTTATGGGGGCAACAAAGCAATGCCACACTCACAAACACTTTACAAATAAAGCATGGCCATTTTTCATCATTTTTTCCCCAAACAATTTTCAATTAAAAGGATTAATATATGTGCTTATGCAGAGTAAAAATATTAATTTTTTTTTACAAGGACTCTTTTCAGATATCACACCCAAAATTACTCCCCATAATTATTTTTGCTTGAGGTATTCTGGAGCTCAGAGGGCTCTTTTAAGATTGTTTTTCAACACAAAGCATGTAGAGTATTGCAGACATTCAGCTGAGCAGGCTTTAGCAGAGATGCCAATGAAATCGGGAGGGTCGAGGGTTGGCATCTCTGCAGTAAGGCGCCATGAATTATTAATTGACAGGAACTCGTAATCAGTTCTAAAAATCGACAAGAAAATAACAAATTAGCCTACCTGAAAAAGCTTTGGATGCCCTGACTTGATGATCTCACTCTAACATCTCCTTGTGCTTATCAGAAGAAATGTGTCGAAGCATGTCATTTCTTCCTCCCAGACTTTATGGATACATCAACCGAGCAAACTCAGCAAAAAGCATGATATTCTCCTTTCCTTGATTTGGACACGCAGTCCCATTCCGTATGAAACGGGCTTTATACTTAGAAAAGTATTTTGTCTTGGTCTTCTTGGATGACGCCATGTTTAATTAATACTGACGATAGACGAATCGGGTCGACGTCGCGTCGTCGGGCTGAATATAGCTTCGCAGTGCGAGTGCTCGTGGAGTCCATATGCAGGCTGCGCGGCGCGGGGCGCATCGGGGCATGTGCATGGAGCGCGCTAATCACACTCACATGTTCCCATCGCACACACATTGCAACCCGGAAGTAACTGGCTTTTTACATGTAGACTAATTCACCAGTCGTTTACTAAAATTATCGTCATTTACATTGCAAATCAATTGTACGTTATATATAAATATGGGTAAAAACTACTGGGTAAAATGATCATGAGATTTCGGCACGAGGTCGGGCTTGTTACATGTAGACTTATTCACCAGTCGTTTACTAAAATTATCGTCATTTACATTGCAAATCAATGAAAAACCGTGAGATTTGGGCATGAGGTCGGGAGGGCGGGAGATTGGGTCAAAATCCGGGAGTCTCTCGCAGGATCCGGGAGAGTTGGCAGCTCTGAGTTGGGTTTTCTTTTAGGCACATTTGAACAACCCATCTCAAGAAGCATGAAAGTGAACAACTCACAATTTTGCAAGACTTTTTCAGAACAATGGGGTTCAGTGATGCATGATATTGGTGAGCTGAGAGAGGTATCATTAGAATGGTAATGAGTTGCACTTTAAAGTGACATAAATTTCATAATCACTATTGAAATATTTTTCAAATTATTAATGATCAAACTTGGGTTTCTTTTATTTGATATACAGGGTACAAAACTTTGATGGAGAGGTTTCCTGATGTGTGATGGAAAAATGCTCATATCTTTGTAATTACTGAACCATATTACATAAAATTTCATCCAATTTTAGAAAATGAATTTTAGTTTATGGGTGTAAAGATATAAATAATATAATATTGTAATTTTAATATTATACCCATCTAAAGTGCCATTAGCATTTTTTGTGGGGCACACTGTATAATCATCACGGAATAAGTTCATCAGGATGGTATTTAACAATTATTTATAAGTTCTATTTATAAGTTCTATATACCGGTACACATCCAAAAAGTTTTTTACCTGTGACAGTTTCGATGACTGGCTGTCATCTTCTTCAAAAGGCGACTGATTGGCGTCTGATGTTTTGGCGCCAATTATTGGATGTGTATATAGAACTTATAAATAACTGTATAATCATGTTTTTCACCAACACACAAAACATTGATAGGTTTGGGAACTTAGGATCTATAGTATTCTCCCTTAATGACACTTTAAGCACCGGGTCTCGTGCCATAAATTTTGCTATCTGACGTCAGTCTCTTTGTGATGCGTGCACTTGCATTTAAGCGGTAGCTAATCATGCTTGCAAGATGGCCTTGGGAAAATGAATCTTTTATTAAAGTTTGTGAAGGTAATATATTTCCTTAACATTCAAGACATTATATGATTCAATGACATTGATATTAATCCCTTTTGGGTACTTCACCTCCATTTTTGTATGAATAAAATATTGTTATTTTTTATCGTAAAAATGCATTAATGATGATGAATGCATTAAAGTATGATTTGAGGATCTATGCAGGAGTAAGCTTAAATTAGCTCGCTTTATTCCAATTTAAAGCTTGCTGTGGGAGGTATGCATTTTTTTTTTTAAACTGACAATTTTATATTGTGAATGAGGAGGTTATGTCCAAGTAAAATTGCATCTTTTTAGTTCCCTTGTCTCTTCATTTTGTTTTAGCCATGATGACCCGTTTAAAGGTTAAATGAATGTGATGACAAAACAAAAAGGAAGAAATCACTCATATTAATGATTGGCAAGCAAATGAAGTAGGTGCATCTGTTATTTCTGGCTTTATAGTCTTTGACTGCTTATGACACTTTCACAATAATCTATGACTACGAAGATTATTCAATTTTGAATATCAAAAGTCAAGATTCAGATATTGTATATCCTTGGAAATAATGGATAAAAGCTGAAGATACTTAGAACACTTGGTGAAGGGTTAAATTTTAGTTGTAATATTTTGTTAAAGTTTTCACATTTTAAGTTATTTTTCATCTCCATAAATGTATCATCTTTGTAAAGTAAATGCAGTAACAAATGTCTTCTTCACATGTAGCTAAGCCATCGCATGCTTTTTTAAATTTTTTTTAATGGGCATCTTCTTGCCAATTGGCAATTTTCTTTAATATTTCTGGGATCTTTCAAGCTGAGACGGGTGTCTTTATAGACAAGGGCAGTTCCATAAAATAATCAACCTGAATGTACATCTGGGGGGCATTTCATCAAAGGACTTGTCGGACATTTTATCTGACAAATTCGCTCTCAGCCAATCAGATGCAAGCATTTCAGTAGCTTATAACAGTTTGTCGGATAAAACGTCCGACAAGTCCTTTCATGAAACGCCCCCCTGACCCTCAGTCTTTACTTCATTTTATGAAATAATTATAACATGATAATATGAGAACATCACACCATTTCATATCGTAAGCAAGGACCAAGTATTTGAGGAAGGTCCTGCATATAGGGAGTCAGATGTACACTTTATGGAATTGCCCACAAGTTAGTAGTAATTCTGACTCACATTCCTGCCATTTGCTAGGTGGATCCCAAATGGACAATAGATAAACGGAAATAAATTGTTGATTTTGCAAGTTTAAGTACATTAATAATACGCCTTGGGGAATTCTTGACCCTGGTTAAATGATCATGTATGGTAGACAGTGTCATTACATTTGAAATTAAGAAGCTATTGGTGGTGTTACTTTAATTGCTTATTGTAGTGTCAGTATAGATAGATATTCTATCACCATCTGTCTTTCATATACAAGGCATATATCTATAGTCAAAGTAGTTTGTTATTAATAATTCAGTTGATACTCACAAATTGCCTTATCACAGAGTGGACTATAAAGAACAATTTTTATCAGAGAGATTTGAAGAGAAAAAAAAAAGTTTATAAGAAACAGAACTTTCAGGTATTGCTATATTTGGTGATTGCATGGTTATTATATACAAGATATATGATATGTATAATATGTATGTTAATAATGAGGCTTAATGATGGATGTTGTCAATGTTTCAGAAGTTTTAAATGGATTATTAAAAGATTACAATTACGTCTTATCTTTATTATTGTTTTAGAAAAATAGATTGGAGATGTTTTTGAATAAGTCATAGAATACATTGTATGTACTTGCAGGAGAAAATTAGTATGTGCTGCAATGTAATTTTTTTTTTTTTTTTTTTTTTTTGTTTTGTTGCAATTACATCATAGAGCACAACTTTTTCACTGAAAGTTTTATATAAACTTTTGATGTGAGTAAACATTCCAAGGTGGGAAGCCTGTTCAAATCCATCTAATATTTGATATATCTTACTTGGGACATGAAAGCACAATTATTTTCACCAATTGCTTACAATTGCCAGTAAGAAGCAGGGGCTGCAGATGGCGGGGTCAAGGGGGGCTGTAGCCCCCACTTATTTCAGAAAATGTGTACTAAAACACAAAAATTACCATATATTTGTGATTTTAAGCCTGTTCAGCCCCCCCCCCCCCTTCATGCCGACTACCACTTTGTCAAAGAGTGGTCTTATGATACATTGTTCTTGAAAAACCAGGTTTGGGTGAGAAAAGATGTGCTCTGTCAGAATAAATATGGAACTGAATTTGTATCATATTGTTATATTTTTTAAGGAAAAAATGATCATGTGATTGCAAAATTCAAATGATAATACAGTAAATTCAATTGATTTCCTCAAAGCACAAAAAAGTATAATGTATATTTTTGTTGTCTATAGTACTATACAGTCTGTGTCAAATAAAATGGTACAGGTGGAAAACATTTTTTTTATAGTATGAAGATTAATCACAACCTGGTATTGTTTGATATTTTTGTAAAGCAGGAAAATCAGACTTTCTTCTGCAATTTTTTTCATCAAATTTAGTGTTGTAGTTTTTGAAATATGACTAGTTTTCTACAATCAAGAAAAATCCATTTTTCGCACGCCGTCCCATGCCTTTGTGTATAGGTTTCGCATAATGGCCATTAAATGCTCAATTTCGATTTGTTCCTCGTCGCACAAAATTTAGCATAACTTTTTTTTTACGAAAGCAAATTATACAGAACAAAGCGCATCGGCAGGGAAAATCTTTTGGCTTTATTTTGGTACCACATACACACATTATTTGAAAATATTTCACACCTAAATAATTTTTTTTCGACTGTACCATTTTTTTTTACACAGACTGTAGTTGAGGTAGAGGGAGTAGTGTTAAATGAAATACTGGTATTAGGAATTTGCTGCTTGAAATAATTTGTTTGTGTTCAAAATAAAATGTTTTCTTTTCAAGTAGTATGTCTTCTACTTTTTCTTTGTTATATTTTGTACATGTTTGCTCAGTAACTTGTGATTGGAAAAGGGCTGTAAAAAAAAATGATTTGTTATTACTATTTTTGCTGGGAATATGATTTAGCTTGTAATAAGCATATAACCATTATATAAAATTGTATTATTAATAACCAATACACTCTTCTTTTGTAGGAAAATGTTTAGGGTATATGCACATAGCAATATTGTTTTTCAAATCATATATGGTTTGATGTGTGAAAGTGTATACACGGATTTAATTTTTTTTTTCTTTTTCTGAAACACAAAGCAAAACTAAACGACAAATTTGAAATGTATTTTGATTCTGTATTTCAGCACGTATTCATTTTTAGTGTTTAACCAGGAAAATAGGAATTTGATTTGATTTAATATTAAGTTCTAATTTATTAATTTATTTTTGGAAGGGATTGTGATATGCCTATAATGAGGGTACAGTATCTTTGTGAATGCAAAACCATATACCTGTCAATGATCAGGCTTTACCTAAGAAATGTGGAATGCTTTAAAGTACAAATTAGCATTGCCCAATTTGGACTTGAATTGTCACATTTTCACAAATTTAATAGTAATAGAATTTGATAGTGCATTTTGTAAGGTTTAAGAAGACTGGCCTTGTGTAGCAAATATGATCTAAAACTTCTTTTGTCTTTGTATGCTTCATTATTAGAGCTAGAAAATGTCTGAATCTATTATTGAAAAAATAATGCCCAGGTGTTAAATTTGTGATGTTAGTGGTGATGCAGATATTCACAACATCATGCAAAAACATTTAGCGCAAGCGCTTCATGTTTGTCACATGTTGTAAATACTCTTGAAATGCACTGCATCACGACTAACACACTTATACCTGTGCATTATTTCCTAAATTCCTTGTCATTTATCATTTGAGAATTAACATTCACTGAAAAGACTACAAAGTTGGTTCCAGTTGTATATCACATGTAATGTTTTATTCTTCACTGAAGTATATAAAGTAAATATATAATTTGTATATATTTGATCTACTATTTGCAAGTTCATAAGTTATGATTGCATCAATACTATTGTAATAAAAACAAGATTTTTAAGAAATATCCAAGGTCTGTCTTTCTGTTATGACTTTATGCGGTATGAAAACAATACAAAAAATAATTGCACAAATCAAATTTTAAGTACAGCATTTTTTTTTCTTTGGCAAGATGGGGAAATTTTTCTTTTTTTAATCTATTAAATTGCATCCATGTAGGGCAAACACACTCAGGATGTCAGTAATTTCATTTTTGGAAATAGAAAGTTTTGAAATAGATGCCAAATCTTTTAAGTTACATGGATAGCCTTTTGACAGGACATATATATATAGAGATGACAAATAGGATTAATAAAAAAATTTAATAATTTAAATAATTGAAAAAGAATAATTTAACCAGATAAATATAAAAAAGGGTAACTAGCAATCAGATATTGCACAATTTTCTTTCCAATACTTGGATCCCTTACAGCCAACTGTGAGTTACACCCATTTACCCATGCACACATAAAAACAAATACTATTTGCCACTCATACTACTAACTCAAAGCAATATGTTATTGTTTACTTTTATGATGAGGATCAGAAAATAGGTCAAGTTTGACTAAGGGTATTATCACAAACTATTGACTAATATAATCTAAGTATTTTGCACCATCCTGACAAACTTGGGCGCTGTTGCATAAATGTTTTCTTACATGGTAATCATCAATGGGAACTTCTAGAAAACCTGTATTCTAATTAGCTGTTGAGCAGTGTTCAGATTCAGATTTAATCTATTAATTTCCAAAAGAAATAACAATACAAGTTATTATATGTCATGATATAACATTATTAGCCCCCCCCCCCCCCCCCCCCGAAAATTGTAATATAGCCCTCACATGATGAAGTCATAATGAGGGTGATGATAAAGATGATGGAGATTTGATATGAGGAGGATGATAATGATGATGTGCTGATAATGATGAAGATGATGATGGAGATATATGAGGATGATTATGATGAGGATGTGACGATAACGATGATGGTGATGTGGTGTTGGGAGGATGATGATGATGATGAATGTGATGTGATGATAATTATGGAGCACTGACAGGAAGATGAGGATGAGGATGATGTGATGATAATGATAACAATGATGATAACAATGATGGAGATATGATGTGAGAATGATAACGATGATTGAGATACGATGTGAAAATGGTGTTATGGTGATGATCATGATAATGGAGATATGATGTAAGGATGATGATGATAATGATGAGGTCAGAATGATGAGGATGATGATGAAGCCAAGTTTTAGGGAGTAGTGGAAAAAAAAAAAACACAAAAATAATATATCTATAATAATTGTTTTTGCTTTTGTTTCTCCTTGCATTTCTTACATTCCACATCTCAAGGCGCATTAAAGGAGAATTGTCCCTTTGTAGATAGTTTTCTTACTGTGAATGCAGAAAAATCAGATAAGCACATTAGTGAATATTTGGTGAAAATCGGATAAATGATAAGAAAGTTATGAGTATTTGAATATTGAGATCTCTAATGACATAGGAAATCTCCCATTGGCAACGCGGTCACCATTTGTGATGTCACAAAGGGAGAACTCCCCATATGGTGTGCACAAAAACTATTCAAAATGTCTCTTTATTTTCATTCTAATGATAGAACAGCTTTTCTTTTCATGATGTATTATGACTTTCATATATTTACAAGTCATCCCATAAAAAGATTCTTTATTCTCCCTTTAGAATCAAGAAAAAAGGAGGATTTTAGTACAATGTGTACAATAGATATGGGAAAGATCTCCCTGTATTACATCACACATCATGGTTGTGTTGCCAATTGGAGGATCTCCATATCATAAGTGGTCTCAAAATATAAAAATTCATATCTCTCTTATTCATTGCCTGATTTTTCTGAAACTTTCCCAATATGTTTTTGGGGTTTGCCTCCATTCACTGAAGCTAAATTTCTCTGAGGGGATAATTCCCCTTTAAATTATCAAATTTTCCCTAATTTTTTTTTTATCATTTCTCTGATTAACAAATCATGAGGATGGAATTCTCTTGATCCATTAAACGAACAATAAATAAAGTAATAATAATATCTAAAAATCCACTATGGTATAAAACCAGCTGCTCCTGTCGCCAAATCATCATCAGTCCTTGCGGAGGGAACATCACCCCCCTCCATTCTTCCCTCATGCTCTAAAATGGGTAACTCCTGAGCAACTCTTAACTTCTGATAGGCCTCGCCATTGTCCCGTCTTACGCATAACGTGATTCCGGACTTGTAAGCCGCCGGAATGGTCACATGACTTGTGAAGAGACAATCCCGCAGGAGATCGTAAGCAGTAGTCTTCGGGAGCGGGATGGCAATGTCCTCATCAATGATCTTGTACAATTGTTCTGCAGGTGAAAAGAAAAATATGATTTTACTCAGAATGAGGGCGAGGATCATAATTATGATGTAATTTTCCATTTGTTCTTTTTTTGTAAAAAAAAATGTGGAAAGTGGGGGAAGTTATATTGACCTCCCCCCCCCCCTTCCTTCCCATTCCACTGTGATCCAACCACTAAAACAAATGGATGGTGTTTAAATGCACATTTTAAATCAAATTAAGAAATAATTCCTACCAGAATCCAGAATAGCAAATTGTGAAGAAAAATATGTATCCATATATTTCCTTCTTTATTCCTCAGCTACCATATCATAAAATATATGTTTTCTTCCAAAATATTTTAGCATGTTATTATTTATAGTTTTGCTTTATTTTGGGGAGTTAATAAATTTTTAGTTCAAATTTAAATATTCTCTGTAAATCTACATTATGTGTTCAGCATAAGGATGCAAGTGGATTGGTCTCATCTTAAAGTCCCAGACCGGACCGAGAAATGAAAACCAAAATTACATATAAAACAAAAGCTAATATTTCTTCATAATACAACAATTCCCAATTTAAGCATTTTTATCTTCCATTTAGAAAGTATTTCATTAAAAAGGTGATCGAACCTCAACCAGGCCATCCCTCCCAAGTACTCGAAAAAGTACCCCTATTATATTGGCGCGAGCGTGACGTCAAAGAAGTTTAAGGGAATGCTGCTGCCAGGCATGATTGGGTTTCGCCTTTAGAAAACACGTTTGTATTGCTATGTCAGAACAATAGACCCCATGTGTGCTAGAATTCTATTGTTCTGACATAGCAATACAAACGTGTTTTCTAAAGGCGAAACCCAATCATGCCTGGCAGCAGCATTCCCTTAAACTTCTTTGACGTCACGCTCGCGCCAATATAATAGGGGGTACTTTTTCGAGTACTTGGGAGGGATGGCCTGGTTGAGGTTCGATCATCTTTTTATGAATACTGTTATGAAAATTTAATTTATTTTGGGGGTATTGATGTTATACGCCTACTTAGCTTTCAATCGATGTAAGGTTGTATTTACTCCGTCAACGGTCTTTAAGAGGAGTGGACTGTACCAGAAGTCAACATTAGTATGAACATAATGCAATGATCTGAAGCTTATTACCTGATACTTTCATCTCTCTCCATCTTACATCAGGATGGACATCAACTTTACGCAAGTCTTCATCTGCTGTGTATCTCTTCATGATGTCGGACCGTCGTATCTATGGATTTCAAGCAGAGAATCCTCTTTATTTTTACTCAACAAATTTTTAAGGACTGTCTCCTAAACAAAATGATTAAAATATTAGAGAGAGAAGTTTTCACCGACTTCATTGTCACTTAAGAGAGATTACATAAGATGATTTTGACTGAATGAATGAAAGCACGAAGAACCAGATAAAAGAAGGTTTTATGAAAATCTGTTGAAATATCCATCATTGAAACTTTGTCGATCACTGATTGCTTAGGAGCATTTCACACGATTTAAAATGTTTCTATTAGAAATGAAAACTATTCCAAGTATAGTTGGGATTACTATTTAATCTGAAGACAATATGCACACATTTTCCACTCGCTGCTATTGTGATGTGCATATTTGGCGCGCTGCATGAAATCAAATTAAGAATGGAATGAATAATGATACATAAAAGTTTGATCTCTCTTACATATGAATTTATTTATTTTATTTCATCCCTGACTTTTTTTTTGATGAGGGATATAAAACAAATTTATATACATTTCTTCAAGCTACATGATTTCAGCTATTCTTATTTCCTTTAGTAGGGCTAAAGCCCTTCAGGAAATAGAAATGTTGCAGTAGCTGCGATCTATAAATTTAACCATCTTTCCTCAAGGTCCGTATGTTAATTATTGACGCTTCACATTCATGGTTCAAAGGTACGGTAGGCATATGAATTAATGAATAAGATACCTATGAACCATGTACATACCAGAAGCACTGAATCACTGCACAGCTGTTCCATCATATCTGCTGGTGCCTCAGCTACCAGGGGATTGCACATGTAAATATTGTTATCATCTATGCCATAAATCATTTGATGGTGCCAGGCATCCGGTACTTGGTACCCCTCCGGTACCGCCCGCTGAAGGTTGAGGGTGGCCAATGCTGTAACTCCTAATGAAGGTGGGGAAGAAGAAATAAACACACACCATATGGCCATGCGTTTTGAGTTGGGCCCTTAAAAAGGTGGAGTTGTGGCATCTGCTCCTAAAATATGATGTTGTTTATAGATTTACTCAACAACTATACAACCCTTATTGCTGGTTTTGGTCTTAAATTAAAGCTCTGATGTAGGACAACAAAATACTTGTATCAAAACATGAAAAAAATTCATCATTTTCTGTTAATTAACTGGTAATAAACAAATATCTGGGGTGGAGGAGGAGCCGTGCAGGAGGAGCCGCGCAGCAAATTTGGCAAATGTGCTGTAATGAGTTAAATCAAGTTCACAGAAGAGTGTTTTTGGATTGAAATGAATACACCCTGCTGAAATAATCAATTTAGCTTGATTTTGATGGTTTATTATATTAGTCCAGGAATTTTAATTATCTTGATTACAGTAATTGGCCATGCTTCTTGAGATTGTCCTACAAAAAGGTTTAGTTTTCACAATTACTCCTCAAAAGTGATTTTGTTTATATTTACTCAATCATTGTCAATGAATAATTAATAAATTGATTTTAAGTGCATTTCTGAACTCCTCAGACATTCAGCTTGAAGAAAATGTATACTTTTATGGGGTAAATATAGATTTTGAAAAAGTTAGAGCCACTTTCAGTGAAATGCGCGCGATTAGCACAAATTTTGAGTGTGTCACACAACATGGGCCCAACTTTAAACGCATGGCCATATATCGTCATTGATCATGTGATCTTGGTACACAACTGGTACCGCAAGTTGAAGGATGTAGGTGGCCAGAGCAAACAACTCAACTACAGAAAGTTTTATTTATTTATTTTATTTATTTATTTATTTCGTTTTATTTACCCAGGGTAACCCCTTCAGTAAATTAAATACTGTTATACTTGGGGGCCCTGCAAAAGAAGATATAAACATAAATGAAAATTACAGAAAATTATTACAAATGAACATCTGAACAAAGAGAAAACAATAATATTCATAATGACAATAGGCCTGCAAGACTTATACTTTAATCATGGAAATATTCGCAGTACATTAATTTTCGCGGATTTCGCGTGAAGATCGGCAGGCGCGAATTTAAAAACGCCCGAATATATAAGCACGCTTTTTTAGCATGTATTGGTGCATTCAATTGCGTGCTTACTAAAATGCAGCCCAAATTCAAGAACCTGTGAACATTCTTTGAGGCCGTTCAGCGCGAAAAATTAGTCGCGCGAAAATAACAGCGAATACAGTATATATTACATGCATAAGTGTACAATAAAAGTACAACACATATATTGTACACACATATGTACATATAGTTAATAGTGGTAGAAAAATACGCGTTAGGATTGGATAGATCAGTACCACGTGACCTACCTTCAATTTGTTATATTGTACATATGTACAATATAACTTTCGGTTTTTGGACGGGAAAGAATGTGTTAAATGAATGGGGAGTGTATCGATTCTATCGATTGCCAGGTGCGTTTGTCTCATTGCAAGCACGTAATAACAGTAAATGGTGCACACAGCAGCTTATAACATTGGATACGCGGAGCAACAATCTACATTATAATAGCTAAATTAGCACCAAAATTTGGGCAAAGATAAAACCTGATTAGGTTCAGTCAAAGATCTCGGGGTTTATTTACTATAATAAATAGTGAACGCTCCATCTTGCAACATTACTGGACTATATGAACTCCAAATACTAAATAATCCCTCGTGCAGATCTATTTCACCTCGGCCTGCGGCCTCAGAGAAACAAATCTGCTCTCGGTATAATTTAGTATTCGTCCTACTTATAATCCAGTATATTGCGCGATAGATTGTACACTATTTATATTTCTTTTTAACATTATGCATGAGTTATTATTTTGGTTTTTGCTTGCTTCCATTCTCTTAGATTCAAAGTACAAAACACATATTTTTGTAAAAGAATGTGTTCCCTAAAAATCATGCTCACACACATGTACGTAGTATACATTGCTCTTAGATAATTTTTGTAGGAATGAGACCATCATTTAATAGTCTAATCCTGGTCACACATTCTACTCCCCTTATATCGAGGTGCTCAGAACCCTAACGGCAATAACTTTGTCATAACAAAATCTTGAACATACTGAACATATATATCTCCAACTCCAACATGAATGCACATGTTTGAAATCCTGACTGGCAGAACTGCCTCATTGTAATGGAATCTTGTTGTATCCTTGCTCGTTATAACAGGAGTAGACTGTATAACAGTAATAGAATTGTACAATAAAACACGATCAAACCTCACCTTGCCTCATCCACCCTTTCAGCCAATCAGAGAGGTCCACATCTCTCTTGGGATAGAAGGAAAAGAATCGAGAGAAGACCTTTGACCCTGTGCTCTTTTCCAATCCCATGATCAGGTCTTCGTGTGTGGTTCCTGCTACACTCCTAGAATGAAGATACTCCTTGATGGGGGCATCCTCTGCTCGTAGTCGGGTGTGGATGTGTGGTGCCACCTCCTCTACAGAGCTGGGAAGATCTAGGACTCTCTGGAGAATGGAGATAGGAGTTTGACATTATGAGTCAAAATATAAAAGCCAAAAAAAAAAAAAAAAAAAAAAAAAAAAAAAAAAAAAGCATTACATGAAAGGAAATTTTTTTAAATAAACACAACACAAAAAGAAAGTTCCCCCTATTTCAGATATCAATAATTTTTGAACCAGGAGGAATTCAAAAAATCTAATTATATGTCCATGTAGGGAATTTCAATTTACTACAATGGGAACGAATTTTAGGGAAAATCATCAAGTCATGGTTCAGTGAGCAATGGTTGAATGCAAAAATGTCATTTTTTGAAGTTCGCAAGCCTAAAATGGCAACTTTGATTCAATGACAACGGACCCATATTCAGATTTTAAACATTTTACACGTCAGAATGTATGCAAAACGTGCTTCCCAATATACGGAAAAGAAATTTGCGTCAAATTTCACGGTTGAGGGAGCATGCAGCAAAAATTGCCCAAACTGCCATTTTGACTTCTTTGCCATGGTATAATCGATCAAATATGATGGAATTCCTGTTGTGGAAGTGTATGCAACCAATATCCATTCATTCACGGTTGAATGAACCCATCAAACAACCAAAAAATAGGCCATTTTAGAATTACAAAGAATCATTGTAGTCATTTTATGCTCTAGAAAGCATCTCAATAACATTTTTTGGCTTGTATTTATATTCTTTGGGCACGTGTCAATGATCCTATGGCATTTATTTACAAATTCATGCTTCAGTGAGCACGTGAGACTGGAAAAGCCCTTTTCTCACTCATGGACTAAAATTCAAATTCTTACTTTGATTGAATATAACAATTCTTTTCGGGGAGTACCTTTGATTTTATTTAGATAAAAATCCTGATGTTTCACGCCTCAGTGAGCACAAGATACAAGAAAATCATGAAAATGAGAAGAAAGTTTGGGACTTCGTCATGGTTCAGTGACTTTTCGAATACGTAATTTGAATAAAGATCATGTTAGTTAGAGACCAGTTAAAGCTATGTGCAAAGTTTTATTAAATGAATCACAGTCAAATGGACAAAAACTGACAATTAAAATATGCCAAATTTCACTTTTGTCAAACCTCTGTACATAAAGTCAATGGAGGAGGAAATCCTGACAAATGTGAAATTTGGCCAATTTCATTGATTATTGTTATTTCTACTGTGAGTTATGTCACGAAACTTGGCACACAGCTTCAACTGATCTCTAACTAACATGATCTTGATTCAAATTACATATTCGAAAAGTCACTGAACCATGACGAAGTCCCAAACGGCAAAAGTTTGGGCAATTTTTGCTGCATGCTTACTCAACCGTAAAATTTGACGCAAATTTCATTTCTGTATATTGGGAAGCATGTTTTGCATACATTCTGAGGTGTAAAATGTTTAAAAACTGAAAATGGGTCCGTTGTCATTGAATCAAAGTTGCCATTTTAGGCTTGCGAACTTCAAAAAATGACATTTTTGCATTCAACCATTGCTCACTGAAGCATGACTTGATAATTTTTTCCTAAAATTCGCTCCCATTGTGGCTTATTAAATTCCCTACATGGACATATAATTAGATTTTTAAAATTCCTCCTGGTTAAAAAATTATTGATATCTGAAATAGGGGGAACTTTCTTTTTGTGTTGTGTTTAGATCTAAATTAAGGCTGAATTCTTCGGTCTAACATATCGTTAGTGATGACGATGATGATCATCATCATAATTCACAGCATCATCATCACATCATCATCTTCGTCATCATCATCATCATCATCATCTTCATCATCATCATCATCATCATCATCATCATCATCATCATCTTCATCATCATCATCATCATCATCATCATCTTCATCATCATCATCATCATCATTTTCATCATCATCATCATCATCATCATCATCATCATCATCATCATCTTCATCATGATCATCATGATGAATGCATGTTAGTTTTATTTCGATGAAGTCTAACTAGTTCAATTCATGTACTCTGGACGGGCGCGGGCTGCGCTGACTGAGCTAAGAGAGCAGGAGTGGGAGCTATCAATAAGCCACCCCGGCGCCAGCCCGGTTCAAGGCTCAAGTCAAGACTATTGAGTTGAGAGACACGGCAACGTCTGTCGTGTTAATATTTGATCATAAATATAACAAGCTTACCAAAACATTGATGACACCGGTAGCACCACATGCAGAAGCACCAATCTGCAGCACTTGTTTCTCAGCAGCTTCGTCAGGACTCCAAAAGAAAAATCTGTCATTTTGGCAGTTCTTTGACGAGGAGTTTGCATCCATCCAAAAAATCTTTTCAACCCGGAAGAGTTTACTGTTTAGTATAGTAGGTTAATAACATAAAGACTATTCCAATTATTAATTTTACAGGGACTTTATTTTCATCTAACACCGATTTGACTAAATTTGTATTTCTATAATTGAATTTATTTACTTAATATGATTAATATATATGATAAATAATCATGGATTACAACTTGATACGAATTTCAAATGACGATTTTTTTTCCCCTATCCACCAAATAAAACAAAATTTCCTTCTAGTCACTACTTTACCCCCATAATATTAATGGAAGGATCTGGAGAAGCGGTATTTACGAATACAAACTCTAATCAATTCAGCTCAAGGATCATCATTTTTTTTTTTTTACTTAAATATAATTTCTCCAATCACTTCTAATATAGCATGTTGCAGACATGGTTTCTTCAGACATCAAAGGCATACTTAGGAAGGTCTTGGGGTTCTTGAAACGTGAAGAACTCGGTGAAGTTGTCCAGAAATGGGGAGTCTTGAGCGACGACAGAGTCCGGGAGATTACCCATCTCGTCAACGCCACCCGCCCCGCAGCTCCCCGCAAGGCTATCACAGAAAAGATCGCTGAGGAATGCGTGGTACGTAACTTACCATGCCTTAGATGTTGTTTTATGTGTCAGTGTCACCGTCACTAGTCACTAGATTTACTGATCTAGATGTCTGTGACTTTGACTTGACTGTACGTTTTATCATGTTAATGCCGCTATAATCTATGAGTAGACTGTGTTCACAAATATTCTAACTGGATTATAAGCTTCATTTATCATGTTTATTAACAAAATGTGTGGACCAGTGACGTGTTTTAGCTTCCAAACAAAGTGAGCTGCAGATTGGATTTATGTTTCCAAGCAGGCAAAGACAGCTCAGCCTCAGAAAAGTTAATCTACTTCTGACTTAGGCCCTAATTTTTTTCACTGAAAAATTTATGTTGACTAATGTATTTTTGTGTGAATTTTGAGAATGGATGACAATTGATAAGTTATGATGCTGTCGTCGTCCCCTGTCATTCTGATTGACTTGCCAACTTCACATTAGAAGAGTCTAGGCCTAATTGCTCCTTTTTCATTTTCATTGTAGCCTATTTACAGTTGATTAACATTTTTTTTAAACAACTTCAAGACTTTTGTTTAACTAGAATTGACAAAATTTGATTTTCGCCAATATATTCACCATATGATAGGCCTATTGTCTGATTTACATGCTAATTTCATTTATACCATCATTATCAAATTTTATTTTCCTCCTTGCTGCTTCAGAGTTCAGATGTACGCTGTATTATTATTAAAAATTTGTTTGAAATTTGCCCCCCCCCCCCAACTTCCCCGAAAAAAGCTAATTAAAAAAAAAAAAATTTTAAAGACCATATCGTCGGCTTGGAGCCAGAAGGGCGCTATTGCAGATCAAGGGTGTTCCGTTTGGAGCCAGAAAGGTGCTATTACCATTGACTTTGTACAGTAATAGCGCCCTTTTGGCTCTCAACGGAACATCTATAAGATGCAATAACGCCCTTATGGCTCCCAACAGACGATATTTTCTCTGATACTTTTGGGGCCAAAAGGGCTTGTGGATTAGTTATCATTGTTTTGTGAGTAGGCCTATTCTTTGTCATAAAAAAAACAACCCATCTACAGGTGCAACTGGTAATACCAGGTTATGCATATTTCTAAAACTTGTTAAGACTGAAACTGAAACACAGAAACTGAGTGGCAACGTTCATTCCGTTCTTCATTAATCATTACATTTTGAATTGTATTATTTTATTTTTCAGAAGCGAAAGGTCACCAAAAAACACATCTCAGAACTTGATCTCTTATGTAAGTATGTGGCTTGGATACATTTTATTTTTACGTCCTGAAATCATTAAAGGGGAAGTTCACCCTGGAATTTCATTGGTCTTAAAAAATGAAGAAAAATAATAGAAAAATATTAGTGAAAGTTTGAAGAAAATCGACCAAAAAATAGCGAAGTTATGAATATTTAAAGTTTTGATTGTGTGACGTCACGTGCGAGCAGCTCTCCCATTGGTTGTGTATGTAAATTCCATAAATTTGTCTTTTTGTCATGGTTCTTGATAAAGGAATGGGTCAATTTGATATACTAGTAGTCATGTATATGAACTTACGTTTGATGATATATCACCCGCATAGGTGACATAATTAATTTCTTTTGAAAAAAATGACATTTTATGGAATTTACACTGCATAACACATGGGAGATCTGCTCGCATGTGACGTCACAGAATCAAAACTTTGAATATTCATAACTTCATAATTTTTTGGTCGATTTTCTCCGAACCTTCACTAATATTTTTCTTTTATTTTTCTTCATTTTTTAAGACCAAGAAAATTCCAGGGTGAACTTCCCCTTTAAGTATATGCCAAAGTATATGGATTAAATAAAGACCTGTCCTAAAAAGTAAAATGACAGTGAGCAAGCTGTGCCTAAATGACAAAATTCTCCATTTTTTAGTCGTTTTCAAAAGGGCTACAAAATGGCGATAAAAGGGAGACTGTTCAGCTACAAAACAGCAAGTCTATTCACCAACATTATTCAACCGAGCTTCTTAAAAAAGAGCAAGAAAAGAGAGGGGAAAAAAGCCAGAAAACAGCTAGTGGCAGAAGTAGGCATACTCACTGTGTATGCGATTTCATAGAATCCAACTGGTTTTTAATTAAAAAACTTATTCACTGTACATACACATTCTGAAATATCTTATGGAGAATTTATTTTTTACTTTGTTCTCTTTAGGTAGCATCAGGCATCCTGAGAAGAGAAAATGGTGTGTTTACGAACTGAAAGGACTCGGTGAAGGTACTTACAATAATAATGATAATAAATGTATACCTATAATTAAAAAACAAACAAACAAACATCAAATTACCTTTAGTTATTGAAGTTCCTAGAGTGGTGCTTGAGAAGCAATGTCAATTATGTACAGACTAGCATCACAGAAATTAAATTAAGATCATATTCATTGATAACTTATCTATTCAGTACTGTAGAAGAGAAACATTATGCTGAAGAGAATATGTTGATAATACCAGTTTTAAATGAGATACCTAAATGATGCAATACATTCTATGATATGTTACTGCAGATAGAACATTTATTCAGAAGTATTGAAATGTTTCATTTCTAATGAACTTCATATTTGTATTTTTGTATTGTTATTGAGACACTACATATTCTCAATTTTTAATTGCAGATCACAGCAAGAAAGCATTTGATCCCCAGATGTATTTTGACAAGGTGTCAGAGCATCTTTCTGTCTACTTTAAGCATGTGAGTAAGAGCCGAGTCTTATCAATTTATTGAGGTCTGGGACAAGAATGTGGTTAATCATTTTTCATAGAGCCTGCCTTGCTTTCATTCTCCACAGCCATTGTGTTTGTACAATTTGCATTGAATTTATGCTATGAAATTCTACATCTCAAATCTGAACTACAAGTATGCTTGTATCTTGTGATATGTATCTACATGTGTACATGAATGTTCTCTCATTTTGCAATTGTTTAAAAAATTTGAATTTAACAATCACAGTATGAGCTAATATGTTAAAATTTTAACCTTTCAGTTCATACAAGTATGAATTAAGATAGTTGAAATGTCATGTAAATTGTTGTTATTTGTATTGGCTATGTAATTTTGTTGCCTTTTTAACATAGATTCATGAAATTGTGCTTTCTTTGCAATATTTAATACCATTAACATCCGGTTCTCTCCTACACAAATTTAAAAAAATTATGTATACTGTTATTATTAATTTTATCTTGTATTATATACTCAAGTGCAACTTTTTTTCATGAGTTTTTATCAGTTCAGTTCAGTTTTATTCTTTTTTAATCTATAAAATAATTGACATGCCTGAAATGTATACTGTTCTCAGATGGAACAGAGATCTGATACTCACAATTTTGTGTAATATAACATTTAATTCCACCTACCATCTCTCTAGGATCTGTGCATGGACATGCGTGGTGAAGCGGTTTGGCTTCGCATTGGAATCTATGAAGGCGGAAAAGGGAGTGCATACACATTCACCAGTAACGCTATGTATGTAGTCTACCATCCACACTCTCGTCATCTCATCGTGTCCATTGTTAGGAAGGGACTTATGCAGTTTGTTATGCAGGTAATGTGGTTGACAAGATGGAAAATTTGTTGAACAGGGATGCCCATTTTTCAGGCTGTTGCATCTTTTCAGGTCCTGACATCTTGCCATTTCAGGCTTTTCAGGCTTTATATTGTATAGCATGTATGGGGCACCAACATGTTTTGGCTTCTTTCATGCCATGCGGTTAATGGTAAATGGCATGCCTGATTGAACTGTAGCCTGTGATGCTTACAAGGTACATGTATCAGAATAAAATATTTCCCTGAAAGTTTGGGTACCATTGCTGTTCCACAAAACTTTTAATTGATTGGTTTATGTACTTAACTGTTAAGGAAGCAAGTCCTGACTAGGGGGACCTACGGATTAAGTCCAATGCCAGGGAGTAATACCTCATTGGAACTGAACCGAGGATATCCCCATTATTGGACCACTACACTACCGACTAGGCTCCGATCAACTTATTACGAGGTGCTCAGGACCAAGCCAATTACCTTGTTATAATGAAATATTGTTATATATCCATACTCATTATAAGAGGAGTTGACTGTATCAAGTGATTCACATCTTCTATCCTCACTGATCTTACAGGCTTTGATTCTATCACATGGCTGCACTAGCTGTAAAGAAACCAAGCTGACTGGACATCATCTTGATTCCCTGGCTGACCTCACCCTGAACCCTGCATCTCAGGGATGGTTCTCAAAGTTCCGACACAACCAGGTGGATACCAACCCTTTGGTCAAGACACAGACAAGGAAAAGAAGAGGTAAGACTGGTCGCTCTGCATCATTGATGGCAAGATTTCTTAGCAGATTTTTCATTTATTTCTTTTTCATTGAATTGTTTTCAAGAACTATGAGAATTTGTGATTCCACCATAGGCGCGGATGCGAACTTAATTGGGCGGGGGGGGGACAAAGTTAGAATTATTCTCGTTTTTGTACACCTCAAATTTTTATGAGACTAGCCAGCCTTAACAAAAATGCAACATCCAAATCTTTCAGGTCTATGCAGACAAAATTGTTCTCAGCCTGTGCCAAAATTGTTCATCCTACATGCCCATACCAATATCTCCTCATTTTAAATGACAGCCATGGGGGGGGGGGCAGGGGGGAGAGGGCAAGTCCTTTCACTCTGGTAGATCCTGTTTCCATAATTTTTTTTGAGACCCACCGGGAGGGGGGTGCAAAGGCACAGAATTCCCATTTTAGGCACTTTTTATAAATTTTGGGTTGGGGGCCGGGCCTGCCAGCCCCCCACCCTAAGTGGATCAGTGAAAGTTGTTTCTTGTGAATTGTTTCTGCTGGCTGATTGAGGCCTGTACATGTAAATAGTTAAACCCATAAACCAACCACACAGCATGATTTCCTTGTCTTTTTCTTTTCAGGAGACTCTCTGGACTTGGAAGACAAGTCTCTCATCTCAGAGAATGTGGAAGATGAGGAAAAGAACCTGAAAGATCTTGACAGCTCGTTTGGACCTAATAAACAGCCTAAACTGGAAAGGATCTGCTATGAGGTAAATCATGGATAAAGTAGAGGAAGCAAATTACGTATAGAATATTTCATAATCCATGAGGAAAATATTAAGATTATCAACAAATAGATGTTTTGGACTTCCAAGCCCTGTCGAAATGATCATGGATACAACAAGAATTTTTTACGAGGCATTTTGAAGTAAGAGAAGTAGACTGTAATATTTTTGTACAAATAGCAGTCCCTGAACTAAAAATACACTATCTACATGAAGTCAACTCTATTTATAATGAGGTGCTCAGGACCCAGCCAATTTCCTCATTATAATGGAACTTTTTATGCCTCCGCCCACCGAAGCATCATGTTTTCGGGTTGTCCGTCCGTCCGTCCTTCTGTCCGTCCCATTTGTTCGTTATCGCGATATCTCAAGAACCACTTGAGATATCAACTTCAAACTTGGGGATAGTATGTATCACCATAGGAAGATGATCTGATTAGATTTTGGAGTATGTAGGTCAAAGGTCAAGGGTCACAGAGGTCAAATTGTGAAATTCCATGTATTGAGCTCGTTATCAAGAACCATTTGAGATATGAGCTTCAAACTTGAGGGGAGTATTTATTGCATATATAGATGATCTGATTAGATTATAGATTGTGTAGGTCAAAGGTCAAGGGTCACAGAGGTCAAATTGTGAAATTCCATGTATTGAGCTCGTTATCGCGATGTCTCAAGAACCATTTGAGATATGAGCTTCAAACTTGAGGGGAGTATTTATCGCCATATGTAGATGATCTGATAAAGATATGGACTATGTAGGTCAAAGGTCAAGGGTCACAGAGGTTAAATTGTGAAATCCATGTATTGTGTTGGTTATTGCCATATGAAGACAATCGTATTATTTGTTTTTTCTAGTATGTAAGTCAAAAATTTACAATCGATCATGATCTAAGAATGTTTGGTGTCACAAGATCTAAGGTCAAGGTATAGATGAATGTGCTAAATGTATATATTTCTGATCTGGCAATGGCGGAGGCATATATTTTGACCGCGCGAGGTCGAGGATTCATCTTACTTAATATAAAGGTACATAGACACATGTGCACATGTTTGAAATTGGTACTGGGAGAATCACATTGATATAATGGAATCTGTGCTCGTTATAACGGGAGTCAACTGTAAAGTAGATGGGTACATGTACCTGGTTTTAAAAAAAATATTAATAATTGAGAGGCCGATAGCAGTTTGGCTAAAACTGGGCCAATGTTTGAATCAATAATGATAATGTGCCTGTCTGCATCTTACATGGATGTATGTGTATTCTAGGCAATACAAATGTATCTTTTTTTCTTGTTTTTTTTTTTTTTTACCAAAGGTTTTTATTGTTGCATTTGGATTTTTAGAGGCGTGTAATGATCGGATATCAACATTGCCATCCGAAACATGTACTTTGTTTTGAATCAAGGCTAAATTAGATCCAGAAAACCAAGAGTTAATTCCTTGTGTACATTAAATTTTGTTTTCCAGATGGAGAACAAGTTCAGGGGTATGCATGCTGCTCCAAGGATGGCCACCCGTCAGGAACCCTTCCATTGCACTGTCAAGTTTGAAGGATCAGATGTTCTGGAAGGCCTTAAGCAGCTCCATCCATCAGGGATTAGTTCTTCTGCCTTGCCATACCTCTTTGAACAAGTCCTCTCCACAGGCAAGAACCACTTTCGTATCTTTGATAAGCCGTCCAGAGATCGGAAAGGTTCGTGAGTGCTATCTTTTCAGATGTCCCTAGGTACTCATACGATCCTTCACTCAGACAAGAAACACTTTCACATATCTCCTGTCTTCCAGAGATGGTAAAGTGTCCTGATCATGTACTTTTGCTTCAGTTCTCAAGCGTATTTATTGTCTTTTTTGACATAGAATTTAAAAACAACTTTCGCACATGTGATGAGTCTTCCAGAGACTTCAAAGTTCCTGAGTACCATTACCTCCTATGTGGAGTGGTTATATTTCATCTTGTTTTTCCTGGATTTCTCCTAAAAGAACACATTGAAAGATAATGTGTTCTTTTTTATTTTCATTTAAAAAAATGAGATATGAACTTTTGTATGGCTGAGTGAAATGATTAGAATCTGATTAATTTGCAGTTTTAATTCATGTATTTATTTGGTTTTAAATAAGAGGTCATCTGTCTTCTCTGATAGATAAGTCATATACTGTATAAGTTGTTATTTTCGCGAATTTCGCGAGTCGGTCATTGCGAAAATTTCCACTTCAGTACAAGGCTATTTATAGTGATGAAGTCATCCCCAAAATCGCGAAATTTTGCTCTCACGAATTTCCCCAACTAGTCCAAAATCCCAAAAATATTGGCTTATACAGTACCATGTTTTGTGTACCCCTTTTATGGAACAAACTATTCAGTATTTTAGTCATACAGTGTGAGCTGAAATTTTTGGGAGAGTTTTATATTTACACAATTCATTCCTTGCAAATAAGTCCACTTCAATACAAAGTTAATTCTAGTAATGAAAACATTACAAAAATAATAAAATTTAGCCTCACAAATTTCCCCTTTTTGTCCAAAATTGTGGAATTATTGGCAACATTCATTTGATTTGCTTAGTTTTCTTTCTTTGTGTGCCTTGGAATAATAATTCTTGAAAGAAGATGTCATACAAACATCAGAACTACATGTATTAAATTCAAGCAAGCTGAACTATGAAACATATATTTTATACTACATCAAGCTAGTTTTTTAATTTTTTTTATATGTATTGAAGAGGGAAAAAATGTATCCTATAAAATTTGTGTCCTTTTTCTAAGAAGGGATAGTTTTTCAAAAATAAATTTATGGATGCCGAATGTAAGATCTAATCACTAGAGAAAAAAAATTTAGCAGGATTTATGTTGTTATTTAATTCGATTAGACTACAAATGCCTAGTACATGGAATCTGAAAATTGTCTACCCATCTTGATGTATGCACTGTGTTTTGTGTATTCGTACTTTTTTTTTTCTTTTACCCAGTCTATATTTTTTGGATGAAATAAAAATCCTAATAGCTTTTATCTATTTATATTTTTATTCAATGCATTATTGTATTGTGTAAAGACCAGCAGTCATTGATTTGAACTATGAATTGAATGTATGTGTAAATATTGTATTTCTGTTTTTATAGAACATTGTAAATAAAAACTTGTCAAGTAACTTTTCACAAATTATGTGTTCATTTTTCTTTAGTATCTTTAATATAGGTTTTCCCTGTCAACTTCATTGGTTTGTCAGTCTATTTCATGTTAGAGACTTTCATTTTCGTTTAAACACGCTCATGCAATGACATTTGGTCATTCAAAATCGTATTCGGTCACCCAAATTAACGATTATGGTAACCAATTTTGATTTATGCATTCTAGTTCACATAATAAGCATATATGTTTTCGGCAATTTTTATTCAAATTCATTTTCATCCCGTCGCCATCTTATTCTATATATTCAAATTCGTTTATAGACAAACAAGTTCACGAGAGAGGTATTCAAATTAAACATGTAAGGTACCCATTAAAATTTAAATTGTTCATGCAGTTTTTTTTAATTAAATGTCAGAACATATTAAAACTGGGAAAGTGAACAAAGGAATAGGATGCTGAATCTTGGAAATCGATCGCTTGAAAGCGAAATTGAAAGCGTTTTTATAGAGCTTGTCCTGCTATCGCACTAATTTGACTGTATTAATAATGAAATTGAATGCTTATATCTGAATTTGAACTTTGTAACCATTAATTTGGGTGCCTAAAAAAAAAAATTGAGAGCATGAACACGAAATTGTTTAAACTAAAGTCAGTCTTTTGCCCCAAACACACGAATCTGAATACACATGAAATGAAAATGGATTGAAGAAATGTATGAAATTGGCCAGGAAAACCTATATTTAATTGTATCCTATATATCAAGTAAAAATACAGTCTACTCCTGTTATAACGAGCATAGTTACAACAAGATTTTGTTATTGCTAATGCAAGGTAATGTGTTCTAAGTAGACAATAGACAAAATTGACATTGGACGAAACTGGAATCAGATGAAATGGTAAATAGGCAAAGTGGCAATCAGACCACAAGGTAATTATACAAACTGGTTGTAGATGAAATGGAATCAGACCATGTGGGATAAGACTAAACAGGCATTAGTTAAAGTGGGTTTAGACCAAATGGCAGTTTACCTGCAAGTCTGGCTAGAAAGAATCTGGAAATATTTCATATAAAAAATATGCAAATTAATGTAATATGTACTTGATTGTTTTTTATGCCTCCGCCACCGAAGGTGGTGCCGGAGGCATCATGTTTTCGGGTTGTCCGTCCGTCCGTACGTCCGTCCGTCCGTCCGTCCGTCGCGTTTGTCCGTTATCGCGATATCTCAAGAACCATTTGAGATATGAACTTCAAACTTGTGGATAGTAAGTATCACCATAGGAAGAGGATCTGATTAGATTTTGGAGTATGTAGGTCAAAGGTCAAGGGTCACAGA